>RJWJ010000251.1:0-182782 GCA_004363605.1 Indri indri
GAAAGAAAGAAAGAAAGAAAAAGAAAGAAAGAAAGAAAGAAAGAAAGGAAGAAAGAAAGACGGGCAGACAGAAGCAGGTGAGGAGCGAGGAAGGCGCAGAGGGAGGGGGTGAGAGAGAGAAAAAGAGAATTATGGGGCTGACCCTCTAAACTTGAGTCCAGCTGCGACACACCTTGTCTTTTTCTTTTCCTCTTTTCACAGTTAAGCTTTGACAACGTAAAGCAGGGCCAGAGGGTGGGGAATTTAAGAGCCTTGAAATACAAGACCTGTTCTGTTTGCCTTCCATTTCCTAAAAAGGAAGCCCTCCCCGCCTGTTCCTGTAAGGGACATTAAGCCGTGTGGATTAGGGGTGACTCGTCAAGCAGCAATTTGGAGCAGGAAGCAAGCACACTAAAGCCCAGAGTTAGCCTGCACGCAACTCACTGAAACCCTCACTTAATCGGATTTGTTTCCACCCTCAGGAGAAAAGCGAATACTAAGAAAACAAATTAGCACCTGGGATTTAACTTCTTTCTGTAATATTCCAAGCATGCTTGCGGCTCGGTCCATGGGCACAAACATCGGAGGCGGCGCAGGGTGAGCAGAGGCCTCAGGCGCGCCAGGGTTCCCACCCGGCTCTAGCACGCATGGGCCGCGTCACCTTGGCAAACCATGTCACCTCTCAGGGCCTCGATTTCTTGGCCTGTGCATTGGGGATTAACACAATAATAGTCTGTTACTAATAGGCAGAGTCGTTGTTGAGGGGATTAGGGGTTTGTGCAACTGCTCACCTGGTAGATGCTCAACAGGAACACGCTCTTTTCCTCAGGTCCTGCCTGCAGACGCTCTGCGGGTGCTTGGCTGAGACCGTGACTGCGGCCAGTTGCTGGTCGGCCTAACACCAGCAGAGGGCTGTGTTTTCCACACTGTGGGGAATCGCAGTGAAGATTTTCCATGTTTTGAAGCAATAATACAGACAAAATAGGAGCATAAAGACGTCAGGGGAGCTTCGGCATGAGAGCAGCCTGTTCTGGCTTGGGGAACGCCAGCACCACCTTTTGGAGGGAGTGGGGTTGACCCCATGGGCTGGGGACACCTCCCCTGGGTGCCAGGTGGGTTCGGCTGCCTCGCCTTTCCCGACTGCAGTTTCCAACACGAACCCCAGGGCTTCTCCCCAGAGAAGCACTCTTAATTATTCCCTTATACTATGTCTTTATAAGCGTCTGGCCTGTCCTTCCCTCATCTACCCAAACCATTGTTTCTCTCGAGTTTCACTGGGTCCTTGATCAGTATTAGTTTCTAAATCTAGAATTCAGCCCAAACCTTCACAGAACCAGTTTTCTAAGTGGATCCCGTTATCCTTCTGATATGAGGGTCTTCCTGCCTATGTGCTGGCTGAGGCCGTGTGATCTCGGGCAAGTTCCTTAACCTCTCTGTGCCTCAGTTTCCCCTCCTGTAAAATGAGGCTGACTGCAGAAACCACCCAGAACGGCGGTTGTGGCATTACACGGGTTCTTACCTATGGCACTTGGAGCATGCCCTGCTGGATCGAGGTTTGCCGTCATCGGTTTTCGGTGGCTGTTCCCTCGTGCAACGCTTCCAACACTGGAATGTGATTTCACGCGGCTGGTCTGGGTTGCCCACCAGGCGGGGTTTCTGCCGCTCCTGCAGCGTGGGCAGGGAAAGCAGGACAGGTCTGGGCCACGCTCAGGAACGGAAGCGCACGCTGGTAACACACGAGCCCTGCCACGCAGTGCAGCTGCTCCGCCAGCCTCGTTGCCAGAGCTGCCGCGCTCAGCCGTGAGCTTCGGCGGGCAGGGACAAGTCCTCCATCTCGGCCCCCAGCCCGCGAGGATGGAGCCGCTGGCCCTCAGAGATACTCAGCTCATGTTGGTTTCCTTCTCCATTTTCTTTAAGAAACAGTTTTTGGACAAATGACAGGCTGACTGGATATTATGTTAAAAGGAAAGCACATTTAGGGGCACTGACGATCTGGACGATCTCTCCTCTGCTGTTTGCTCCATGAAGAACTCACGTGTGCACATTTTCCCTATTAAATCTGAGATGTTTTATGATCTCTGTGTAAAAAAGTGATGAAATATTATACTAAATGGGTTTCTCACTACACAAACACATGGAAACAGGTTATTGGTGAGAGCAGTAGAGATTCTGGCTCCAAATTTAATGATGTTTTACTAGAAAGGAATGATGTCTCCACCTTGCATCATCCACCAAACACGGACAGGACACTGGTTCTTCAAATTGAAGGACATCTGATTGAGAGACGCAGAAAGAAAATATGCCTCACAGATCATAAGGCACAAAGACACCCCCTTTGTGAAGGACTGGCAAGCACGTGACAGAAGGAAAATCACATCTGTGTGCTCCTACTGAGGATCAACAAAGGAGAAACATCTGTGTCTTTATTTGGAAACATGACTGCCATCTTCATTCTATAACCCCAGCCACGCTGCTCTCCCTGGTACCTAACGCCACTACCCTGTGATTCGGTGGAATGACACAGCCCCGCACGTGGGGGAGTCTAAGGCACCCAGGAGGGACCAAGCCTGAGTCCTGGGAGACATGGCCGGAGCCTCTGCAGGAGGGTCCGCATTCTGATGACTGATGTCCCCACTCCCCAAGGGCCATCAGTAGGTCTGTTGACCCAAAGCTTCTCACGGTGGCTCTTCTATGGGGTCATTCTCCAGTTAAGTGGGGGACCAACTCCAAACATCTCCCCATCAATAGGAATTGAGAGGATATTTCGAGGGGATTGGAGCTCTGAGATTGTAGCTCACAAAACACAGACACACATAGGCATACACACAGGGACACACACACGTGGACATACAAACGATACACACATTGAACAGACACACGCACTCAAAAGAGAAGTACACACCCACACGTTTAATCCCCAGGTCTCTTTCCAGGCCCTGCCCAGGTCCAGGGCGGAAGCCTGACCACTGCACACTGCCCTCCCCAGACCCTGCTATATCCCAGGGCGGGGGAATCCCTTCTCCATCGTGTGGCTAAAATCAAGGGCAGAGTAGGGGGAACAGTAAAACTGATGATCTTTCATGGGCACAGCTACCTTCTCGAGGCCCAGGCCCTGAGTTAAGAAAGTCTCTTTCTCTGCCAACATTAGACAAGGATGGACACAAGAGAGACAGAGACGGGGGAAACAGAGAAAGTGACAGAGAGACAGGGACAGAGACAGAGACAGACACAGACTGACAGAGATACAGCCAGAGGGAAAGAGAGAACAAACGACAGGGACAGACAAAGACAGAGAGACAGAGACAGATAGGGATAGACAAAGAGAGAGACAGGGAGAGACAGAGACAAAGAGGGACAGAGACAGAGAGGAAGAGAGAGTGACAGAGAAAGACCGAAACAGAGAGACAGAGGCAGAGACGGAGAAGAAGGAAGAGAGCGACACAGGCAGGGTCTCTATAGGGAAACCAAGTTTGCCGCCTCAGGCAGCTCCGCGAGATGCTGTAATGACTGGCCTCCCAACTATTCTGGAGTGACAGGTGAGGTCTTACCAGTAAAACCAGCCAGAAGGCAAATGACGAGTCAGCACGCGGGTGTCTCTGCGGCCGCAGGGGCCGGTGCGTGAGGCTCTGGCGCCACCTCGTGGGGCCGGGGACCTGGTCCTGCGCGCTGGGCCCGGCCCGCAGAGACCCAGATCTCCTCGCAGGCCGGGGGCTCTTCAGGCTTGGTGGCCAGGGGTGGCTTTTAGCAATGCCTCTAGCGTCGGTTCTTCCTGAGGGGGCCGTCTCTGGGAAAGACGGGGCGCAACTCCAAACGTTTCGAAGGAGTTAAGCTCTGAGAGCGCAGGCCAGGAAACGCAACACGGAGGAGTCGCACAGTCTCTGCGACACACACAGCCAGACATACACGGGGACACACAGACACAGGTGCACAGACGCACACACACAGGATGTTCACCAAGAGAAGAGCGTGTCCACAGGTTTGGGCCCAAGACCTCTGTCCAGGTCCCTCCAGGCTCGTGGGCATCGGGGGATCTGCCTCTCTGCCCACAGCACACGGGCTGCCCCAAATCTTGCTCTCGAAATATTGAAACTGTTGATCGCTGTGGCCTAATCTGCCTTATCGAGGTCCTGCCCCTGGTTTAAAAGAATAAAAGGTCTCCTCTGCTGCCAACCTGAGATAAGGCTGCAGCTCTGGACAGTCCTGGGAGCGTGAACAATAGAACCTCCCAGATTCTTCTGGAGGTGGCGGCAGGGTTTACATTCCCTGTCCCTGCCTGTCAGGCCCTCATCAGGGAGATGGCCCTGAGGGCGGGTCACACAGCCCGCCTGGACTATCGAGGGGCTTGTGAAGACCTCCCCGGCGAGGGCTGTGGGAACCCGGGGCTGACAGTGCAGCCGGGAGGCGCTCGCTGCCCCTCCCCAGGGAGGGACGAGGACGCCCTGGGGACGCTTCACTCCGATACAGTTTACCCTGGGGGAGCTGATGCGAAGGAAGTTGCAGGAGGCCAGGGAGAAAAAAAGATTTAGAAATGATGGCGAAAATAGGCAAACAAAGCCTATATAGTGCCAAAGCTCTGCGAGTCCTGACAGCCGCAAGGAAGGAAACGAGGTGAGGACCTCACTTTGCAGGCCTGTCAGTCTCGCAGGTCTGAGCTGTGTGTTCCTGGGCAGGCTACTTAACCTCTCTGAGCCCCAGCCTTCTCATCTGCAAAATGAAGATTCCGATAGCACGTGCCTCACACACCTGTGGTGGAGACCCTGCGAGTCAGCGACATGTGCTTGCTGGGTCGATAAACATGAGTGTCCCCTTCCCTCCACGCGTCCACGGCTCCTAACCACAGTCTCATCTGTGCAAGCGGAAACAACCCAACTCCCTCAGTGGGGGCCGGTCAAATGAAACACGGCACCTCCACGCGATGGAATGCTATGTGGCTCTGAAAAACGAATCAGGAAGCTTTCCGTGAACTGATATGACAAGTCTCCAAGGCATCATTAAGTGGAAAAGGCAAGAGCCTGGATTTTCCATCAACTGTGAAGGAAGGCAGGAGTTGACATTCATGTTTTCTCAGATACACATTTTAAAAACCTCTAAAAAGATACACAAAGAATGCAATAATAGTCATTATTGGGGGGACTTGGGAAGGTGGGGCAGGGTGGGAGTAAAGCTTTTCATGGTATGTTATTGTCTATTTTCAAGTTTTTGACTTATGAGAACACGTTCCTCATTCAAAAATTAAAATTAAGATAAGAATTAAGAAAAAGAGTAAAGCAAAGTTGGGGACGCATTTCAAGGCCTCCTTGCCCGCACTGTGGCCCTGTTGGAGGTGGTTGGCACCTGGTGCTGGCAGAGGGTCAGACATCACCAGGGGTCCAGCAGAACCCTGCGCCCCTCGCCCTCTCTGTGGGGCTCCTCTGTGCTCCGTTTCCAGGCAAGGTCGTGGTCCCAGTACTGCAGTTGCAGAGCCAGCTGCTGCTTCGGGCTTGCAGAGGCCTCTGGCCTGGAGAACCTTCGCGAGCTGACCACGATGCGGCTCCCAGCTGCTCTCTGCCTCGCTTTCCTACCGGAGGCCTCCAGCGCCAGCCACACCTTTCTTCTGTGGGTGACAGATCCAGACAGGGACTCTAGAGGAGAAGGGGATACTGGAAATCTGTGAGGACCTGGAGAGACTAAAATCACATGGGCACAGGAGAGTGAAGAGCCAGGGATGACTGTGCTGACAGCCCTGCTGTAAACGAGACTGTGTCTACTCTGGCAGGTGAAATCTCCTGGCAGGGGACAGACAGCTCGCGTACAACGGGGAGAGTTACTGGTGGATCTGTTCTGTGGAGGAAATAATGAAGCAGGCTATCTCAAGCGAGGTTGCTGTTAGGAGCAGGTGGACCTGAGGATGGTGATGTGTGAGCAGGGCTCTGAAGGAAGCGAGCAAGTGAGCCTTAAAATGTCCCGGCAGAAAGAACAGCAAGTGCAAAGGTCCTGGGGCAGGAATGGATTTTGAGGATCCACAAGGTGATCAGAGTCCTGGGTGGAATGGGCAAGGTGGGAAATAGCAGGTGATGGTGTCTCCGAAGCTGTCAGAGACTGGCAGGTAGATTCTGCAGGACGTCGTTGGCCACCATGAGGATTTCAGCTCTTACTTTTACTCCTAGTGGACCAGGCACCATTTGAGCAGAAGAGGCGTATGACTGGACGAAGGTTTTAAAAGGATCATTCTAGCTGCTGTGTTAATGGAACTGACGAGGGGAGGGGACAGTAGACACAGGGAGACAAGCAAGGAGCAATGACAGATTGTGCTGTTGTCCTTTACTGTCACAGGGTTTTGCATCCTCTGCCTGTGCCATGGGCCTCGCTTGCCTCTCCCATGGACAGAGTACACTCCTCTGCCCTGTTGACTGGGCACTTGACCATGACTTGCTTTGGCTCAAGGGACATGAGCCAAGGCCACATCCGAGCAGAAGTTTTAAAGGCCATTGCCTGGTTGGCTCTTGCTTTTTTCCCTCTTCCACAAGAACACACATTTCAAACAGGGGCTGCCCTTCAGCCCACGTCCTAGAATTGGAACACGCAGAGCAGAGCCACGGGGCTGAAACAGCCTCTGATGTGAAGCATGAGTGACATTTAGATGTTTGTTGTCATAAGCCCCTGAGAGGTGGAGGATGCTTGTTAATGCGGCAAAGCTGATGGATGCAGGGGCTACTGCGGTATCAAACTGCTGAGCTATTGCTGGAGGTGTGAAGTGAGCTGACTTTGTACATCTTCGGAACAGTACAGCCGACCAGATTTGAAATTGATGCATGGCATAAGAGAGAGCTGGATTTTGTTTGCAGATATGCTAAGTTTGACACGCTCATTAGACACCCAAGCAGAGGCTGGAGTTCCTGGAAAATCAACCGTAGGTACAACTTGGGAATCATCTACTCACATTTACAACCTCAATATGTATAGATGTAAGTAAAGTCATGAGACTGTATGGGATCAACCAGACAGTGGGTGTGGAAAGGAAGAGTTCTGAGGACCGGACCTGGAGCACTTCAGCATGTGCAGGATGGAGCTCTCAAAGGATGAGCGAGCACCGAGCAGGTGCGGTGTGTACAAGGGCGTGTCAGGGAGAGGGAAGGTGTGTGTGAAGACCAGTAGAGTGAGAGAGCATGGCACTTTCAGGAGGTGGGCAGAAGAAGGATTCCTCAGCACACCTGGGCTCGTGCCAGCAACGTGGCCCTTCTCTGTCCAAGAGTCTCACCCTCTTGTCACACACATCCGCAGTCACTGTGCTCTGCTGGACAGCATCTTTCTGGAGCCACCCTTTGTGGTCTGGCTTTTGTGGACCCCAAGACTTAGGTCCACCACCTGTGACAACCAGGCTTTCTTTATCCTGGCTCACCCCCTTAGTAACCTTTCCTCATTTCTGCCTCAAGGTAACTTCATCCTCCCCAAATACAATTCCTTGTGGCCCAGCCTTGCCCCAGCTCCCATTTCTAGGAGGCTGTTTTTGTCACCAGAGGTTTTATCTTCTTGACAAAGGCATGAAATTTGAATGCCCACAGCCCTGACAGTCACAACCGCTGCCTAGAAAGCCTCACCCAGTTGCCACTGCCGCTGCCACAGGGAGACCCAGGCAGAACAATCTCCCATAACAGCAGCCTCCATGGAGAGGGACTCACCGAACCCTCAATCCAAGCTTCCAACAGTAGCCTGGAAAACAGCCCACCCCTCTGCATGAAGATCATTCAGCACAGGCTTGGACCGTGACAATCACAGGAGAATGGGACAAGACACATCAGCTGCATAGCAGGCTCTCAGTGTACCTGCCCCTACACTGTCAGGTCAATCAATCTTCAGAGTAGGTTACAAAAGCACCATCTAGGGACCTCTCCTCCTTCTCATCCCTAAGTAGGTGAGTTCCCAGCAAAAGAGAACAGGTGCACTGAAAACATAACTGTCCTGAGCTGAGACAAGAGGTTTCAGATGAGAAGAAACCAGCAAAAGAACTCTAGCAACATGACAAAACAAGCTAGTTTGACACTCCCCAAGGAATCAAAATGAATTTACAGCAATGGACCCCGACCAAAAGGAAATTGAAATTGTTGAAACGTCATAAATGGAATTTAGAATATGGATGGCAAATAAGATCAATGAGATTGAAGAGAAAGTTGAAAGCCAACACAACGAAGCCAAAAAAAGGTCTTAGGGCATCAGTTAAAAAAATGAAAAAGTTGCTAAAGAGTTAAACACAAGAAAGGGTATAACATAATTTAAAGAAGAAAGAGTCATTTAGGGAATTTCAAAATACAGCAGAAAGCTCCAGCAACATACTAGACCAATAAGAATAAAAAATTTCATAGCTTGAAGATAAGCCTCTTGAACTAAATCAGTCAAAGATGCAGGACAAAGAATAATGAACAAAAACTCAGAGATATAGGACTACGTGAAGCAAACCAATAAATTATAGGTATCCCTGAGGGAGAAGAAGAAAAAGCAAAAGGCAAGGAAAATTTATTCAAGGCAATTATTGAGGAAAATTTCCCTGGTATCACCAGAGATTCAGATATCCACATACAAGATGGTCATTGAACAGTGTGAAGATTGATAACAAATAGGACATCACCAAGATACGTAGCATCAAGTTGGCCAAAGTCAAAACGAAGGAGAAAATTCTACAAGTAGCAAGATGAAAGCAACAACTAACCTACAAAGACAAAACCATCAGGCTAAAGCAGATTTCTCAGCAGAGACCTTACAAGCCAGAAGGGATTGGGATCCATTTTTAGTCTTAAACAGAACAACTGCCAATCAAGAATTTTGTTTTCTACAAAACTAAATTTAATAAATGATGGAGAAATAAAGACTTTCCCGGAGAAGCAAACACCAAGGGAATTTGTCACTACTGGACCTGCTCTACAGGAAATATTCAGAACTGCCTCATACAAGAAACAACGCAATAGATACCCTCCAGTGTAAAATACCTGAAAGTTAAAGCTCACAGTCTCATAAAACAATAGCAGAAGAAGGAAAACAGCAAGGTATCATCCAACATGATGGACAGAACAGTATCCCACATATCAATACTAACTGAATATGAACAGTCTTAATGCCCCACCTAAAAGACATAGACAGGCTGAATGGATGAAAAAGCACACTCCAGGTGTATACTGTCTCCAAGAAACACTTCTGACTGATAAGGACTCACATAGGCTCAAGGTAAAGGGATAGAAAATAATACCCCATGCAAACGGAAACCAAAGCGAGCAGGTGTACCCATTCTCATATCAGATAAAGTAGACTTTAAATCTACAATGGTAAAAAATATGGTCATTATATAATGGTAAATGGAGCAATTCAACAGGAAGACATAATAATCCTAAATACATATACACCTGACACAGGAGCTCCCAGATTCATAAAGCAAATTCTATGAGATTTAAGCAAAGATATAAACAGTAGGAACATAGTTGCCAGGGACTTCCAACACCTGGCTGACAGAACTGGACAGGTCGTTGAAGCAGAAAATTAATAAAGAAACACTGGACTTAAACAGGACTCTAGAACAAATAGACCTAACAGATATTTATGGAAGATTCTACCCAAAAACTACTAAATATACATTTTTCTCATTAGCACATGGGGCATTCTCCAAGATTGATCATATTTTAGACCACAAAACAAGTGTCAGCAAATTCAAAAAATTGAAACCATGCCATGTATCTTCTCAGACCACAGTGGAATAAAACTAGAAATCAATTCCAAGAGAAATACTCAATTATACACAAAGTCATGGAAATTAAACAACCTGCTGCTGAACAATCCTTGGGTCAATGAGGGGGTAAGAAGATAAAAAGATTCCTCAAACTGAACAACAATGGAGACACAAGCTATCAAAATCTATGGGATTTAGCAAAACCAGCTGTAAAGGAAAAGTTCATAGCCTTAAATGCCTACATCAAAAAAACAGAAAGATCACAAATTAACAACATAATGTCACAGCTCAAGGAACTAGAAAAAGAGGAGGAAACCAAACCCAAAGCCAGCAGAAGAAAACAAATAACAAAGCTCAGAGCAGAACTAAACGAAATGGAAACAACAACAACAAAAAAATGCAAAAGATCAACAAAACAAAAAGTTGGTTCTTTGGAAAGATAAGCAAAAATTGATAGAACACTAGATAGGTTAACCAGAAATAGAAAAGACTCAAGCTCAATCAGAAATGAAACAGGAGACATTACAACTGATACTGCAGAAATACAACATGTCATCCACGAATACTGTGCAAACCTCTACACACACAAGCTAGAAAACATAGAGGAAATGGTTAAATTCCTGGAAACACACAACCTCCCAACTGTAAATCAGGAAGAAATAGAAATCTTGAAGATACCAATAACAAATAGTGAGATAGAAGCAGTAATACAAAAACTCCTATAAAAAAAGGAAAAAAAAAAGCTCTGGACCAGACAGATTCACAGCCTAATTTTACCAGACCTACAAAGAAAAAAAGAAAAACTGGTACCTATCCTTCAGAACTTATTCCATAACATTGAGAAGGTAATCCTTCCTAACCCATTCTATGAAGCCAGTAAAGCCAGTATCATCTTGAAACCAAAGCAAGGATAGCACACAACAAAAGGAAAACTACAGACCAATATCCTTTATGAACATAGATGTAAAAATTATCAACAAAATACCATTAAATCGAATTTAACAGCAGACCTAAAAGATAATTCACCATGATCAAGCAGGTTTCACTCTAAGGAAGCAAGGATGATTTAACGTATACAAAGTAATAAATGTCATTCACCATATAAACAAAAGCGAAAACAATGACCGTATGATCTTCTCAATAGATACATAAAAAGAAAACTCAAGGAGTCAGGAGCAGAAGCGGGCATGTGGGTCACCTGTTGTACACATGGCTCTGTGGCAGTACACAGAGGGCTCACAGGAGAGGGACCCCAACCTTTAGAGGGGTTCTAAACTTGCCTCTCCTCGCAAGACTAGGAGTTGGGATCCAACAGCAGGAAGACATGGCTGGACTTGTCTCCAGCCCAATTCCAGCAGCTCAGATTCCTGGTGGGGGAGCGCCTGTCCCTCCCCTGGTGAACCAGGGCTTGAAGTCCAAGCCTTGCAGATGCAGTTTGTATGACATGGCAGATGGGACCTGACTGAGTGTTCTCGTGACATGGCAGTTGCCACCCCCAGAGCAAATGATCCAAGGAGAAGGCCACATCGCTTTTGTGACCTAGTCTCAGAAGTCACACACCATCGCATCTGCTATATTCTATTTATTAGGAGCGGGCTGTTGGGTCCAGCCTTTACTAAAAGCATGGGAGAATTCAGCTCCATCTCTTGAAGGGAGGAAAAGCATAGAGGACTCATATTAGAGAGAGAGAGAATTCCACACAGACATGCATCAACAATAACTAACCAACAGAGGGCATTTGGCGGGGGGGAGCGAAACCTTCTGGGGAATACCGAAACCCATTGTACCAACAGCGAACTCTCAGCCACCTCCCAAGAGGAAGTGTGGCATCCTCTGCAGGGAGCAATCAGAGCACAACACAGGTCACCAGGGTGCCAAGCATCGCTCCTGCAGGGGCACACTCCCGCTGGGAGCAAAACTGGAGCAAAGCCCATATTCATTCTCTTCTTTCCTTATCGTTTAAAAAACATGTGGATGGGAAGACACATCATACACACAGAAGAGTGTTTAAAATGAATCTATCTATTTATAAAGCAGATAAAGAAAACACCACCACAGGGGGAAATAGAACATTGCCAGGTCCTTAAAAGCTCTGAATGTCCCTTCTTGACACCACCCCTTTTCTTCCTGCTGAGAGGTAATCCCTATCTTGACTTTGGAATAATTGTTCCTTTGCCTTTCTTCATATTTTTTAATACCATTACCTGACTCCTAAACAATATATTGTATTTGCCTGCTTTTGAAACATAAATAAATGAAACCATATTGTATTTTTTTATTTCAGAATTTTACGGGGATACACAGGTTTTGGTTACATAATTTGCTTTTGTACAGTTTGAGTCAAAGTGTATCGTATTAACTTATGTTTTCCTGCTATTTGCTTCTTTGGCCCCACAGTTAGTGAGTTTCATTAATTGCTGTATATACTCTGTTATGTGAATAAACCCAAACTGGCTAATCCAATCTAATGTTGATGGATTCTTGATTTTTTTTTTTTCTCAGTTTTTGTTATGACAAGCATGTTTGCTGGAGCATTCTGGTACATGGATCTTTGTGGACTTCTGGAAGAGTTTCCTAATTTCCTATGGAGTACCCCTGAAAAAAGATTTGGGGTATGCACTTCATCTGTTCTACAATGATTGTCAATGAGTGCCAAACTGTTTTCCAAAGAGACTGCGCCACTCTGCACTCCCACCAACAGCGCATGAGCACTCTGTTTTACGTCTTTGCCATCACCGTTCCTGGGTGGTCTTTCTAATGTTTGCCAATTTGGTGGGTGTAAAATAGATACCATTTGGGTTTTAATTTACATCCTTTGATTACCATGAGCTTAAACATTGTTCCTAATTCATTGTTCATCAAGTTTCTACTCTTGAAGGGTGGGCTATTCAATTCTTTTGCATATTTTCTACTTCTTTTTTCTTATTGATTTATAATAGTAATATACTCTGGACAGATTACGTGGGTCACACATATTTTCTTTCAGCATATAGTTTGTCTTTTTACTCTTTCTATACCTTTTAGTAAAAAAACCCTTAATTTTAATGTAGTAATATTTATCAATATTTATTTTACAGTTTGTAGTTTTTATGTCTTGTTTTATAAGATCCTTTTGCACTTCAAGGTCATGAAGATATTTCCCTGTAGTGTCTTGGAAAAGTTTTATAAGTTTGCATTTTATGTTTAAGTACTTAACTACCCATGTGCAATTGATTTTAATGAGTGATATTATGCAGGGGTCCAATTAATTTTTCCCAATATAGATTTCCAGTTGTTTAGCTCCATTTATTAAAAGTACATTCCTTCTGCACTGATCTTCAGTACCATTTCCAATTATATCCGGTGTCCACACATGCTAGATTTGTTTATGGACTCTCTCTTCTACTCCATTGGCCTGTTTGTCTCTCTTTGAGCCATCCACACTGTTATTCTCCATTATTCTAACTTTACAACGAGATTTAGCACAACAAGATTTAGGGGGTAAAAACCACAACATGTATGCTGTATTTTCTTCAAGAATCATTTGGCTAATCTGGCCCTGTGCATAAATTTTAGAATCAGCTTGGAAAACTTTTAAAAAAAACTGCTGGGATTTTTTGACAGGAATTGCAATGAATTTCTAGATCATTTTGCAAATAATAGACTTTTTTATAACACTAAATTATTAAATCCATGAACATAACTTATCACTTCATTTATTTAGATTATCTTTAATGTCTTTCAATGAAGTGTTATTATTTTCCCATAAAGCTCTTACACGTCTTTAATAGATTTATTCTTAGGTATTACATTTTCATATTATTATAAATGATATATATTTTAAATTTAGTTTTCTCAATGTATGTGTTAGTATGTAGAAATGCCTTTGAATTTTGATTCCAATAATTTTGCTAAAACTCTTACGAATTAAAAAATTAACCTAAGGATTAATTTGGATTTTCTATATGTAAAATTACATTTTCTATGAATAATAAAATACTTGTTTCTTTCCTGTACTTATCGTTTTTATTTCTTGTTCCGGTGAGCCTCCAAATGTTGAATAGAAATGATAATAGTAAGTAGCTCTGTCTTGCTCTTGACATCAAAGAAAATGCTTTTGATTTTAAATCTTTAAGTGCAACATTCGTTGTATGTTTTCTATAGATACCATTATCAGGTTAAAGAAGTCTCATTCTAGTCTTAGTTTCTAGTCATTAATAATACACAGATGTTTGATTACATTTTCTGTATCTATTCAGATGATCATAATTTTCTCCTACAATGTTCTCGTGTGGGGATTACACTAATTGATTTTCCAGTATTAAGCCACATTTGCATGATTTTAGTAAACCCAACTTGGTCATAATATAATTTCCTTTTTATTCATGGATAAATTCTCTTTACTAATAATTTAATATTTTTGCATCTTTCATTCATAAGAATAATTGGACTTTTTATACTGTAGTTTTTTGGTATAAAGGTTATGTTAGCCTTGAATATTATATTAGGGATTGTTATTTCTTTTTATATTGGTGACAATATTTTGAAAAATTTTGGACCTTGAATATTTGATTGACCTTACTGATGGAGCCATCTGACTTTAGCTTTCTTTGTGGAAAGAGTTTGGCTGTCAATTCAATTTCTTTCATGGTTGTAAGATTGTTCAGGTTTTCTATTTTTTCTTGTGCTGATTTGGTCTGTTTTGTTTTTCACACAAATTTATGCATTTAATCTACTTTTCAAACATACAGGCATAAATTGGTTCACAATATCATCTAATCTTTCAAAAGTGTCTAGTAACCATAGTTTTATCACTTTTTTTATTCTTAATATTATTTGTCTTCTCTCTTTTTTAAACCAATCTCACTACAGATTTTATTAATCTTTTAAAAATTTTATTAATCTTTTATTAATTTTATTAATCTTTTAAAAATTCAACTTTTATCATTGTTAATTCTCTATATTTCAAGTTTGTTTTTCAATTCATTAATTTCTGCTTTTATATTTATAATGTCTCACTTCCTTTTTTTCTGGTTTTTTTTGTTTTGCTGTTCTTTTGCCAACTTTTTAAAGTGGACGTCTAGTTCACAAATTTTTATCCTTTTTTATTTTAGTATACACATTTAAGACTGTAAATTTCTTTCTATTTGCTGCTTTAGCTACATGCTACAAATTTTTATATGTATTTTTATTATATTAAATCATAAATATTTTCTAACTTCTATTACGATTTCTTTATTGAAGCGCTAGTATGTTTTCCAAGTAAATTTTTTCTACTTAACTTTTTATCAACATTTAACATAATTGCTTTAGGTCTGAGAAGGTATTGTGTGATTTAATAATTCAAATGTATTGAGATTTTCATTATAAACCTATTTATGGTAAGTAAATTTTTACAAATGATCCATGTGTGTAATAATTTGGATTCTTCAGTTGTTGTGAGCAGTGCTCTAACTCCATTAGGTCATGTCCGTTAATTTTCTTCCACTTCTTGTTTTATTTTTCTATTTGTTTTAGCAATAACTGAGATGACGTATTAATAAGTAGGTATGAATCTAATGTAAGAAATTACATTCTTTTTGTTATAGAATCAAAATGTTATTGACTCCACCAAGAAGAATTGGTGAGAACTTTGAATCTTTTAATCTCAGCGTGACTGTGGGCTCCCCTCCATTTATAAATCCTGGAAGGAAGAGTCTTCTGGTCTTCAGTGCACACTCCGCCTCAAACTCCATAGGCTGTTGGTTCAGCATCAAGCAAAGGCACAGGGATCACTGATGGGGCTAGAATCACCAGGGCTGAGGCTCCAGCTCCCTAGGACCATCACTCAGCCACACACCTGAATTCCTGTCAATTTCCAAGGCCTGCACATTCACGATGCTCTAGGCCCCCATTGCTTGGGTATCCTAGAGACTCTAATCTTTTCCCATTCTTGGGGTAACTTCTCTCAGCCTCTCTCCTGTTTTGCTACTCTTCATATTGTTTCATTTAACTTTTTTTTTCCTCAAAATTTTCCCCTTAAGAACTTTTAGAAGCTCACTTCAAACTATTCCATCCTGGACTTGAGGGTGGAGGAATGAGATGCTGAGACTTCAGCACGGGTAATAATACAATAGGATAGGCACGCTTCATTGCACAGAGAGGTCAGCATCTCTGTAAATATACAAACCAGCTGCCTGGCTTCCTGGCATTTCTGTATCAAGTTCTTGTAGCACGACTGAGGAGGCAGCATTATGTGGTTGAAAGTGTACCTGGCTAGCATCAAAAGCCTGGGTTCAATTTCGAGCTCTGCTGCTTACTAGCTACATGCTTTAAAAAGTATATTACCTTCTTGGAATCTCTACTTCTCATCTTCAAATGGGGAAATGAATTCCATAAGACTCTGAAGTCTCTGAAGTCAGGGTTGGTGTTCCATTTACTTTTGTATCCCTTGGGCCTGATTCCATGCCTGCTATCATAGATCAGATCTTTGTTTTGAATGAATGAGTAAACAAATTTCTAACACCAAGATTTGTTGCTATGATCAACTGAGTCAGTACATGGGTAAGCTCTTTGTGAACTATTAAGCACATGACAAAGGTATATTGTTATTATCACCTTTCTATTATATCTCATAGCAATGTGAGACATCCCCAAATATCCTTTCACTTATCCTCACCCTAAAATCTTCAGGTCAGCTCCCAATATTTTCATATTTTTCAGTCATTGCTTAATATAACCTCTGCCTAAGGAACAGATAGGGGCCACTTGAAAAAAGTCTTAGAGATATATTCCAAAACTGCTCATCATTTGAATGGCTTATATTTTACAATGCATACAGCAAATTTTCTACTCTCCAGTGTCTCAACCCTTCTTCATACCGCACACTATGGCAGGTCAGTCCCAGAAGCACCATGCCTCTTTAGGCATGGTCCATGCATGCAGCAAGATGCCCCAAGTCCTACCTCTCATTATTGTTTGGTTCATTAAATACAAAAGCAAACATCCTACTTAACCTTACATGACTTTGTAAATCACAGACTGGTTGGTTGGTTTTGTTTTGTTTTCTCCAGGATTGGAGAAAACAATCTTCTCTTCTGAAGATTAATTGTTTTCTGATCACCATGGCTTTGCTCAAGAAAAGAAAATTTCCCTGCCTGATGGATATGTTCTATCCATCAAAATCCTCCCCCTTCTGAAATACCACCTCCTTCAAGAAGACTTCCCTGGTCAGCCTACCTAGAGTGACCTCTCCCTCCTCTTCACATTCATTCATATGCAGTTCACACATTGCCTTGTCTTGCATTAGAGATTTTTATGCACAATTTTTTGTTCTTCCTGGATTATAATCTCTTCAAGGGCAAGAGCTCCCTAACTTCTTTCTGTACCTCTCACAGTGCAATAGCATCAAAGACATGTAATAAATGCTTGTTAAATAAATGTAAGCATTCTTGCTCCCTACTGATTTATCTTGAATTCTAATAATTACAGTAACATTCTTTCCAAAACTACCCCTATAGAGTCTGACACACAATGGGATGAAAAGTAGGAATTGGGTTGAAGAACTGGACAGAGAAGAGAAAAAATGCTGATGGATTCACAGCTATAAAAAGACAGTCAAAGCATACCAAGAGGGGCTTCCCAAAACAACTATGGTATGATACAACTTCCAAGAATACTTGCCCTCAAAACATAGCATTCACTGAACTGAAACTGAATATTCAGTAGCCTCAATTCATTTTGCTAGATTTTGCATCCCTTGTTAACTTGGTGTGTGTAATATTCCATGAGAGAGACAGGGTTCTCCCTTAGGCATTTCTACTATGAGTTTGTCGTGGGGCCCCAGGGAATCATCATCGTGTGTTCTCTGGCTAATCACACTCCCTCCCCCTACCCCCACCCAAAAGGAAATCACATACTAACTTATAATTCAGCCTCCTTCCAACCGTCTTCCTCTCCTACGTAGTTTCTTCCTGCCTTACTTGTCTTCCTACCATTATATGAATAATCACTTGTTTGCCCATCCTAGGAATCTTACTCTTAGGGTCAGCCCTTTCTCTGAGAGGTAGAATAGCTGTCTAGTCATGACAGGTTTGGAATCAGAGAGACACTGATTCAAATCCTGTCTTTGCTGCTTAACAGCCAGGTGAATTTGGATAAAATGTCCTTAACGAGTGCTCAGTCTTCATTGGGTGTATGTTATAGGTCCACTGCTGGTATTTTTTCTTAATTGGAGTAGGTCGGCTTAGTAAGCATGGGCCTGACAGTGTTGGTTTAAAGCCCAGTGACCATTGTATAATCCAGCTTTTCAATGCCCTGCACCACCTGAGCGTGAAGGGAAGAGGCACAGAAAGGCCCAGGGTCTCACGTTAGAAAATACCAGGAGAGCAGTGTTTTGTCTTCGGAGAACTGTCAAATCAACCAATCTGACTCGGGGCCTATTGTTAGTACGGAACCATTATTTCTCGCTATGGCACATGCCCATGGGGAGGGCCCTCATCACAGTTACTCTTGCCCTCTGCTCACCCCTTCCGCTCTCTTTCACAGGAAGAGGCGGGGCCTACCCTGACCGGAAACTGGTTCAGGTGTTTCTCCTTGGAGTCACGCCAACGTGAAGGGGACAAAGTATGCGCGCCCGCTGCTGCAGCTTTAAGCCATGTTCTTACTGCTAGTAAAGGGATATTTAGATTTTCATCTGCTTGACTCCTGAGTTGATTCCCAACATGGGAACGAAAGAACAGCCATTTATTCTCCTCCAGCCGGGACCTGCCCGATCTGGGAGGGCCTCAGCTCTGACACAAAGAGCAGACGGAGGCATGTGGCCACCAGGTCACTGCCACGGGTCACAGCCCCACGCCTCCCCCGGGCCACGGCCCAGCAGCTAGGACTCCTTCAGCACAGATTCTGTGTTCTGCATCCAAGAGACCTTAAGTCTGCCCAGCACTGCCAGCAAGCGGCAGTCCGCCCTAAAACTACAGGGCGGAGCTGGGAAATGCTTCCTGTTTGATAACTACCAACAACCGGGCTTCTGCCCAGCATAGCTAGATGTGGGGAGGGCACTTAATTTGACTTCCCTTGAAAGCCATCCAAGCGATGGTTTAGGAAGGCCATTAGAATTCCAGGTTCCGAAAGTTGTAAGATTTTCCTACGACTTAGGGTGATTTATGTATGACATTGTGTAACCTCTCAAACCCTTACTTTCACATCTGTAAAATAAGAATAAAAATATCTCAAAAGTTTTATTGTGCGAGTTAAATTAAAAAGCTAATGTTTGGCACTAAGCTATTATTATTATCATCAAAAAATTGTTACTATTAGTATTATTGTTTAAAGGAGAAAATGATATCCACTGGGAAGTTCCTCTTTGGACCTGAAACCTGCATATCAGCAATTACTTGGAACTGGACCGCTGGCTCTCCCCCTCCTGCCAGCAGCCTGCACCCAGTTCTGCTGAGGCAGCTGGGAAACCATGCCCTGGTGCGATAGCAAAGAGGACACCTAGCCTTTTCCTCCCCTTCACCCCAGGAGAAAAAGTGTGGGAAAGTTACCCATCCACCCACCTTCAAACCTTTGAAACAAGTTTCAGTTATATTCTTGCCAAATAAAAAACAAAAATTAATAAGAACTTACTTAAAATAACAAGTTGTCAGCATCTTGAAATATCCTGGCTTTCTAGTCAAGAGAGTTTACAAAAAATAAAAAATAAAACAAAACACCGTTTCATAACTTCTAGGCCAAATTCTTTCTTACACATGGAGCCTGCACCCCTTCCTTAGCCTCTACCTCGTGAGCTCAAATGGAAAACCAGCCTTGGCTCCCGGCCTCCTGTGCCCACTCAGAGGTGGAAATGGTTAGTCTGGAGTTGGACCGAGGGTCCCTGAGGCAGGCTGACACCCTTTCAGCTGAGCCATGTCTAATGCTGAGCAGGCTGTGACCAACAGCTCTCAGGACGTGTGCCTTCAGGTAAGTGTGCTGCAGGAGAGCCGTGTTCCTCCTAAGTGAGAAAATGTGGAAGGAAAGTTCAGCTGTCCCATGAGCCGGCTGCTTGAGTCACAGAGCCACACCACAAGTGAATTTGGGCAGATTCTGGTGCCACTAATGTCTAAAGCCCTAACGTGCTCGTCTCCTTAAGACTAAGTGGCACTGAGCAAGAGTGAGGCTACTAAGCTGTCCTTCATTTCAGACTCTCTTCCCTGACCTGTGTGTACACTGACATTTTATCGTGTTGCAAGTTGTGACAGACCTAAATAGCCACATGGTCACGTGCTGCTGAACACATGGCAAGCAGTCATGCATTCCTCACCTGAGAGCACCCGTAGCCGGGAACTCGCGGACAAAGGCTGGCCATTCCATTTGGAGATCCTCTAGTTGTTAAAGAGTTCTTCCATTTCCTGCCAGCTTAATATTGTTGTGCTCTGTGCCGGGTCCTGAATCAATGGATGGTACATGTGATCCCACTTCCGGTAAAGACACTGAACATCCCTCCATCTAGTCCTCCGTGGCATGGCCGTGGTCTCCCTCCCTTCCTGATCTCTGTCCACTGCACTTGCACTAGCTGGCCTATGCCACTCTTCCAGTGCAGGCCCAGAATTGACACTGGAATCTGTTCAGTGCAGAATAAACACGTCCTCTTTTGCAATCTATTTTAAAACATGCAGCCTAAGATTGGGCAGTCATGTCATTCTCCCATTGAATTTTCTGTCAATATAGGCAAAATAGCTTAAGATTAAGAGTAGAGGTTTTGGATTCAGATAGTATTGGAACAAGCATTAGTTCTACTTCTTACCTTGGGTGATCTGGGTAAATTGTTTAATCTGTCTGGATTTTTTAAGAATTTGAGTGGTGGGGGCAGTTGAAGGGAGTAATAAGATAATGCCTGCGCAGTGTCTGACCCATAAAAGGCTCATTAAAAGCTGGCTATTCTACATTTCATCGCCATCATCTCCAAAATCTTGAAGTCCTTTCCACATGTGCTGCTGCTCTGTCCAGCTCCCAGGAGGTTTGGACATGGCCGGAGGTCCTAAAACCTTTAAGATCTAGCCCATTACTTTAGCCTGTTTTTTGACGTCCTGAATTTGTCATGTGGTCATGGGACCTATTGTCCTCTTAGGCTCACAGCATCTGGAATTGTCTTCAGCTGTATCCAAGTAAAGTATGAATAAGTAAGTTCAAAGGCAGAGGCCTGGAATTTAATCCTGGGCCTTCTCTTCTAAATTAGCATCAATCTTTGAATTACTACTCTCTGGCCCTGCTCATTCAACTACTCACAACTTTGCAACATCCCCCGAACTGTTTTATGAAGTAATCTCAGGAAGAAATTCTGGCTACCTACCATTTCTGCATTATTTTCTTTAAGGAACATGCTATGAAACATGAAAAACTCATTTCTTTTTTTTTTTTTGTAAAGTTCCTACATACAACATGCTTCACGCACAAGTCTGTAATTCAGCATGTTCTAGCACAAATTACAATCAAGTAATATTATGACTTCCTTTAACAGAATAATACTTTAAATTTTTTATGAGAAAATAAAGATATTTTACTTAGTAAAATAGTTTAAAATTACAATTGTAAGTTAGAAAAGTTTGCTTACACGTTTCCCTATAGCATTAACTTGGGCTGCCTTATTTATTTATTTATTCATTTATTTACTTTTACTAAGAGTCAAAAGAAAAAAACATGAAACTACCAGTGAAAACCTAGCATTATACCTTACATGTCTGACATACAGTTTCGAATTGGTCAAATTCTGACCCTGAGACTTGCCAGTGGGCACGGGCGGCATGGAGCTCAGGGCTGCAGTGTATAGTGCTGCCGAGTGGCAGTTGGCCTTTTAGACAACGTGCATTTTAAGGACACTTGGTTGGCCAGAGGGCTTTTAGGAGTGCCAGAAGGACAGGCAGGATAGCCATGATGTGGTAGGTGGAATTCTAAGATGACTTCCAAGATTCCCATCCTCTGACGCACATGCCCTCTAGGGCCCCCTTCAATTGGGTGTGAGTGGGACTGGCAAGATGACGGGTGAGCCCTCCGGTGACTAAGTTCAGTCTATGGCAAAACGAATTTTGCAGATGTGGAAAAAAAAAAAAAAGAAGGTGATTACCTTGAGTGGGCCTGATCCAATCAGGTGAGCCCTGAGAAAAGGTCAGAAAGATTCAAAGAGAGAGAGATTCTCCTTCTGGCCTTGAAGGAACAAACTACCTTGTTTTGGAGAGGGTCACATGGCAAGGACCCTAGGTGACCTCTAAGAACTAAGAGCAATTTCTGGCTGACAGCCAGTAAGGAAATGAAATTTCAGTCCTACACTTTCAAAGAACTCAATTTTGCCAACAACCAGAGAGCTTGGAAAGGAAACCTGAGCCTCAGGTGAGATCACAGCCCTGGATGGTCCCTTGATTTCAGCCTAATGAGACTCAACAGCCAACTTGTGCCAGGACTCTTGACCCATGGAAACTGGGAGACAGTGTGTATTGTTTTCAGCTGCCGTGTTTGTGGGAAGCTGTTACGCAGTGTGGATAACTGATTCGCCCAGGGAGAAGTTAATGGTAGGGAGAACAGTTGCTCGGAGGAAGCACAACTTAGGGCGACCCTTTCAGAATAAAATGGTTTTCCTGATGGTTGATTTTTATGTGGCCACAGAAGAAAATTCACTGAATCGAGACATCATGCTGAGCTTTCCATGAGTAGACACAGATTTTCTTTTCTTCTACAGCTGTAGTTCTCAAACATCAGCATGCATCAAAATCACCTGTAAGGTTTATTAAAACCAATGGTGGGGGTCCCACCCCAGAATTTCTGATTCAGCAGGTCTGGGGCAGTGCCTGGAAATTTGCTTGTCTGACAAGTTTCCATGTGATGCTGGTACTGCTGGCCCAGGAACTTCACTTTGAAAATCACTGCTGTGTTATAAATAAAGAGGCTCTAGTTGTTTTTAATATTTGATTTGCATATCCAGCCTTTTCCATTTGATGTGAAAATATCTTGACAAGATTTCTTTAAACCAAGGTTAAGATAAAGAGAAGGCACAAAAATTGATATACTTCTGAGCAGTCCAAAGTTCCCCCCCGCCCCGCGCCCCCGGTTGTCTCACAACTGTATTTGAGATGAGAGACTAATTAAACTAGGTTTTAAAAAAAATTATGTTGCTCTCTTTCCACAGGTGACAGGTCAATATGAGAGACCTGTAGGACATCTATGTTTTCCCTGTCTACCATCGCCTCCCCAGCTCCCAATCTCTGCTGCACCTGTCACTGGAGGGTAGCACCTCGGGACCCTTGCTCTCAGGCTGCAGGTGCTCCACCTGCACAGACAGGTGCTCAGGAGAGGCAAAGAGCCTTCTAACTGCATCAGTCCTGACAAACCACTGCATTGTGAACCCCCCCAAGATGTAACCAGGGCATCAAACTGGGAGCAAAAATAAAGTCTTCACTGAGATTTGGGGATTTCACCAAGGACAAAGCCCAAAAGACAAGTGAAGACAAGAAAAGAAGACAAACCTCTTGCCCGCAGGAGTAAGACTATAAAAATCGTGAGCATCCATCAGGGCAGGTCAAGGGATGGGCAGAAGTAGAGAGAGAAAAAAGGTTCATGTGACTATGAATCTGACTTGGAGGGTGCTTTGGATTTAGATTACGACAGGAGCAGAGAGTTAATGTCATTTTAAGACAATTTAAAGATTATTTATTTGGAGGAACTCAGTATTATCATGTTATCCAAAATTATCCCAGTTGCTCATAAGACTTGCTAATAACCTGGATTAGGATTGGGAGGGGTTGAGGAATCTAACTGAAAACATCTGTTAAAACTGAATACGATAATCATGTCTTGTTTTTATTATTTTGCTCATGATTCAATCTTGAAAGAGAGAATTGAGTGATTATCCAAGTGGATTTGTATTTATATGCAGAGTGTAGGTGTGCCTTGCCTTTGCATTTCAAAATAAAAATGACTGAGCCTTTCCATTAGTACGGTTTGGGTCACCCTAGCTGCCAGCTTTTATGGTTTTATTTATTTGCTTTCCCTAAGGAGATACAGGCACTTTGTGGGCCTTTCCCAAGCTGCTGGGAAATGATTGATGGTTGGGCTCTGTTCAATCCAAGTAATGCGGGGTGTCTGGAGCATTGGTAATCGTATCCTACCGCCTTTAAACACCACTGCCAAAGTATCCACAGCACAGAGGTTTGGCAACTTCATTTAATCATAGCAAAAGGATTACAAAGTGCAAAAATGAGTCCCGAAACAGCCATGAAATGGGCCAATTCAGAAACTGATTCAGGCTGAGAAGTTGCTTAGGCTCGCTCCTTCTCACGGCGGCCTCGTGTTACACCTCTCGAATTGCCTTCACCTCAGCTAGGGTTGGCAGTACAGAAAAGAAAAGATGCCCAGGGAAAGTGACTTTAGATCATAGAAATAAACAGTGTCTGCAAGGGAGAACCGGTGACCTCAGGCACAGGGCTGCTGAGTCCCAAACCATGGTGTTCAGATTATTCTGGGGTGGGAAGACTAAAGCAACAGTCTACCTGGTGGGATCTTCTGAAAGAGAAGCCAAGTCGTAAATTTAGAAGCTGTCCCTTGTTTCTTTAAAGTGAGAAACTGCAGCCATCTGTGACACTTTATTTACCAATCATAATACACTTTGCATGAAGAGCAATAGCTTGTTCACTGTTCAACAACCATTTTATGATCATAGCAGGGCTTAAGGGTGATTTGTGACCAGGTGTTGAACTAGAATTTCTCAATTACAACCTCAGTGTTAGAGGCTTCTTTTCATTCTGGGCGTAAGTGTGGAGGCTCCGGTGTGAAACCTTTGGTCCCTCTGTTCCAGAGGGGCCGGGAATGAGAGAAAGTGGGCAAGAAGGACACTGTTTTGTGCCAAAACATCCATCTGCTTGGCTCTCTCTTGCACAAGTGCCTGGACAGAGTAAAATTGTAACACAAAAACCACAACATTCAGCACGTTTCCATTAGGCAACTCTAGTCACTAAAAAAAGTGCAAATGCAGACTCCTGTGTAAATCTGATTTGCCATGCTAGGCCAAGCTTATTTTATTACATACATTCTGCATTCTAAGAACTAATAACTTCATATGTAAACATTAAGCATACAGAGTTAAAATTCAAGGCCACATTGTATCATTGATTGTCTCTTTTATCTTGTGTCTTTGGCTGGCCGAGATCAACTCGTAGTGTATAAATGCATAAGTTATATAATTATTATATAAAAAGAAAAAAAAAAACCATTGACTTGTATACTTCATTCTGACAAACGCACAGCGTTCGCGACTCGAAAAGGAAAACCGGAGCCACCTACCCAAAATGCCTACGTGATTTCTGATTGCGGTCGCCAAGAAGGCCGACTCTTACCTGACCCTGTGGAGGACAAAGCCCCCACGGAATGATGAGGTCCTGAATGTTTCTTTTAAATATCAGACAATTCCAGTTAAAATTTTCTTTTGACAAACAAAAAAAGAGATGCTTATTTTTGCTGCCGACTTCTACTACTTCCCCTTTCTCCGTTACGCTGTGTCCTTTCTCCTAACACTGGGGCATAACACTGACCGCGCAAACCCGCAAGTCTCCATAACTCATTCTCCACACTCCCCAAATGTCCTCAAGTCCAGTCTTTACTGCTTGAGAAGTTTTTCTCCCAGCCCGTGCCACCTCCTCCTCTGTGCCCTCCTCTTCCTCCTCCTCCAGCCCTCTGCCTACAATCACACACTCACTCTGCACACATTCTCGGTCCCACCATTTGGCTCATAGTCTGGTAATACTGTAAAGGAGTTGGAAACTTTGGGTCATCTTCACAGTTGGAGAGAGCTGACAGCTCCCATCAAATGGAATGTATCTGATTTCAACCAAAACAGCAAACGCCGCTGAGTTCCATACCGACGTCTGCTGATGGGCTGCGGTCTCTCTCGTGTCTTTTTGTTTGTTTGTTTTTGATATGTTTCTATCTTTAAATACAGGTAGTTTTCCTTAAAATGAAATTATAAATGGTATGTTAGGTCACAACTGTGTTATTTCTATTGCTTTAGTTTAATCCCAGTTTGCATTAGCAGAATCCCACACTCTAAAGTTTATACACGTCTTAAGACCACTTTCTTTGGCACTCTGTCCTTGTGACTTCATGCTTCTACATACAATGTCTTTTACAAGGTCGGTCCACAGATTACCTGTCCATATACATTACATTTTTAGCATCCTCCTTATTTCCATAGTAATATTTGAGTAACTCCCTCCTGCTAAGAGTCTTTGGACCTCTTCCCTGGCTTCCTTCCCTAGCCCCAGTAAAGCTTTCTCATTCCTCTTGAGGCACTTTTGATTCATGTTCTCCAATAGAGTTTGTGGCGATTTATTGGTGATTGTACGTTGTTGGGAAAGGCCTCTGTCGGGTCTTTAGTAGTAACTGCCCAGATGAGAAGGCATATGGCCGCCGGGAAGCCTAGTGTTAGGGTAGATACCCCCAGTTGGCGAATTCCAGTATGGGTTGGCGGCAGCAAAGAAACTGGAAGATGTCACAGGGAGGGCTGGAGGGTGGGGAGCCACAAAGTTCATCTTCTGCGGATGGGCGTGGTAGGAGCCCATGTACGGGAGGTCTGAGGGGTACTTGTACAGAGACGACTCCGGTGGGTGGGGCTGCAGGGCCTGGGTGATCCCGTGGAAGTCGAACTTGTAGGCGTAGCGCTTGCCGTGGACTTTGGTCATGATATTTTTGTCATAGTAGTAACGGAGGGCACGGCTGAGTTTATCGTAGTTCATGTTGGGTTTGCTTTTCCGCTCTCCCCAGCGCCGGGCAACCTCGTCGGGGTCTGTCATCTTGAATTCCCCATTGGTGCCTTCCCAGGTGATGCAGTTGGAGTTGGAGCTGTCAGACAGGAGCTCCAGGAGGAACTGCCAGAGCTGGATCTGGCCACTCCCTAGTGAAAGAAAACACCCGTGAGAACAGGGCCTGAGGTGAAGACAGACGTCCCCTCTTGCACGACACAAATGGGTGCTGTTGGGGCACCACCCACACCCCTTTCTGCTGCCCTCTTCTCCAGAGAACTGCCTTTGGCTGCACAAGAGCTGCCTCCCCCACCCCCAGGTATCCCATGGCCAGACGGACCGGCACGGGGCAACGCGGGCCCCCTTGCCTCAAGGAAGGACCGACTCCACAATGTTGTTCCCACTCCAGAGCTCCTAGTGGGATTGGCTGAAGCAAGGGGCCAGCTTTAAGGGGCTTAAGGGAGGTCAGAAGCTTCCTTAGCATTCCCCTGCCCTGTTCCAATTCCTCACTCCCCCTCTCCTGAGAACATACTCTTATTCAGTCTCCTCTACAAGCATCCTTATCCCAAGCCCTGCCTCTAGGGAACCTGACCTAAGACATGATCCTTGGTGACTATCAGGCTGCACTAACAGATCCAAGTCCTTTACAGAATGCGGAGAATCCAGACAGGGCCAAGTTCAGGTTGGTACCATCCAGTTCTGACTTCCTTAAAAGAAGAGTCAGAGTGGCCTGGTGTTCAGGGGATGGAAGAGCTATTCTTTCCTGTTTTGGGAGGCAGAAAGTGCCATTATGTGAATGGCAATAATGACTTAATACCATTTATATTGGCTAGGTCAAGTAAGATAATAAAAGTTAGACTTAGGAAATGAACTTCTAAAAGTTTATGGAAAAAAATAGAGAATGGAAGTAAACACCGTTATTTCTAACATAACATTTTGCTGGCGCTCAGAAAGCAATTCTGTCAAAACTTTTCCTAGAACAGAATTAACCCACTCAAAATGAGGAAGTTTAGAAAAAAGTTGGCGCCTTTTCAAACCAGATCACCCAGTTCCAGTATTTAGGCAAGTGCATCGTAACGGAAATCCACGCGTTGCCCCTGCATTGCAAAGCCAATTGTGTTAAGTGGTGTTTCCAAAAGAAAATCTGCAACAATGGGAGGTTGCAAGTCCTCTTGGGGAGTCGAATGAGACTTTGCCTTGGTCAAAGAGATCTCATTTCCCTGGTGCAAACAGACAGAATTTTCTTGATCCCAACTGAAAGCACAGATATGGATTTTATGTTTTATGAAATTCAGAGAAAAGTCGAGGCACATCATTCTGGCCACTCTGTTACAATACTTTAAGATGATTTGTGGCTCCCCGAAGCAGAGACGTGTGTAAATATTGACAGTAGCACTGAGCACCAGGAGAGGCTAAGCCATGTCGAACAGATTTCAGAGCTTTCAAAACGGATGGGAGGCAGGTCTTTCTTCCCAAACTCCAGCTACAGCACCGCCCGGGCCTTATCACCCAAAAGATTACCTTTTATTATAAGTAATAACAATAGATGTGATAAAATGATGAAAGTAACCTTAACTGGCAACTACTCTGGGATTGATATAATGTAAAAATCAATTATAAGTTGGTTTTCCTCTAAATTCTTCCTAACTTGCTCCCTATATAAATTGTCCAGCCCATAAATCCTTCTTTGCATGTTGGCTACATGGACATGGACGTGTTTGTGAATTCAGCCGTACAATAGCATCGTGAGAAAGATCAGCCTTTGCCGAACACATTTTGGAAAATGCTCATTTTCAATCTAGCAACACATTTGAAATGTATTAACAGCTTGTAGTTCATTGCAAGGAAGCCTTTGCTTTTTCAGAACCACTTAAACAGACTGTTCTCGATCAAGTTTTGTTGCCTCCAACATTTCATTAATATGCATTTAAAAAATACAAAGAATGGTATGAGAAAAACATATGGTCTTAGTATATATATATATATGTGTGTGTGTGTATATATATATATATATATATATATATATAGAGAGAGAGAGAGAGAGAGAGAGAGAGAGCAACCAAAGGATTACAACTTGAAAAAAATTCCATTTTTGACCTGGGAATAGGGAAAAACGTGGATTTTTGATTTAACAGTCTAACATATGCTTCGGTGTAAACACATACAGTTGTTTGAAAATAAATATTCAGTGTCAGCTTCCTCCCATAGAGAGAGTAATTCCACAGATTTTGAATAAATACACAGACCTGCCAAACAGCCAACATAACACTCAGTATCTATTCAAACCTTGGCATCGCCTCTTAGGAATGTGTCCCTCGCTCACTTCCCCTATAAACATGTGTAGGAGAGAACCGGTGGAGAAGAGTGATCTCATGTCTCTCCTAGAGAGTCGGGATCTAAATCCATGGCTGGAAACTCAATGCCCAAAGGACAGACGAGCTTATTTCTCACTCGACTATTTCGGGCATTCACCATGAAGACGCATTAGCTCAGGCCATGTGAGCATTTCAAGGGTCTATGGAAATGAGAGATCTGTAAGCAAAGTTCATCACCTTCTGAACCTGAGAATAAACCCAGAAATGCAGTCGATGAAAGTTAGCAAATAGCATAAAATGTAATGGCATGTTAAACTCATTAATCATTAAATTTAATATTTGTAACAAAATGCATTGTATTTGCAGTGTGTGGAGCGGATTTTCCTAGAGGGCAAGAATTCTCAAGGATGTGCCATGGCTGCTGGGAAATCTTTGTTAATGGCAAAGTAAATGAGCTACTCTCAGCCACAGAATTTCAAAAACAATCTATTAAATTTTTATTTTACTGCCAAAACAATATCATTTATAATGCATGATGAGGTGCATTATTGGAATAGGGATTCCGGACAAGGATGCCTGGGCTTAGGAAAGCCTACAGGTGGTTTGGGTCTCTCACTGGCCAAACTAACAGGTAAAAAGAGACGCCCTGAAAAGACAAGAATTCCAATCTGAGCTGCATGGCTGCCTCCACCTCGTGAATCACCTTTCTTTGGCACGTCTACGCTTCAGTCTATCTTAATAACGTCCTTGCAAGGTTAGCAAGGAGCAGCTAGTTTTGTCCTAGGGCAATTAATAAAAAATAATAATTAAAAAAACAGGATTGGGGCCAAAAAAAACCCCCAAAAAACCAGCGGCAGGCAGCATCCTGCACCTACGGGAGAGCCCTGCGCACCTGTGCAGGACAGGGAGTGGGCGTGGCATTTAAGAGCCCAGAAGGCGGCCCTTTAATTTGGAGGAGAAAACTAATCTCCTAATACAGTTAAAAGAAAAGGAAAGAAATGTGTTAGCAAAGAAGTACAGTCTGAGCACAAAAGGGCAAAAAAGAAAAAAAAAAAAAAAAAGAAAGCAACCTAAACGGTTTACAAACCACAGAGAGAAGCGGAGAGCTGCAGAGTGACTCAGCAGCTGCAGGCTTGGTGTAGGTGCCGCGTGGGGCACTGCAGCCGTCAGCTGACAGAGGAACAAGGACAGTCAGTTCAGAGGCCGGGAGTTGGGGGGGGCCCAGCCAGCACCACGTGGCAGTGGTTTGGGGCCACTTTCTGTAGAAGCTGGGGGTGGAGCAGATAATCCCCTGTGCAGGGCTGGGGCCCTCTGCAGGGCAGCAGGTGTGTCCTGCTGAAGTCTTTTCCCTGAGGCTCAGACACCACTTGCTGGAGGGGCAGGAACGCCTGGTGATGGGCACACCAGCTTTGGAGTTGGCACTGCCTTGGTTGAATCCTGGCTCTGCCACTTACGGAACCTAAGGCAACTCTCCCAGCTTTCTCTGTCTCAGTGTTCTCATCTATAAAATGGGGGTGTCAAAATAGTACTATCTTGCAGGGTCACCATAAGGATGACCTCAGTATGTGAATGCTCTTGTCATGATTTCTTTGGGCTGAAAACCAGAGTTTAAGCAAAAGTATACTTCTTGCCTATAGCCAAAAGGAAAGCAACTACCCTCCCCCACCCCCAGGAACACCAGGGGCTGTTCTCAGGGCTGACCCATACCCTTCGAAAGCTTACTATGCGCCAGGCAGCATCCTAAATACCTTACATGTGATAGTTTATTTAATCCCCATAAAAATCATGTGATGATCCCATTGTAGAGGTGAGGAAATTGAAGTTCCAAGAGGTAGACTGCCTTACCTTGCCCAAGGTCAGCAAGGGTCGGGACCCAGATTCCAGGCTGCATGCTTAGTCACTGCACGGCCACTGCTTTCAGGCCTGGCTTGTGCACACACCTCCGCAGCCTCCTCAAGTCCCTCCCAGGTTGTCCCCTCCCTGGGCCTGGAATACTGCATGCTCCCACCTCCTAACAAATTGCAAAATATCCCTAAAGTGGCCTGTAGTTCCACATGAAGCAAGATGCGTGCTCACAGCTACCGTTAGAGAGTACCCATTTAGCATCGAGGGAGCCTCTGAACACACCCCAAGGAAACTCTTTCATGGGAAGATAATTTAAATTCGTTAGAAAAGCTAGGTTAAATTCTCAGCCATTCTAAAGGGACATAAATGAGCTGAGATACTTATAACTGATCCATGACATCAGAATGCAGGTACACACTTTTCTCAGCAGGAGAAATGATGTCCCAAGTGCACACCAAATGAACATTTGGGATAGAGATGCTGGGATGCCGACATCATCTTGCACATTCATGCCGCATGATGTAATCTTTCCACTTCAAATGATGAAAAAGAGTTTGCATTGTATGAAGAGCAAAGGCAGCGAGTTTGAAGTGATGAAAGATTTATCAGAGAATGGAAAAATAGAATCAAACAGGAAGAAGCGTTCTCATTAATAGAAAGATAAAAGACACACTTGTTTCAGGGGAAAGGTCACATGAATACAACTAGCACAGGCCTAGGCACAGATGGGGAGAAGGTCTAATTGATTACAAACTAAGTAAGTCTTTATCTTAAAGTCACTTGATTACAAATCAAAGTGTGGTTGTTGCTGCTTTCCCCCGGCCCAGTAAGAAAAGGCTTAGCAGTGTGAAGCGCAGACCTTTGCTCACGATGTCAATGCTGCCAGGCTGCTCTGCACCGGGACGTCTTCCCCAGGCCTGGTAAGTGTCTCACAGTCCAGAGCCCAGGTCCCTCCACCTACTAGGCGCACCCCAGGCTGCTGGAAACAGGGCTGCTGCAGTGTGCTCCCACAGAGTTGGTGCTCTGCTTAGGGGCAAGTGACTTTCTTTGGCCCCGTTTCCCAGATAAGCCAAGCAGCAACATGGGCATGGACATACATTTCATTTGGCCGATTTGTGAATGAAAAGGCCAGTCTGATCTTGTTTGGTGCAGCTTGACGCCTTCCTCTTCCTTCCTGACCTCATATTCATCCCCTGCACCTAGGCGGTTGTTAAACTCAACAGAAATCCTTCCTTTGTATTCTCAGTCCTCGTTTTCCAAGACCCTCTCATCCCTTCCTACTCGGTCAGGGGCAGTGTAGGGCAAGACAACAAAAACGGAGTCTGGAGGCAGAGTCAGGTTTCATATCCAGCCTTTCTCCTTTCTGGCTGTGTGACTCAGGGAAAGTTACTTCACTTCTCTGGACTTCTGATTCCTCTTCTGGAGGATGGAGACAATAAGCTCCCTGGGCTATAATGAGGCACAGAAGGGACCTTGGACATAGCACATTATATTGGGGGTGCATTCCATGGGGTGGGAACTGTTTGATTGCTATTTCACATTATTGTATTAATGTTCCCTGAGTGTTACAGCTTCCGTCCTTTTCTTCTTCTTAATCTATCCTGAACATCGTTGCCGGATCAGTCTTCCTGAAGCATGACTGACGATAATCATCTCAAAGCGTAGTTATTCTTTGTATTCAAATGGTTATGTGCCCGTTGCAGAAGGAGCTGCGGTTTGAGAAGGGTGCAGACTCAGGGAACTGGGCTACAAGCTGGACGTGCACATAGAGAAAAGAGCGTGTGGCTCCGTGGTTTGGATAGTATTGTAACTACGTGTGTCCATCTCTCCACTGGCTGAAAGCTCCCGAGGTCAAGGACTATGTCTCCTTATCCCTGGGAATCGTTTATTCAATGAATAATTACTGAGCACCTAGTCCAGGCCCCAGGCTAACCAGTCCCCTCTGGCTGCTCAGCTGCTTAAAAAATATTTACTGAATTAATTAACGTGAACCAAAATTTAATGTCAAAGATACACATGCTAAAAAAATGATGATATTTCATGTTCTCGATGTATAGATTCTCTTGTGGGGATGTATGCTGATTGAATCGGAATTTTTCCACTTCCAACCCTATTTTGGCCTCAAATATTTAGTAAGCATACATTCCAGCTTGTACTTGCAATAAGCCTGTGACTTCTTGGCACTGGAGTTTGCAGTTGACAATATGCAACATACGCTATGAATTTCTGAAGCTGATGCTGGCCCAGCTGGTTCTCATCTGAATACAAATGAAGAAAGCTCTTTGGCTGGCACTGGAACGTGAAGACAGGTGACCATCCTTGACAAGGAACTGGTTACAAAGGGGCCAATTAAGAATCTGCACTTTCTTCTAGCATCTAAGTTCAGAAACAGACCATCAAATGCTGAACAGACCATCATGATGCTGAATTTGAAATCTTGTGGTTGTAATTGAAGTCCTCTTTTTAAAAATATTATTTTATCTGCTCATGTTTTGGGCTGAATTGTGTCCCTGCCAACTGACCCTGCCCCAGTACCTCAGAATGTGACATTTTTTTGGAGATAAGGTCTTGAATGAGGAAATCAAGTTAAACTGAGCTCACTGGTGGTGGGGGGGGTCCTGTTCTGATATGACTGGTGTCCTCATAAAAAGGGGAAATTTGGGCACAGACGCAGACGACATAGGAGGAAGATGACATGAAGACGCAGCGAGAAGACAGTCGTCTGCAAGCCAAGTGGAGAGGCTGGGACAGACCCTTCCCTCACAGCCTCAGAAGGAACTGAGCCTGTCACCATGACTCCAGGATGCCAGACTTGCAGCCTCCAGAACCGTGAGACAATACGTTTCTGTTGTGTAAGCCACCCAGTCTGTGACTATCACAGCTCGGATTAGGTGAGAATGTTCTTTGCTAAAGCTAAAATCTTAACTTATAACCTGACCCATTTTTTTCCACTATGGCAAATAATCCAATGAAACCTGAAACTAAAATTTGTCCAGTGGAAGGAGCTTCTCACCAATACCAGTTTACCTTAAAGCTAAAAGAATCAAGGATCGCTTTATAAGGACAAAATCCTCATCGATGTCTCACCTGGATTTGCAAGGCGGCTACTCGTCGGTCCAAGAATCTGGTAAGGGTCTGCAGCAGAAAGAAAAGACATCACATCTCAAAGACACAGTTGTGACTCGGTCTGATGTGACTTCAGACGTAATACTGACTCAGTTGTGTTTTCGGATTCCAGAGCTGAAAATGTCCCCAACCCCAAATCACCTGCCTCCACCTGCCATATGAGGTAAGATGCCACCTAGGATCTCAGCAAAGTTTCTTGCCAGAGGCTTCCTACTGGGTAGCAGGGTGCAGATTCAGCCCCAGGTTCCTGACACCCAGCCCAGGGACCACACCACAGGGTATAAACAGGGCAGACATGTGCCAAGGCCCCAGCCGGCCCCAGGGCCATATTGGCAGGGCTGTTCAGCACCACCAATGCCAACCTTCCACTGCATTCCCACGGTGGACCCGACACAGACACTGATCTACTCAAACGTACCGTGAAACATGCATTTGGCCATAAAGGAACTCATAGATCACCATGCAGCAGCCTATGTGCAGGGGGAATGTTTTTTCCATTTTCTTTGCTTAGGTTTTGGAAATGTTTTAGCACAATCTCAAGTCATACGGACCAAGTAGGCTGATGGTTTGGCCCCCATTTTATATGCGGAGCAGTCATAAAGAAGAAAAAATAACATTAATTTCGTTTAAGAAGTGACACATTTTAGAAATGCCCTGAGGAGCCCGCATCTTCTCTTAGGGCATCCAGATGGTCCCTGAAACGTACCTAACTGAGGACGCTGGTCTTCAGTTTTGGGCACTGTGGAAGGAGACGGTTGAGCAGCTGAAAATCCGAAAATAAAAAAGACAATCAGCTATCACTTATATTTGGCCACTTGTCTTTGATGTTGTGTAATCATTCCATCAATCACTTTAGTTACTAACATAATAGTGTAACTCTTGTAATAAGAAACATCTTATGGTAAGGAAAATATAGTAAGGAAAATTTTCCCTTTCTAATGAAAATAAATATAAACATTGTAACAAAAAAAGAGAGGCTATTTTCCATTATATAAAACATTTGTACCCCTACTTTTTCCAAAAGTAAAAAAAAAAAGTGTTTGAGGTGGCTTACAACACATTAAAATAAATCATTATCTAAAATACACAAATAACAGAAAACCACCAGGAAAATAAATAAATCCAGGGATACTGTAAGCATGGCCATGATTAAGGAAATCAACAATTATTTCATCTGTACACAAACATCTCATGAAACATGCATGTGTCCATGCTGAAATATGCTACATTGTTCCTTTCTTTTTATTATGAAAGTAGGTATAGCCCAAATAGAGAAAGAGTCACTGCTTTTAATACAGATCAGTTGTGCTTTGTGGCCCATGGAACAAACCTTCCACGTGCTGAAAAATCATAATTAACCACAGAAATTATGATTTACTCCACCCACAGTTGTCCAGAACCTTGCGACAACCCCCTCAGGGCAGGGGGAGCCAACACTGTACCCACCTTTTGACTGGGGGGTGGGGTGGCCGTGACCAGCCCAGGCTGATCTCCTGGGAGGCTCATAGGGTAAATCTGTAAAGACAAATAAATGGACTAAACGATCAATAATGTCATTTTTATAATAGATGTTTTGGTTTCTTATTTGATTTTGTGTTTATTAGAATAAAGGCTGTGTAAGAAAATGTAGTAATCCAAAGAACTATTCTAACTAGATTTGGGTTTTATTTACAAGTTATAATTTTGTATATGTTATGGATCTCAAATTCTCACCCATTTATCTGACAACTCCCACTGACAGATGCTCCCAGAGTTTGCCGGCTCTTCTTAAAGTAAGTTCCTACAATCGTAAGTCAAGACCATGCAGCGAGTTTCTTACACGCTATCCTGCTTCTAACTGAGACTGCTCTAAACCTAGGCCCCCGTTTTTTTCATGATGCATCCAAAACGGAGTCCACAACTTGGATGAATCAAAGACATTTTGCTTGAGGTCTGTCCCCAAACCTATCAGATGACATTCCTGCTCCTTTTCCTTCTCGTTCTTCCCTGGAAATGATTCCTGTCTTCTTAGCCTCTCACTGACCCGCTGCCTCTCTTGGCCAACCTCCATTTCCCTTCATAATCTCATCCGTTTTTATCAAATCAGTTTTACCTGATGCAGTTATTTTTGTAGGCAGATGTCTACTCTTTCTTATGTTCAAAGTGAATTTAGAATTTCTCTCAAATGAATTGCTTTTCCACTGGGGGGAGGAGAGAATGGGTAAATTCACACCTAACGGGTACAATGCACATTATGTGGGTGGTGGGCACACTTATAACTTTGACTCAAACTGCAGAAAAGCAATTTATGTAACTAAATGTCTGTACCTCCATAATAGTCTGAAATCTAAACATAAATAAATAAATAATAAAAAATTAAAATAAATAAATAAAATGAATCGCATCAAATGAATTACAGGACCGAAATGGTATTCTCCCCACAACACACCAACAGTGGCCTTCAGAGCTTAAGTACATGAAAATAATTTCTTTGTATTTATAATCTAACGTCACTTGTCCCACAAAACTTCATTCATTGCACTTTGCATATGCAAGTCTGATAACTATACTATCCTCAGCGTAAATTCTACTAAGGATTATCAAGGCTCTAAGTCATTTCAAATTTCTTTCAAAAATATATTCATAAGCATTATTATGCATGCTCTTATTAACCATGCATATATGTAAAGCTACATGCAATCTTATTACACAACCACTTCAAAAGCCATGTCTTCTTGGATTGACGAGTCTTAGTTCAATGTCGTGTGCCATTCAGGGCCAACTAAAGGCCATAGCCAGTTTAGCAGGTATTTTGCTGCCAGACACTGAGAGATAGCTATAAAATCTTACTTGGAGGGTAGGGCAATGTTATTATTTTTAAGCCTCTCTTTAAACAAATCATTTAACCTTGTTAAAAACTGGCAATTTGGTGGGTCAATCTTCAAAGAGCTTGACTATGCTGCAGAAGATACGTCTCTTCCTATTTCCATATCCCAAAGAGAATAGAAATGATATGCAACGTGAAATTCAACACAGAATTGCCTTAATTTATTTGGTCTGTTTGGCTGCAAGCATTGCTACTAGTGTGGTCTGTGAAATCCTACCCTTCGGAGCTTTAGAGGGTTAGGAAATTTTTCTTTTTAAACTCTGCCATTGCTCACCCCCTTTCTCAGCTGGCATTTTTGCATTTTTGGACCTTAAGCTTTTCCCACCCAGCTCCTCAGATTTTCACTTCTCTGGTGTTGGGGTTGCACATGGGAATTAAATCTGCAGCCGCTACCCATTTACAGCTAAATTTCGACTTAAGTCTCCGGGAGCAGTTTGCACACGGATTCTCAGCCAGTTGCATTTTGTCTAAAAGATGGTTAGCCAGAGTTTCAATTTGCCAATTGTCTCAGAAAGGAAAATCTACCAGCAGGGCGATCGTAACAGCATCTAGCGTAACCCAGAAGGAGAAAGGCACCTTAACGAAGGGCTTCTATTTACCGAATGAAAAAAGCAGAAATATGTATATATACAGAAATATGTTCTAGGTCCTTGTTTCTCAAAGTGTGGTCTGTAAACCAGCAATATTGGCAATACCTGGGAGCTTGTTAGACATGCAGAATCTTATTCTGGACCTACCGCTTCATAATCAGCATTTTAACAAGATCCCAAGTGACCTGGGTGCACACTGAAGTTTGAGAAAACATGCTCTCAGCCATTTCTGTTGCTCTTGTCTAGGACTCTGTGCTCCTGCAGATAATGATTTCAGAAATGCTACGTGGAGTGTGCCAATACAAATAAAAAAAAATGGCTGAAAGAGCTCTAGATGGACTGCTTTTACCCAAGGTCTAAGTACACTAATGGAACTATAGCAAGCATCAGTAGGTTAGTCAGATATTACCTTAAACAGAAAAGTGTTGCTCATGAAATGTAACTGGAAAAAAAAATTAAACACCAAACTACTACTACAAAATTATTTCAAAACTCTTTATTCAAAAAATCCTTCTTAGGGTGTACAACCATGTCCCATCCTTCCTTGAAAATAGTCAGGACCTACCCAGCACCGCACTGAGTCTCCTTTGCAGCTGAGAATTTGAGATGTTTATATGAACAATGATTAACATGTTCATAAATGCATTGCCATGGGAGATAAGCGGGCTTTGTTATTTTTCATGACATTCTGGTCCAGCGCTTCCTTATCAGCTACCTATCACATGCTGTGGGCACGGAGCCTCCTCCTGTGGGATGTGACATCGGGAAATTCTCAGCTCTGCCTTGCTGAGATGGGGGGTGGGGTTTCCAGCAATGACGGCTTCAGCAGCTCCACCGTCTGGAAGCAGAGCCAGTTTTGGGTAGTTCTACTCTTAGCAGCTTGAAAAATTACTACTCCATGTACCTCTGCTTTTATCCTTTATCGACAATTGAGCATAAGTCTTCTAATAAGAATATATTTTATATTTAATTTTTGGTGACCATTTCAACACTGTCTCCATTTCTCTTTAACTTTGATCTTCAAGGTAATTAACTCACACACTTAGCATAAGTTCCTATGTAGGGCAACGCTGCTTCCTGGCTTGGGTTCTGCTGTTTTATATGTAAATGACTGTGCTTAAAAACCGAACTTTATAAAAGCCATTTCATAGGCAGCTTGGGGCGACCGTAGAAGTATGTTATATGTCATAATATAGACCAAAAACAACATGGAGCTACACGTAGGAAGCTTGACTGTGTTGACGCCTACACACCAGCAACTTTGTTAATTTACTGGGAGCTGGGATCAGTTCCCGATTCTGAATGAGACCCCTCCGGACCACACCCTGCCCAGGACATCAATGAATCAAAACAACATTCTGGCTGCCTTTCCCAGGAGGGCAAAGTTCAGCCACGTTTTTTATTCTCCCTCATCAGGCTCACCGAGGAGCAACTCTCTAGCTCTCTTGCCCTCCAACCACCCGCTTGCTCTATTTGTTAAAGGGCTAGAATTTGGACCGTGGAAGAGCTCATCCTCTCTCTGTAGGATCCAGGCCACATTTACAGAGCTGCTCTGCAGGTCTCCGGGCTGGCTGGACGGGAAAGATGAGATCTGCCTACTCTCAAGGAACACAGACGCTAATGGGGAAGAAAATTAGAGAGACCAAGAGCCATAAACTTCTGTTAAATGGAAGGAATTTTTAGTCAACCCTAACATAACTAAGTCTCTCTGTCTTGTTTTCCTCCACAACTTCCTAAAGTCTTCTAAAATTCTGTATCAAAGGCATGGAGATTTGGGGACATTTTGCATTCCCTTCCTGCCTAGGTTTGCAGATCTCTGTGATTATATTAGAACTAGGTGGAAGCATAGAATGCATTTGTAGCCATTCAATGAGATACACGCTTTACATAGCACCTGAGGAGTACCATGCAGTAGTTGCATTGTCTTGCTAGGCTTGGCTGTGCTGAACAGCACTAAGTTGCAAGCTCCAACGGAGGAATAATTTAAGATTGCAAGAAAGCCCTGAAGAGCACCAGCTTCAAAGTATGAGTTAAGGCTGCATTTGCAGGTTTAACCCTCTACTCTCTTCTGATAACATCCCAGATACCCATCATTATATACGGGCTATCATGGTGATGGAGGAGGAAGGGATGGAGCTATAGAACATCCTCCTTGGGATAGAACTGAACTTCCACACGGCCTGCTCCTAAGAGGCCAGGCAGAGGGTGCACGGGGCATTCAAACACTGGCTTGCAGGATGCTGTGAGTCAGACCTGTCTCTGTTTTTGCCACTTTTCCCTTTTGCCACTTTTCCCTGACACCTCAAGGAGCTATGGCTCCTAAAAAGTGGATTTAGCAAAGGAGAAGGGTGTTTACAGAAGAGGTAGGGAAAAGATTTCTGGTAGTAATGACTACAACAACCTGAAAAACACACGAAGCATCGTAAAATAATGACCGTCAAACCAGAGCATGTAAAGGGGTTTGCCTATGTGCCAGCACTTTCTGGGAGGAGAGGAGACCGATCTAAATGCTCGTTCAACAAAGGGGTCATGAAAGAAGGTATGTTTCAAATCAGAAAAATGTGGGGAAAGTACTAGGAACAAGCATGGAAGAGAAGGGATGGAGCGTGAACAAATGAGGGGGAAATGTCCACATGTGGTTACTCGCAAGGTCACTATGCAGTCTTGGCCAACGGCAAAGCGAAATTGAAAAGGCGCAGCAGAGGTGAGGTTGCCTGGATGGGGAAGCAGTCGGGAGCTCTGGGATAAGTGATGCATGTGGGGAGTGGGGCCATGGAAAGAGGAAAGGCTGGACTGGGGCAGAGCCCAGGAAAGGTGACTCGAGGCAGGAAGGGAAGGTGGGACGTGGTGAGGAAGCGGGGAAGGCGGACACGGCAGGACGGTACCTGCAGGTGGAAGGAGCCCCTACAGAAAGCAGGCAGGGGCTGTCTAATTCAAACCAGTAAAACTTGAAAACCATTATGTTTCTTCTATCAGGGACTTTACAATGGAACAGCTACACTGCAGAGAAAGGGCAGATTCTGGTCTAAATAGAGCTACCTAGGAGCCTGGCTTGTTCAGGGTTAGCGCAATGATGCCAGCCAGACGGGGATTAGACAAATGGAATGGAATCGAAGATCATGACATGGCAAACCAAGAGAGCAGGGGACAGTCACTTGGGTCTATATCCCCAAGGACCCTCTAAGAGTCAACAATCTCCTCTTCTGAATGTGATCACATACCCACTGACCACAGGGACACCCAGCGACCCCAGTCTGTGACTCCTGCAGTTCTGGAAATCAGCAAAGCAAAGCCATCATAATGTTCTCAGTTGCACAGTCATGGGCTGTCATACCTACAAGACCATCCCTTCCACGTTGGCAGCTTAGTGATGGATGACCCAAAGTACACAATAATTCTCTTCTCCAAGGTCAAATCCCTAAATGTGGACACTGTAAACAGTCCTCTGGTGTGTTCAGTCTGATTTAAATTCTTTTAAATCAGATACCAGTATTTGTATTTCTGTTGATAACCACAGTAGCAGGAATCAAAATAGGTATTTCAGATAAAAATTGAGTCTTGGAAACATACTTTACTAGTAATGGATACTTGGAAGTGCCATCTCTTCCTGGTCATGCTCAAGTGACAAGTGACAGGCCCACAGAAAAGCAACATCAGGGTGACGTGAGAGCTGTCTGAGCCTTTGCCCTCCCTGGGCTGGGCACAGGGAAAGTCCCAGCCATCACCCTCACAGCCACCCTTCTTCTCCATACACCTGGATGGGCCAAACCCAAATCCACCACATCCTAAAGTATGAAAAAAGTAGCTCCAGGATCCATTGTTCTATCCAAGTGGCATCAAGCAGTGAGCCGGCTGATCTGACCAACGTGCTGTGCCAACCGATTTGGCCACTGCCGTGATCCTTTAACACAGTGTGTTACACTAGCTCACAACCCCTGGCTTTGTAACTCAGCCAGAAGCATCTGAGAGACAGCTTAAAACAAATAAATACAAAGTAAATAAGTAAAATTTTTTAGAACCCTTGGCTAAATGTTTTACAGGTAGCTTTTATTTATTTATTTTTTTTAGTATAAATGGAAACATATTTAATATGCTCACAAAATCTCTAGAGCTAGAGTCAAACATGCATTTCTATTTTCCATTTTCAATTCACACGGTGGGTTTCTTTAGGACCAGTCTAGCTGAGTCTAGTTGCTGGGCCTGGTCCACGTGTAAATGGTCTGTGAGCTCCCTACCACGACAGAGGTGACTGAGTGCTCTGGCTAAGCGTTCCCATCATGCCTGCCAGGAGCAGGGGAGCAAACTTTTCTCTAAGGTTAGAGAAGAGAAAATTGCGAGCCGTAATTAGCAGGGCAGTGTCAGGGTGCATACAGCCCCCAAAAGCTTCTTCCTTCCTGCTGTTTTAGCTCACGGGGCCTCCAGTCTTCCTCATTAGAAAGAACTAGGCTTGTATCTCGGACCAGCTCAAACTGAGACTTACGCAGCCTGGACGTGCACTGGAGGTCAGAGAAGAGTAACCTGAGCCTAAGACACGAGTTCTAGATCCACGTACGAATACGGAAAAACCATCCCGCTGCCCTGAGTCACGACTTCCTCAGCTGTGGGGCTGGCATTCCCCGCTCTTGGGACTCACTACGCCAGAGGGGACAGATGTTTAGGACGTGTATACCCTCGGTCTCAAATGCCCACTCCCCCCTGCTGATTACGCGCCCAGGAAACATCCAATTCTCCTTTGGCCATTTCTCTGGAAAGTGTCCCTGTGCCTTTCACGGGGGATTGAATAGTTAGGATCTGCTACTGGAGCGGTGCCCCTACTGTACAATCTAGCACATTAGGGTCAATGTCTATCTCTCTGGCTCTAGGCCGCTCTACTGAAACATCTAGAACTTTAAACGTTTCCGCTGTTCACCCTTGCAGCCTCCCAGCTGGCACAGAGCAGACCTGCACCCCCTCCCCCAACTCCCCTGAATGAACAAGCAAACTTTCTGGAGACAGGAAGCTTTCTGAAGGCTGGTTCCCCTTTATATTCCCGGAGTCTAATATCGTACGTGGCACTAACCAGCACTTGGCAGATGTTTATTTTTGCACGAATGGCATGTCAATTTAATAACCTAATTAAATCATCTGGAAGACATAAAGTGAGATTCAGATGTAAGTATTATCTAGTAGGTGCTTCTGCTCTGAAAGATTGGCTTTGTTGCTGGGAATGGGTCCCCTGATATGGGCATTCCTCTTGCTGTGCCCCCAGGGGGGGACGGATCACACAGAAATCCTTGCATTAACTCACAGAGGAGGTGTTCCCTATTGTCAGGCATCCGGGACGCCGTCTTTGCCTGTCTGTCTTTCAGAACAGTTAGCTAAGGGGCTAATGTGCTCTCAATTCTGCAGTTCAGAGACCTTGGGTTCGGTCTTTGGATGACATGGTTCGACTGAATTTAGTTTCCAAACCAACAGAGGCAGCGTAAGATTGTTTGGGACTCGCTTCAAAACCAGGGTCAGCTCTCTTTGTATCACGTGACTTAGGTCACGGATCTCAGCAGGACATCTGGGATGTCTCTCAGTGAAGAGATCACACAGGGGTGTTTTCGTACCTGGCCTAGTTGTAATTCTTTGCGTAGCTTCAGGATATACTGAAGTATTTGGAAAAATAAAAGCTGCACCCCCTGCAGACAAAAGGAAAGACAAAACATGTGAAGGTCTTTTGTCGTGGTCGTCAATCTCAACATCAGTGCCAAATCTATTTTGTCCTGTGACGACAAAGGGAAGAAACCTCCTCCAACCTGCCGGAACAGCCCTCAGGAGAAATGGACAAGGACATGAGTCAGAGACAGATTCTGAAGACAGAGGTGAACTCAAAGCACTCCTGTGCCCCATTTGCTGTGAAGTGTTTTGCGTTTTGAGTTTACAGTTTCTGGCTGAAGCCCCTGAAGTGCCCATCCCCCAACCCACCAGGCAATCTCATCTCATTAAAAAAATCCTATGGTGCATGTTTTATTTTGCAAAATGTGTAAAAACCCATAAAATATTTTACAGAGCTCTTGGAAAGTAGTGCTGAAGAATTACAAGTATTTAGCCTAAGAGTATATGGCTCTTATTAAAAATGAATCCACATCTCTATTCAAAGCCATGTTTTCCCTTTCTCTCTTTCAATCAACGCTCATGTTGTTAGCTGAGAAAATTCCCTTTTTGCAGTTTGGTCCATGTGGAATGTGTTGTCCTGTTCATCGGTTGCTTCTGTGTTTAACAATAACAAAATTAATGAATTCAGAGCTTTCTTGAAACTTTCACTCAACTGTTAAAGAATTCCTAAATGAAGTGAAATTATCAGAAAAATGTGTGTAGCTCACAGGTGTTTCCTAAGAAGGGGAAATTGCTTTGTCTAAGTTATTTGTTATTTCTGGCCACAAGGTCATTAATAGGCTGTAAATTGAAAAAGTGTACTACCGACTCAAAGCATTTTTTTTTTAACTTCAGCTTAAAAACATATCGTTTTGAAAATAGAAGATCAAGATAAACTAGCAATTTCATTGTAATCCTCAAATGGGGATTCACTCACATTTTACATTTTAAAATAAAATGATAAATATTTGGAAAACTGCTGGCTGACCAGGAGTTGGCCGAGTTGGCCGGCCGGCTTGCAAGGAACTCTCCAAGGCTTCCTAGCGCGTACTGTCCTCGTCCCTCGCCTGGGTGGTTGCTGGGTCCCTGCAGCTAACAGAGTGGGGTGAGCAGCCTGGGCCATGCTTCCGGAGCTGTCTCCATTGGGAGGGAGGAAATGAATAGAAACCAGGAGCGGGAGGTTAGCAGGGACAAAGCATTGGGTTAAAACCCTACTTAGGCTCAGGCAAAACAAATGAATAAAGAAAACGTAGAATCAATGGTTAGAGACAGAAAAGGGGGCATTCAGTTAGTAACTCATTTCATATCCTCCAAAATTACAATAGAGTTTCTCCTTTTGAACAAAAGCTCACAAAAAGTAACAGACATTCCTTCCCACTGCCTTTTGCAAATGTACCAATTCTGTACAAGAACATTAAAGTGAAGATGAATCAAATGGCCTAAAATTTATCAGAAAGGAAAAAATAACACTCCAACTTGTCCTGGTAACATTCCTTTAAGAATAAAAATGAGGAAAAAAAAAAAAAAAAGAGAGATTGCTAAGAGCCCTTTTAATCAGACATGCTTTTAGTTTCTACCGGGTCGGCACAGCAAGTCTATGGGGACTGATAGAAGATTGTAACGCAGCAGTGTGAACTGAAGTTTGGCTAGAGGTGAATTCTGCACGTCTCCTGGTTAAAAGGAATCCTTTGATAACCAAAGGTGGGGAGGGGGGGGCGTGGGAATGGCTCAGAAACTAAAGGGCTTCATTTTCCTTCAGGCACCTCCCGGGCATCAAGAAGCACCCACCAACCATCCACTTCTCTGTCCTGCTTCCTGTCGCGCTGACGGTTTCACCCTAAAGCATGCAGCCTGCAGAGAGGCCCCCCGCTTGCGCTGGGGCAGGGGCGGGGCCGGCATTACCTGTGTTTCTAGCATGCATTAACCGCGGAGAGTTTTGTAAGGCTTTATCAACATCATCTGAAGTCAAATGTGGAAGAGGAGCTACAAAACAAAACAAAAAGCAACATCAAAATGAAAAAAAGAGAGAGAATTACCTTTCTTTAAAAAAAAAAAAAAAGGAAAAGAAAGACAGACAGAAAGAAAAACATTTCCCCACTCCCACCCTGACATCTCGGGCAGCTTGGAAATGTCTCCGTCCACCCGCCGCTTGTTAGAATGTTAAAACCTGAAGGGGCCGTCTGTCACTCAGGGAAGAGGCGGGTGGGATGCCAGGCAAAGCGCTGGAGGGGATGTCACCCCCACTACTTCTAGTATCTCCTGCTCACCATGCTTGATGTTTTAAACAGTAAAGCATGCAGCAAACGTGGGTTCATGCCGCCAACCGCCAGCACGCCATTCCCATTCTGTCCGGTTAAGCCACATCGCATGACATGAAGTGAAAAGGTCCCTCCTCGCGTGTCAGGTTGGATATAAAGAGGGCGCGGTTTCGCTTCGGGGAGGATAAAGCCCATACTTCCCATCGGGCAGGAGCCTCTCCACAGCATTTCTGTTTCAATTTGGGGTGTCGTGGAGACTAACTGATGTGTGACCTGCCAAAGCTCCCTTTCCCTTTGACATTTGACCTTGGCGGCAAGACTCTGGAGGAAGCAGCTGAGTGCTAAGATGACTTTTTGGCTTTTCCTGAGGGCGCCGACTACCTCTCTTGGGTGTGGTTGCCCTAAGTCATCGCACACTAGGCGTGTCCTTCCCTCGGATCCTACATGGGGACTGGAACCGGGCACGGGCAGGACGATGTCGTCCACACACACGTTTGGACCCTCTGAAGCTCAGGCCAGCAAGGACCACGGCCACAGCGGTGGGCACTTGCAGGACGGGACCCACTTACTCTCTCTGAGGTAGTGGAGGTGCGAGAGCAGGATCTCGGCATTGTAGCTCGGGGTGAGCCTCTGGAAGTCGTCCTTGGTCATCTTGCACAGCTCCTTCCCGTCGATATTCTGGAATAACAAGACGTCGACGTCTGGAAGGCCGTATTCTTTCACCGCCCACTCCAGCCACTGCCGGACATGGTCTGTACTCCATAGCGTGGGATCTGGAAGGGGTGCAAACACACTCAGTCGACTCCTGAAGACGCGGCTCTGGGGCAGAGCCCCCCACCCCAGGTGGAGTTTCCCCGAGCAGCCTCCTCCCCGGTCCCAGAAACAGAGTTTCCACCCAGCCCCTGCGACTGCTCCGAAGAGAATGTCTGGGGAGAGAGACAAAAACTGACTCACATCCACAGATCATTGTCTTTAAAGTCTGGAAGTTTAGGATTATTCACACCACCCGCCCCACTTTGTTGCTCAGATAGTCTAAGGTTTCCTGTAGACATAGGATTTAAAAAATTCTTTTTGTTTCATTTATTTTTATTTATTTATTTAAAGTGAATAGGAATAAAGGGAAATGTTCTTTCCTTGATAAACTCCTGGTATATTTATATGGAAATAAGAGCAAAACCTGTGAGGGAGGTGCTAATTACAGATCACAAAATAATAATAATAATAATAATAATAACAGTATTTGTACAAAATACTGAAAATACTGACCACAGATTAGAAACAAAGCATAGGTAAACCAAAACTCCACCCCTCCTGTGAGCTAGCATCCCTACCAGCTGTCAGTTGCAGACTTATCCTGCAAGGTACTTGGTTTTGTAATTAACCGGCACCTGCAGGGGTGGGCTTGGGTGAGTGGCTTTCACATTCCACAGCTGCTGAGCACCAACGCCACACAGGATGCAGGCCATGTTGTCACACCCCACCGCCACGCATGGGACGCGGAGGGCAGGGCCCTGGGGAGAAGGAGCAGGTGATCCCAACAGAAACACGGGCCAGGACCACACTGCCTGTAAACACCCTCCATGGAGGGGTCTCCACAGCCTGCTAGAGGGGCAGCTGCTCCCTGGGCCCTGAGCGCTGAGAGACACCCAGGCAGGGAAGTGGAGCCCTGAGTTCTAATCCCACCCTCTCTCAACCTGCAGGACCTTGCTGGGGGAGGCTCTGCTCCTTTCTGTGTCTGCTCCATATGTAAATGGCAGCCTTGACCTTGGTTCTCCGGACAAGCCTTGAGGTCAGGGTGCCATGAGGTTCTGATCACCCTGAAGAAAACAATCTGTGTGGGACCACATCATCCTTTTGAGTCACTTTTTAGCTAATACTTTTAGAGTCTTGTTTGGCCTCCCTGATATTTTAGGCTACTGAAGAATACAGCATGTGGTACGCCGTTGGAATACATTTTAGGTTTATAGAAGTAGACAGGAATGTTAGTGAGAAACAGTCATAACTACCAGAGTTCTCTTCCTTTCCTTCCCTCTCTCCCTCCACCTCTCTCCCCTCCTTTATTCCCTTTTTCTGTTTCAGAGAAAAGAAATTATTACAAATCCAGCAGAATCACCCCCCCCCATTCCATTCTTATCCTGGAGACCTCAGAAGTAACCACTCTCCTGAAGTTGATACATGTGTCACTCCTATACATATTTCAATACTTGTACCATATCAACTATATATATTGTTATGTGTTTTTCAAGGTAACAAAAATGGTATCTGATTTGCTTTTGAAAATCAGTGTTACATTTTCAGGATGTAGCCAATGTAATTCCCTTGGATACATTCAATCAGGAATGGCTCTATGAATGTACCCTGTTTACTTGGTGAGCATCCATCCCCTGAATACCTCTCTGCGTACATGTGAGGGAGTCTGCTTTGGTCCACACCCTGGGCTCCGCATCGCAGTCACCTGGGGAGACTGAAAACCTCGTGATGCCTGGCGGTGCCCAGGGAGATTCTGAGTTCATGAGGCTGGGGGCAGCCCGGCCTCAAGGTTGTTAAAAGGTCCCCCAGGTGATTCCAACATGCAGCCAAGCTTCGGACCCTACACCCAGGTTCTCACCCCTGGAAGTGTGGTCCTCCCACCCAGCAGCACTGGCATCGCCTGGGAGCTAACTAGAAATTCGGAACCTCGGGCCCTGCCGCAGACCTGCTGAATCCCACCCAGTCTTCATCTTCACCGGATCCTCACATTAAACTTGGGGATGGGCTGGCCTAGGGTGAGTACCTGGATGTGGAATTCCTGGGTTAGAGGGCACAGGCATCTTCAATTTGACCAGGGGGTATTGGATTTCTACCAATATTATAACGCTCATACTCTCCGTTCACAGAAACTGACAACTAAAGGGAACTCTGGTTGTGCTGCAAAGAATAATCATCAAGAACTCAAATGGCAGCGGTAACAGAAAGGTGTGCATATTCCTGTGTAATCCAGACACATGGAAACATTTTCTTAGTCTATGAAAATGGAATGTAGAAATGGAAGGTTAATGTTGACCCACTCATTTAAGTTCAGGTGGCTTTTTGTCATTAGGTTAGGATTTTGCTTTCAGAATAACATGTTTCTTTTTTAAGGGCATGTCAGGAATGCTCTTTATACAAAAATGGATTATACTGAGGTCTTGGGACAAGTTCTAGGAACTTAGGTCAAGTTCTCCCTATCCTCTGTTCTGTGCAGAGGACAGTTCACACGGCCTCACAGACAGAAGACCTGCCCTCCACAACCCTGAGCAAGACACTCCCTATAAGTTCCACCATGAGGTACTAGCCAAACCCTTCTTTTGCTTTATTTTGCTTTTAACACCATGGGAGGACTGTCTTTTGGTATAACTACTGTTCCTTCCTGGAAATCGGTTCATTCTGGTAATGGATTTTCTTCTCACAATAGTGGAACCAGATAGTCTTAAAATGATACATAAACATCTTGCCCAAAAGTCCGTGGGTTCATGTTAAAACGGCAACATGACATCTTAGGAAGACAGCTCAAAAGAGAATCCCAATCTCTCTCTCATCCCTTGGCATGACCCTTTAATGATTTCCTGCACTAGAACAAGGGTTGTCATGGCTCTTTCAGTTTTCCTGTAAGACACCAGAGATCAATCCCTCAACCTCTACTGTCCTTATTTCAAAAATCTCCACTTTGAGTTGGCAAAAAGGCTATTCTGGAGTGCTGTCGATATAAGTATAAATTGCTACAACATTTGTGATGAACAATCCAACAATGCATTTCGAGTGTCTTTAAAAATGTGCAGAGTCCCTGACTTGAAAATTCCACTTCTAGAAATTTATCTTAAGGAAATAATAGAGGATGTGCGCAATGATTTATTTTCAAGGATGTTCTTTGTAGTGTTGTTTATAACAGCAAAACACTGGAAACACCCTAAATGTCCAGCAGAAAGAGAACTAGTTAAGTTGTGGTGCATTTAGGAATATTCCTGTAATATTTAGAAACTAAAAATTACATTGTTGAAATATATTTATCGATATGAAATAGTAGTTCAAAGTAAATGTAAAAAGTTTCAAAATATTATTGCAATATAATTGTGTTTTACCAAGATACATAAATATTTACAAGGAAAGAAGTTTGAAGTGATAAACAGCAAAATGTCAACTGTTGTTTCTGAGGGAAAGGAGGTGGAGAATTTCAGATTTTTCTTTTCCACTAAACCATATTTTCTTTTTTTCTACAATAAATATGTAACACTTGGGTTAAAATTATTTATAAAAAATGTATTCTTTAGTTTTCAAAATCAAAACAAGGTCTTACAAAGATCTCTTTCTTTCTCTCTCTATATATAGAGAGATAGATATTGTCTGTATATATAAAATATATATGTAATATATATTTAAGTATTTTTACACAACTTCTTTCAAGGGTATAAAAATTTAGTCTCACTTTGCTTTACATTTTGTTAATGGAAATTGCTTCATTTGAAAAGACTAAAATTACACAAACTCAAGACATTCCTATACCATTTATGGCATTTGATTGCCGCACCTTCGCCCTGTGAGTTTATAGGAAAATAATGTTAAGAACAAACAGCCACTCGCAGAGGAAATGAGGGTATTCCTTCCAACCTGTCCACGCTAGAGATGCTGTGACAGAGAAGTGTTGGCAAGGGACGAGCCCGGACTCCCGAGATGAAGGACACACCCTGAGTGGGCCGCCCCCCCCGCCCCCCTGTCTTCACTGGTGTCATTCCCAACCATCCCTCCCCCATCCTACAGCCACACACAGCCACCTGCCTCCTCCTGAATGAGCGCCCCTGTGCCTGTGCCCACATGCCACCGCTGCTTGGAGGTCTAGCGCCTTCCCATGACCTGGCCCACACCCACCCCTCCTTTGGGCATCTACCCCTAACGCTCTCACGGTGCAAACATTCATGATGAATCTCTGCGCAGGGAAACGATAACAAGACTGAAGACCCAGTCTCTGCCCAGTGACACAGCCCACACTGAGCCCCACCCCATCTATCTGGGACAGGCTTAGAAAGGAGACCCAGTTTTTAGGGTTCAAGTCAGTGCATTGGGTCCCGCTGTCATCTTTTGGTCCCAACTCACCTTTTAACTCCCTAGGGAGTACCGGTAGTGGTCTCCTTCAAGGCCTGTGATATCTCAGCAAAGCTTCCTTGCTTTGTCCCCCCAGGCCATCACAGAAAGGGGCTCACAAGGTCCCACAGGATTCAACTGGCCTTCCCTCCTTCCCTGAGCCCAGCTATGCACATGAAGGAGAAAGGGGAGGGCGTCAGCGAGAGCCCCAGCTGAGGTGTCACCTCTGCCAGTGTTTAGGCGTGGCCTTCCTCCCACGGCGGGGAGGGGCACCCTCTGCCTTCAGGTCCTGGTGTGGCTGGGCACCTGACACCTAGCCGGGCCTCGTTTTTCTCGTCTATAAAATAATGTGTGGAAGTCTAGGACCCGAGGCATGAATCAAACAGGATAAGAACTAAGATTAAGTTAACTCAAGTAAGAGTTACCGAGTATTTACTATACGCACAAGCCTGGTGCAGATTCTAAAGTGGCCAAGACAAATAGAGACGCTGGGAATACCCTAAGGGAGACAGCTATGGCCACAACTAAGACCCGTAAGGCAGAACCAACTCTCTGTTACTCAAGCGGGAAATCAAAGCACAGAGAAGTAGCAAGGGACCCCGACCAGGAAAAAAGGGAAAGGCTCACCAGGAGGGCTTGGGCTGCGCCTGCATTAACAAAGATTTTGGCAGCAGTAGACAGAAGCTCCTAAGTTTAGAAGAACTGCTTGAGCCCAGCTCCAACCCCACAGAGGCGTGAAATACATAACATGTTGACTGAAAAGAGAGAAATTGGGTGTGGCTGCAGGGGAGGGGTTTTCGTCCCCCGTTTACGAGGACGAAGACGAACGTTGGGCTCAGATCAAGAAGGGTCTTGAGTATCTCACTAAGGAGGTTTATTATCTAGGAATTGCAGACTCACTGAAAATGTCCGAGGAATCAAAATATGTCTTAAATCAGTGGTCCCCAACCTTTTTGGCACCAGGGAATGGTTTCACGGAAGACAATTTTTTCACAGGGCAGGTGTGTGTGGGGGGTGGGAGGTGGAGCTCAGGCGGTGATGCGAGCGATGGGGATCGGCCGTAAATACCGTAGATACGGATGAAGATTCACCCGCTCTCTCTCACGTGCTGCCCGCCCGCCCCCCTGCCCCCAGTTTCATGACGGGCGGTGGTGAGGGGACGGAGCTCTGCATTGGTGGGGGGTGAGGAGGCCGCAGTCTTAGCTCACACCAATCACAGAAAACTTGGTGATGAAAATAAAAGGCTTTGTTGGAAGTCCCAGTACCCACATTTGGGCTCAGATTCAACCATTTACTAGATGCCAACATTAACCTCTCTGGAATGGCCTTTATTTTTTTTTTCTGTGGGTAATTAAATGAAAATGTTGGAGGGAATAGAAAAGTAAATGCGATAATGTATGTGAAAGCACTTTGCCAACAATAACACGTTGCAGAAAAAGAACACATCAACACACTCGATGTTGCCTTGCAAACTCTGCTAAAATGAAATAAACAAAATCTATTATCGCTGGGGCAGTCTCTTCCTTTAGACACAAAAGTCTGATTTATCACTTTATTTTAAGAAGCTCTTGGAGGCACTTCTGTCAGATGAATCATGACCCACTGAAGATAAGTTGTTTGTTTTTACCCTTCCAGTCTAGTTGTTTTTGAAAACATCCGTGTCATCATTTCGTATTTCAGGGACACCGAAACAGTAACACCCCCCCCCGCCCCCTGGCTCAGGCTAAGAGGAAGAAGCCCTCACTCTCTGAAGCCTCTTATGCTTACCTTAGATTACATGTTAATAACCAAAAGGTTTATGAATTCTATTATGGTAAATTGGAATTTAAAAACTAAACATAAGCAAACCATTGCACATAGAGTTCTGGAGTTGCACTTTTTAATGTACTGCGTAAGTGGGGTGAGAGGTGGGTGTTGAATTCTTTTTTTTTAGATTTCCACGAAACAGGATTCTGACCTAGTCGACTTCCAGTGCTGCCAGGAAAATATCGAGTAGATACTTAAACCAGGCAAAAGGGTACTGCATTGCCAAAGACATGCTATGCCTTCATAAAACAAAATGCCCTACATAGCAAACATCCTATTCCAGAGGCCCCTCTAGAGAAATGAATAAAAGCAAGATAAAACAAGAGCCAGATTGGTGATAATGTAAGTCCTGAATGCCATTCTTCTTGAATTGTATCAATGTAAAATATTGGCTTCCTGATAGAAAAATCACCCTTGGTTATGAAAAAACATTTTAAAAAATGTACCTCTAAGTTATATCACAAGCCTAGTGAGGTCTTTGTTTATAAAACCAAACCCTGGGCAAGTCGGCCAATCTGCTGTCCAAGAGGCTCAGAAGCCTGCAAAAATAAGATTTGACATTCGCCTCCACAGGAAGACAGAACTTACATTTGTAAAGCACACCCAATAGAGAAAACTGGCTTGAATTTGAGTGATGCGTCCTTCCATCACACATTGAAATTTAGTCTCAAATAAAGAGCCCACACCTCAAGGCTATTTCTGAACATTTTAACTTTATAATGTATACATGGAGTTTGTTTACTGTTTTGTTATTGGCTTCTAATTTTATTGCACTTTGGCCAGTGAATGGGATCTTGGTGGCTTAGGGCATGGTCAATTTTTGTAAATGTTTCTTGAGTGCTTAAAAAATGCATATTCTCTAATTTGGGGTACAGAATTCTCTATAAATAACTATTGGTAATGTATATTTAGTTTTAACATTATTGACCTATCAATTACTGAGAAAGGCAAATTAAAATCTCTCACTAAAGTGCATTTGGCTATTCTTGCAGTTCTTTATGTATTTCAAGGCTATGTTACTAGGCATAAACAAGTTTATTATCATTATATATTTTTCATGAGTTCAACCTTTTCATTATGTAATGACCCCCAGTTATCTCCAGTAAAGCTTTCTGCCTGGAAATATATTTTATCTATTTTCTATTCCTATTTTTGTCAGCTTTCTTGTGATTAGATTTAACTAGTATATCTTATTCCATCTGTCTGCTGTTAATCTTTCTTTGTGCAAGATGTTAAACAGCACATAATTGACTTTGAACTATTTTTTATTATTTTAAATCTAGTCTGTCACTCTCTAATGGCCACTCTACTTACACTTATTGCTACTGATGGATCTGATTTCTACCACCTTATTCTGTGCTTATGTTGCAGTTGCCTTGTTTGTTCTTCATTTCTTTTTCCCAAGCATCTAATTGGATTGATCTGTTACTATTTTTCTTTATTTCATTTTTTGTTTCTTTCTTTCTCTATTGGTTTGGCTGTTTAACATTCCGGTTCTTTCTTGTTAATCTTTAATCAAAATCTAAATTTAATCACCAAATTTACCCTTTTCCTAAATATTGCAAGGAATTTAGAAATTTCAATTCTAATCATCCACCTCTAACCTTGCAGGATAAGGCTGCCCGATACTTTTATTCCACCGTGTTGTCCTATTCCCTATTTAGAAGGCTCCGGTTGTCACTTTATAGCCATTTCTCTTTAGAGCTACCTCATGTTTAACAATTTAATTGTTCCCATTTCCTTTGTGTATCTCACCCACTTCTTCTAGGGTCCATTTTTTTTTCTTTGTTTATTACATCTTTTGTTATTTCCTGGAGTGAGGGTCAGTTAGCAACAAACTCCCACCTTTCATTTCAAAGTATCTTTATTTCATCCTCAATTTACAAAATAAATTAGAAAAGACTACGCATATAATCAGCTTCCTTTATATTGCCATGAGTTTTGTTTTATTCATTCAAAGGTGTCGGGATCCATTGATTTCCCCAGGCTACCAATGGGTCCTGTGGCAGAAAAAAGGGTTGAGAGCTCAGCAGACAGCTGGAGGGGTCCGTGAATTTCTCCCAGACCACTGGGATTCTCTTATGCTATTCTCTGTGTTCTGCTTTACTGTTGAGAAGTTTTCTGTCCTTATTGCTGTCATTCTTTTCAGATAGTTTGTCTTTTTTCTCTAGTTGTTTTTAAAATGCTTTGTCTTTGGTGTTCTGTAGTCTCACCAAAATATGATTAGTGTGAACTGATGTTTATTTATCCTGCTCTGACTTGTGATACTACCTGTATTTGGAGACTGGTATTGTTCATCAATTTTGGAAAGGCATTAGCTTTGAATGTTTCATCTCTCTCATTCTCTTTGTTTCTTTTTCTATTAGAGCTACTTTCCTTCTATTAGAGCTACTGTGAACTCAAAATAAAATCCTAAGTTCTCTGCTAACTAAATGGACCCCTCTTGGCCAAGGGGACTCCAGAAACACGTTAAATCTCAGCTCCCAGCTATGACGGAATGGGAGAGAGAGAAAGCACGATTACACATGCACGATTCCCCTCCATAAACACTCATGACTCCTCCTATGGCTTGTTGAATATATATATTTCGCCACCTGCTCAATATAAAGTCTTGTTCCTTTTGTCTGTCCTTTGAAGCTCGTTCGCCTGGCTTCTGGCTGGGGCTCTGCTGCCCAGCCTGTTGGAATGTCCACCTAGCGGGCTGCTACCCTTATGAGAAATAAAGCCCTCCTTTTTCCCATAGTACAAGCCTTTAGTTAACCCTCCCTAAGACATTATCATCTAATCCTTCCTCACACTTGTCATATCTTTTCATATTTTCCATCTCTTTGTCACTGTTTTCTATTCTGAGTAACATCCATGTCAACCTTCTTTAATTCACTCTTTAGCTTTTTCAAATCAATGGTTTAACTCATTTACTGATTTCTTTATATCAATCATTTTTTGTTTCTAAGAGTTGTATTGATTCTTCTTCAAAATTAGCTATTCTTTTATATGTTTTGTTTGATTCCTTCTTTTATATCCTTAATATTTTAAAACTCTATTTACTCTATACTCTCTATCCAATACTTCAATTATTCAAATACTCTTGAAGCTGTCATCACGTTGTTTGTTGTTTCTGTTGAATCTTGGTCAAGGCAGATTGTTTCTTCCTGTTTTTTGTAATTTTGGGTTGCAGAGTCATCCATCATCAGTGGGTCTTTATCCACAGGAATTCTGTACAGCTTGGGTTGGAGGCATGTCTCTCCGTGAAGACTTTGCATTTACTTCTGCCAGACGTCCAAGATTATCACCAGCCCATGACCTCTTTTCAGTGTTAATTTAACAGCCTGGGAGTTGCAAGAACACACAGTTGTGTGTAAGCGTGTATGGCGGGAAGGAAGGGGCTCAGTTCCAGCTCTCTGCTTTGTGCAAGCCCAGGGCCTCATCCCTGGCCTCAGTTGACCTTTAAAACCCAAATCTCTGCATTATAGACACTGGTAGCCCCACCCCATTCATGCCACCTAAGACAAACAGGTGCCAACATAAGAAAGCGCTGCTCTATTCTCAGTTCCCTCCTTAGTTCAGTCCCTAAGGAGTTCCTTCACTTTCTTCCCAGTTCAGCTGTACATTTAAAAGGATATTAAATTCTGTGCAGCAATTCCAGGTGTTTTGCAAGAGGAATGAATGCCTTTTAGGTCCTTTTAAGTTCTCTATTTTACTAGAACCAAGAGTCCTCTCTGCATACTTGTTACCTATTTGCTTTGAATATTTTCCATTTTTTGTGCAGCCATCGACCTAGCTAATGCTGTGCTTTACTTTATCCATTTATCACCTAACCTACAGTCAAAAAAATTAACTATATATGAATCGTACAACACCCTATGAAAGAGTCAGAAATTGTGGGAAAGAGTGCCTGTCCTCAACCTACTTGAGAGTCTACAATTCCGTGTATTTTATTTTAAAAGTATATGACTAAATTACTTATGCTGGGCTCTAAACATACCTTTGTCATTCTGACACACCAATTTATTTCTCTGGATGAGCCATTCTCAACCTATTTTTTGGTTTTTCAATAATGTAGACCTTTTTTTCTCCCTGTTGCATCCCCTTAGTCATTCCATGACAACATTGCATATGTTCATCGTGTTTTAGAAATGCAATGACTTGTTCCACTTAAAAGGTTCTCCTTGCTTGGGTTTTCTTTCTTTGCTGCTTTTTAAAAATGTTGGTGTCCCCAGAGTTTTGTCCTTGGTCTACTACTCTCTTCATGTTATAGCTATCTTTGGGCATCCTTATTTACTTCCGTGTTTTGCTACAACATGTATGCTGTGTTAGTTTCCCAGGGCTGCTATAACAAAGTACTGCAAACTAGGTAGCTTAAAACAACAGAGATTTATTGTCCCACAGTTCTGGAAGCTGGAAGTCTCAGATCGAGGTGTCAGCAGGCCAAGCTTCCTCTGAGACTCTGGGTAAAATCCTTCCTTGCCCCTGGGCAAGGTGTCCCGCAGAGTTGGATGTTCCTTGGCTCACAGCTGCATCGATCCAATCTCTGTTTCTGTGTTCACATGGGGTGCTCCCTGTGTGGTTCCACATCATCATCCCTCTGTGTGTGTCTACATCCAATTTCCTTTTTCTGCGAGGACACCAGTCATTGTACTAGGCTCACCGATGACCTCATATTACCTTGATTAAATCTGCAAAGGCTCTATGGACAAATAAGGTTACGCTGGAAGGCACTGGGGGTTTGGACTTCAGCATATCTTTTTCTGGAGAAGCAGAATTTAGCCTGAAGAAGATGCTTATGTCTGCAAATCTGTCTCTTGAGTTTAGGGCTCTCCCCCAAATGCCAGACCCAAATATGAAAAAAAATAAATAGCTGCGATTTTTTTAGGCATTACTCTACCCAGGTATGGTTTAAGTGCTTTACACATATTGCCGTATTTAATTCATACAGCACCATATGAAGTAGGCATTACCATCATCCTTATTTGGTGATGAAAAAACTGAGGAACAGCAAGACGAAGAAACTTCCCAGATACCAGAGCTCATGAATGGCAGAGTTTAGAACCCAAGTGCTGTGGCGCCTGACAAAGGATGCTCCACCCTATGCTCTAGGCCCCTGTGCTGCCTCGAGGGTGTCCCAGAAGCATCTTAAACACACAGTGAACCAAACTGAAACCATCTATTTTAAACACTTTGTTGTATATTTGTTAACATCTACCCAGCCGCTCGTGCTAAATCTAAGCTGTTTTCACTTCCATTCTTCTCTTTGGTTATAGATAACGTCATTTCCACTGTGGAAATGCGGAGGTTAGCACTGGCCCCACAGCAGATTATTTTGAACATTCCCTCCACCCCTCTTTTCTTCATACATCTCCTTTGAAAAGGCCATTGCAGAATCTCCACAAGAATTTAACAAACGTATACTATTGTCCCATTTCCTTGTGTTCTTCCCTGCATATTTTTGTCAGCTGTAGTGTAGGAAGAAGAGCTCAGGTGCAAGGACCAGGTTGGAATCCTGGCTCTCCGAATGACTGGCTGGGACACCTTGAGCAACTCTCTTAGTGTTCCTCCTTCTAGTTTCTTTACATGCCAAGTGAAGATAATAAATAGTACCTTCACCAAAGGGTGGCTATGTGGTTTAAATGAGGTAATACCTTCTCTACAAAGTGTACATCTAAGCACCTGACAATGGCGCATACTCAGCAGATGACGGCCGTCATCGCTTCTTCTTTATGACCACAGTCTCACATAGAACTCAAGGATGGCTTCCTCAACCACCACTCTGCTGATAACTTGAAAAATATAATTGACTTTGACTGTAGCATTTCCATTTTAGCTGGTTTGGTCATTTAGTTGTTTGACTTAGCACAGCAGGAGTGTAAACAGAAGCCCATGGAAACACGTTCCATTGTGTTGACGTAGTGGGAGAGACCCCTGGGCACGCGTAGGGATGAGACAAGGAAAGATGAAGAAACACGGCTCCACCAGCCGGGTCTTCTCAGGCCTGGGGTTGGCTCTAGTCTCTCCCAGCTCTGCCTGTGCCCCTGGGAAAGGCACTGCACCTCTCAAGCCTCACTTTTGTGTCTAAAGAAGATGTTGAACTTAGATCACCAACAATCCTGCAACTCCCGTGGTTCAGAGATTCCCACTAACCAGACCTGGATCACCATTAACTCAGGAAGTCACATCTGCCGTGCCTGCATGCAGGCCGTGTGGTCGTGCCTTTGTCCCGTGATTAAGAACGCAAATGACAGAACTGCCACTGCACTAAGCTCACAATTTCATAGAACAGACAGGCTTATAAATAACTCACGCTAATAAGATAAAAATAATATCTGTTTTCTAAGCCCAGCTCAGGAATGCCATATTTGGGGAGAATCACGGGAGAGCTATGCAGTCCTCTACCACTCTGAGAACTCAAAATCCTGCCTCTACAGAAACCAGACCACCAAAGACTCACACCGGGTGTCTACTCTCTGCCTGTGCGGAGCTGTTCTCTAACGTAACTCACTCGGCATTCACAGAGGACAGAACAAGACACAGCTGTCGAAATGCAGTGCCGTAACTGTGGCGGGAGGGCAGTCAGGTCGACGGCCCCAGTGAAGCCCGTGCAGAAAGTTTGGGGATCCTGCTTTCAAGATTCCACACTGACACAGATGTCGCCTTCCCCCGAAACTTCCTTTTGAAAGCAGAAGTTATTTCCCCAAATCACTCTTTTTATTCTGGCTTCCAGGAAACTCAAAGCCCTACTAGAAAAGCTTAACTACAGCACCTTGGTCCATCTCATGGTCAAATTGGCTGCATTCTTCCTTTACATGCTCTTGGTTTTTCATTTGTGTTTTTAACAGCCTTAATACTGATTCTGATTTCTATTTGATCAGCAGTTTGGGACACGTTTATCAGTGGTTTAGTTCACAAGGCCTCTCAAATCCTTTGTGGAATAGCCACATTTAGTTAAGTCTATGGATTCATCAGAGAACATGACATGAAACAAAATAAAGTAGGGTAACAAGAACGGTTAAGGTGTTATAAGAGAAGCAATGCATCTGCCAGAGGATCGAGCATGGCTCCCTAGACAGGGCGGATTTCCCAGGTGCCTTGGAGAAGGACAAGGATTTGTTAGCAAAGAAAGGAGGAAGGGCGTTCCAGGAGAGGGCATGGCATGGACGGAGACACTGGGTAGAGAAAACACAGCACAGGAGTTGGGCAGTGTAACTGGACAGAGGGAAATGGGACAGGCTGCAAAGGGATTGAGGAATCATCATATCAGAATGGGTGCAGATGATGCTTTTTGTGACTCATCTTGTTTCTAGCGATCTCCGCTCCTGAGGTGTTCCGAAACACGTCTGAATCACCCATTTGAGTTCTTAATCACGCTGGCTCCTGTCTGTCACAAACTCGTTTCTGCTTGTGGGCGGGTCTTATCTACTTCTGCCAGGCCCTGGCCGTGTCCTCAGTGACTAGTGTGAGAATAACAGGTACTTCCCAACTGAACAGGAGTGACCGAGCTTGGGGAGCGGAGTAAGATGCGATTCAAGTCGTTTCAGCCGTGCGTGTTTAGTGGCCGAGAAGAGGGGATTGTAAATCTCATTAGAGCTTTTATCCGTGGTCACTGGAACACAGCAAATGCTCAGTGAATGACGAATGAATGAAGGAAGGAATGACTAATGAACAGAGTGAGCAGTGGAGAGATGAACACAGACACTCTTTATCTCTGACACTGCTGATGACCACAAATGCTCGTGCTCAAAGTGGGTTATTTTAAAAATAAAAGTAGAAACGTTTGACAAGCGCAACACTTCAGCACCTGTTTTAAGGAATAAAAACTGCGAAAAAGAAAAATCTTTCAAAATGCTATAAGCTGCTAAAACTAGAGGTCCTATTGCACTTTGGCAGCGTTTTGCAACTTTTCAGAAAAGTGGATGAAAACTGCGCCTTCCTCTTTGTTAGCCCACTTGGTTAGCACACGCCCACGTGCATTCAATACCTGAAAAGTAACAGTGACTAGCGCAAGCTGTCATCAAGCGCAGAGGCAGCTCCGCCCGAGGGGGGCCCCATCCCCAATGGCGGATGTCTTATGAGACATCATGGAGCTTAAGCTCTTTTTAGAACACATCAGTGCCATTGTGCAGTGGGAGTCCATGGCTTCTAAACAGTGATCTATTTCCACAGCCTTGGTGAGGCAGAATCGGAAGCGCCCAAAAGTCAAATTTCTAAGTAGTACCAAGTTGTCTTTGGCTATTGATAGGAGCACAGTGAAACGAATACTGGCCTTATTTTAGGCAAGAAAACCAAAACTTATCAAGTTTGTGCTTGTTAAATGGAGCTCAGTGCCAGTCCCAAACACATGGCGCCGAGGGGCTTCCTCCGCTCTCACACTGAATTGCCCTGGATTCACCCTGGATCGCTGGACACGTGGTCTTCACATAATTCATTCTGCCAACAAATGGAAGGCCCCAAAAATACATCTGAAGGGAAAAGCTCCAAGAAGACAAATTTTCTCCCTACCAAATGGGTGATTCTTCATTTTTAATACATTTTTTGGACTGTCAGTGTGATCTATTAGTCATTTCTATCCTTTCTTTTTCCTACTCCTCTCTTCTAAAAGTGACACACCATTCCTTTATTAAGAATAACTCAAGTCTATTAAAGTAAAATGTACTTGCTGTCTTCTGTCTAGAGGAGAACTCCTCAAACCTCGTGGCGCATGAAACTCAACAGAGAAGTGTGTTGACGGTGTAGAACCCCCAACCCACACCCAGACGCACAATGGCAGGAAATGTGTGGTTTTCATCCTGAGCTTTCCAGGGAATCCTAATGCAAGTGTTCTAACCTCCTCCAGCATACTTTGAAAAACACTTTCCAGCTGGGCTTATACTAAGGTGGGTTTCACTGGATCTACAACAATGTAAGGAGCTGCCCAGCCCCGTGAGATGTCGACCTCGGTATATAGATATGCACACCACGGAAACAGAGATACAAAGTAGAGATGTGATTTGCCAGTTCACCAGTAGAGGTGAACAGAGAGGGCACAGTCAACAGTCTCGCCAGGACAACAGGAGTGAACCAGGGCTGGCCAGAACGTCTGGTGGTCCTACTGGTTGAACACTTTTCTCATTACTTCCCTGTTATCCTCCTTATGACAAACAGAGGAACACATCTCTCTCCAGACTCAGGATTAACAGCTCAGCCATCTTTTCTACACTAGCTTTCTTTTTAACTGATGGACGTAGCATTATGTAATTGGTCGCAGAATTACCTAATTGAGGCAGCACTTCGCACTGCCTGCTGCACCCTGGGGCCAAATAACACCCACCTTTTGCAATTCTGCAGTATTTAAAAGTTTGCAATTTTTTAAAAAAACACATATGTGTGTGTATATATATGTAAACCTCACTCCTGGCTTCACTCTCTCTGTTAAATTCTTACTTTAGTCCATTTTCCACATCTATTTATTTTTAAACTTCATTATACCTTGCTCCTTTGTATATATTTATGTGAGCTTTCTTAAATCTGTCCTGAAATAGGAGGCAGTGTAAACATCTCAAATGAAGGTGTGCATTTATTCATTAGGGATATTTGGTGGGTTTCTTTAGGGCTCTTGAGTTAACTCTAGATAGTGAGTCTCAAAACCGGGGTTGAGGGAATCACTTCTCAAAACTGATTGTAAGTATGAGAACCCAATCTGAATACAGACAAAGCCTCCCAGCTCCTCTGTTTTCTCCCTGTCAGGCTAGATTCAGTACAAACTTTCCCATCAGTGTGTATTAGGACCATTTTTATGTCTAGGACACAAACATCTGTGCGTAGTTGATGGATGGTGCAAATGTTTATAGATAATTAATGGTTTATGCCATTTTTTTCATTCAGCTATCTTTAGGATTTGCATTTAGTGCCATGCAAGGTGTCTAACTAATAGGAACTATGTGAACCAGTCAGAACCAGGTCTGGAGAACTCTGTGTACACGGAGCACTCCGTGCTCCAAAGGTGCTGGAATGAGGTGTCTGGTGCTAATGCTGAGGGCACAGGTGCAGCAGCTGATACAGCTGCCCGAGGTCCTGCAACCTCGTGGCCACACTGGAGAATTGTCCACATTGTGCAATGAAGCTGTGTGTGTTCATTTATGCGTGGGTGTATGAGCACACGTACACGAAGCTTGACCAATAACTGAAAGACTTGCAACTTGCAAAATCAGCCACAACTAGTCTCTTACAAACACTATTAACTGAATAACTGCCTGCACTGGCATGAAGCAACTGGAGGAGGAACCAGCGAAGAGTCCTCTCCTCACAAGGGAAGACCAACCTGAACACCAAAGCTTAACGGGAGCCAGTCTACACAACCACCTTTCGAACGTCACCCCACGTCCAATGAGCGCCCATTGCATATGAGAAATGTAGATGCTCTGATCTGGTTAAATTTCTTTTTGCCTCTTCCCCACATAAATGCCTCTCTTGCTTTATAAATACTTTCCTTAATGCAGAAAAACTCAACTCTGGCCCTGCCGAAAGGATATTGATGACATCAAACCATGTTGATAGCATCATAGAAACACAACCTCACCACTTAGAAGATGGTACCAGGCAATACCGCCTACGTCTGTGATTCTACGAGCAACCAAGAAAAGAGTCTTCAGTGCAGGCCTCTACTCTGCTGCTCTCATCTTAGGGAACTAAAAACTTTGTTTTGCCTTCATCAAAGAAATTATATTCTTAAGGAGGAAGGCAAAGGGAGAGATGGTCTGGGGGGGCTTCCTTTGGGTTTCTGCTAAATACTCCATCCTGTTCATGTCCAGCCAGTGTCTTGGGCAACAGAATCCTTGTCCTCCCCACCTCCCTGTGGGGACTGAGTTCTCTTAGGGACCACACATCGAGAATGGGCATCTGGGACATTGGCATTTCCATTTTTTCCATCTAATGGGAACTTCCTCCTCTTCTAAGGCACAGTGGCAAGTGCGGTGGCCTCAGGCATACAGCTCAGTTGCCACACTCAAGCCGAGTGTGTGGCCTCTGTGTGTGGCCAACTGCCTTTCCATGAATATCAACCATAGTTTTGTGCCTCTCCCAAGGCACGCATGGGACTTGACCATCATTGTCTTGTAAAAGTTGCACAAGGTGCTTCAGGACCAGGCACAAGCCCAAAGGACGACCCCTTTCACACCTGTGTCACATCAGCTTCACGTGTTTGCTGGAAGCTACACAGTGACACATCTGAGCTGTAAGCCCGTATAAGAATCCAGGTCGGATGTTTTGCCAAATCGTCTACACTCTGAACGCTCCTGTTTGGAAGCCGACTAGATCTACTGGACGGGATCTCCCGCAGGGCAGAGGGGGAGTCACCCCATCACACTTCACAGAATGAATTCAGGGGACCCTGGGAGCAAGGGAGAACCGAGTCTGTGCAAACCTCGCCCACGTGCACCTCCTACTACCTTGGGAGTGAGGAGCGACTCGTGCGGTGCGGCCCACACGCCCGGCCCTGCACTTGGCCGTGCGGAGAGAGCCTTTGCGAGGCTCGTATTCCATGAGGGAGGAAGACAAGAAAACCTTTACGTGAATACAATATAGAGACAGATGGGAATGGATAAAATAAAGGAAAACAAGGCAGATGGGAGATCGGGGGTCACAGGGAAGAGAGGGGAGGACTTCTAGGTGAGGGTGCTCAGGAAAGGCCTGAGCCTTGACGAAGGACAGAGATGTGAATGCCTGGAAGCTGAGGGACAGCAAGTTCAGAACCCGAGGCAGGACACAGGCTGACCAGATGGCTGCAGTGAGTGGGGAGGGGACCCAGAGTCCAGCGTCAGGATCCGAGGTTTCATCCGGCAGGGAGAGGACAGCAGGGCGGCGCTGTCTGGGTTCTAACGCGGACACCCTGGGAGGAGTCAGCTGGCCTCCTGAGCTTCATTTCCCTCCTCAGGGAAATCACGGTAAGTTTACCTATCCCCAGAGATCGCGTGAGACAATGAGTCTCAATTGTTCACCAAATACCCAGTGCAGAGTAAGGCTTTGCTGAGTGCTGCCGCGGCTGCTGTTACATTCGGTTTGTGCCGCGCGTCTCCTCTGAGGCGCTTCGACTCTCTCCTTCTATCACCTGTAGCTTTGCTCAATACCTATGTTCTTGGCATGCCCTCAAACTCGAGAGACCCGTTCCTTTGGGTTGGGTTTGAATTACCTCTGCAGTAAAGACTGACTCTGGTCATTAGGGACTGTGTTCCAGGCCAGTGATAGCTGCAATTTCAGATTTTTAAGAACATGTGAGAGAACGATACACAGCTCCCAACTTTTTATTTTGCCAGATAAAAAAAGTTTACAAAACAAGCCTGCCCTCTGTTATAAATAGCATTTCAATTTCATAAAGGACAGGATATTTAAAACCAAATAATCTCAGAGAAAGGCAGTGCCTTCCCGGAAAGGTCACCTTGCACAGACACACACACACATCTGTGCACGCACACGTGTGCACACAAGCAGGGGTGACTCTGCTCGCTCCATCTCCCTCTGTCTCCTTCTGTCTCCTTCTCTTTCTCTCTACATATACGTGTGTGTGTTTATATTTTTTCTTATTTGGTAAAATAGAGAGTTGGGAGCCATATATTGCTCTCTCACGTGTTCTTAAAATCTAGTACACGCATGTATCCGTGTGTGCATGTGTATTTGCCCTTATTTTCCCCTTTACTGGAGATTGGTGGACATGTCACCAAGTGTGGACAAACTTCCGCCGGCTCCCACACACAATCAGTGCTCGGGACAGCTGAGGTGTGACGATGTCACGGGGGGAGGAGCTGAGGTGTGACAACGCCACGGCGGGAGGAGTGACACTGAGTCCACACTTCGGGGAAGGTGTGCTCTGTTAACCGAGCACCGTGCAGCTGTGAACACCTGACCTGCTGGAACGATGACTCTGCGCTCGTTCGTGGTCATGTTCGGGGGCGGCATGTGCTTCTCCTCCATGTAGCTGCCGTAGTTCATGCCCACGGTGTCCGGGCTGCCCACCATCTTCCCGCCTTTGGCCACGCCGCACTCGTCGGGGGAGCTCCTGCAGGAGGAGACACGTTCTGTGTTATTACAGGGAGTGCGGAGCACGTCTGCACGGTCTTCGCAGGACACGCAGAGGACCAAGGAGGGCAAGATGGAAGAGACCGAGGAAGAAAGGAGAGAGCAGTGCGCAAAGGCCGATACCGTGCCTGTTACAGCCTGAAGGGTGTGTCCCCCCAACATGAGTACGCTGAAGCCCTGATTCCCAGTGGGTGGTGCCAGGATGTGGGGCCTCTGGGAGGCAATTAGGGTTAGAAGAGGTCATGGGGGTGGAGCCCCCAGGACGGGATTAGTGCCCTTAGAAGAAAAGGAAGGGAGCAGAGCTGGCTTGCTCTCCACCGTGTCAGGGCGTAGCAGGAAGGCAACTGAGCCATCTGCAGCCCAAGGACAGAGCCCTCACCAGACACCCACCCAGACGGCACCCTGGTCTTAGCCCTCCAGTCTGCAGAACTGTGTGAAGTCAGTTCTTGTTGCTCCGTGGCTGAGACAGGGCCTGTGCTGGGCAGAAGCACAGAAACATGCACGTGGGAAGCAAAACTGCCTTCCGGCCCCTTCTGAAACCATCCTGTCAAAACTCCATCTGGGACAACTGACTGGGAGCACGTGCAGGAACAGTGAGCTGCTGTCCGTTCTCGCCGTGTGGCAGAGGACAGGCCGAGTGGACAGACACTCGCTGCTCAGCAGAAATGGCTGTCCTTTCTGGGACCCCAGGGCGAAACCCTCCTGGGGATTGCAAACCCCTGCAGATACGGGCTCTGAAGACTCAGTGTGCCAGGCTTCAGTGCAGGCTGGGAGGGGACTGGCACTGGGGGAGGAGGCCCCAGAGGAACCCTGGGAAAGGCACGTGAAAGGAACTGTGCTGACCCAGAGAAGTCAGAGGGCTGCTGTGAGCATTTGGATAAAGACCAAACTACCTTTATGCAAAAAGAAAAGACGGAAAACATTTTTTTAAAAGTAAGATTTGAAAGCTACAGGACATAGGGAAATGCCAAATAGAAAATCCAGCTTAAATATTAACAGACTATAGATGTCGGTGCCTTCTTAGATGGTTAACCACAGAGGTATGGTTAACCCAGGGCCATTGTCATTGAGGGGTCTTGATATTCAGGTTGTGTCATTTAAGGTGGGTTTCTAGAAACACCTCTCTAGCTCTATCCAGTGCATTTATTTTTCAAATTCTTAGGAATCTGGGCACCTTCGCTCTCCCTGGACTTTACATTTCTATCCCAGTGTTTAAGGTTATGGGTTCCACTCCAATAAGGCCTGGTTTGTCTCTGTTGAGCCTTGTTAGTTGGAGCTTTGCAGGGAACTTGTAGGATCAGAGAGTTACAGGCTTGGCATGGACTTGACCTTCAAGTCTGAGGTGGTCAAAACCATCCAAAGCAGGAGGGCACTCTCTGGGCGGGACAGGGTTGAGATGCGATGCAGAGGTCATCCCACACCCGAAGGCCACAGCAGGGGTGTGGACAGGAAGGGCCGACCGAGGGCCTAGCACCCTGGAAAGAATTGGTTCAGCATCTGGGAACTTTGAACTATAGGTTTGTTCTCAGCATCCCTTGCAAATGTGTCTAGAGCTCACGGAGGGGGCTTAGCGTTGACAGGGAAGAGGGAGCAGTTACCATCTGTGGATGGAGGTTACAGTCAGGGTGGCACAGGACTCAGGCCCTGCCACGGGGCTGGGAATACACAGCCCTGCCCGATGGCATCCTCACAGCTGTACTAACACGAAGGGAATTTTAAAATAACAACAGTCTGAGTTCCCATGGAGTAGATCCTGAATATTTCCACCGCTGCCTACACATGCATTATTTCCTCTTGATGCTATTTTTCCTGGCTTCGAACATTTATCTCTGAAAGACCCATCCTAATATCAAAACACAGAGTGTCTTTGCTTGAGACTTAGTTTCCTATTCCTTTGGAAAATTCCACCAGTTGAGTGAAGTGGGTATGTTTTGGAGTATTTGTCTCAAGGAGAGAAGTTACTAGGGAGAAGCTAGAGGGATTTGGTGCTTTAGGAAAGAGACTTTAGATGCTACCCAGGTGATTTGAGCAACTCAAGGAGCAACTGCAAAGTATAGGATAACCTTTGTTCAGATGCAGTCATTCACTCATCCATCTAGACAGTTTTTATTGTGTGCCTGCTGTATACTGGGCACCATCAATTCTTTATTTTCCAGCAGTGCAATTAACCTCTGAAAAGTTAAAGATTGAAGCAATGAATAGAATTATAGAAGCAAGGGACATTGGTGCTTAGGGACCCTTTGGACCAACCAAGACTTTTTTCATTTCCTTTTACTTCTTCATAGTTTAATTTCCGTATCTGAGGACAAGAACTCTAGGCATGGATCCCAAGAGCTTTCCCACGGCATGAAAGTAGATCCCTCATCCAATCTGGATATAATGAGCTGTTGAAATGCATTTCGTGAGAGCTTTCCAAAAATATGTGTAAATATTTAAAACAGGGGCATTGTTTAGTAAAGTTACTTTGTTTTCATTTTACAACCACAATTCATTTCATTAAGTTTTCCCATCTCAGCTTTCATTGTAGAAAACAGCAATATGAGACCATCAGACCCTGTTTCCAAAACTTGCACCTTTAGGACAATGAAAAAAAGGAGGGTTTTTTTTCCCCATTGTATTTTGCTTTCGCTTCAGAGAAAGCAGACTGGAGCCATGGTTTTGGTCATTTTGAACGGTTTTTGTAATAACTCTAAGGGAACTCCAACCCTAAAGAAGGAAGCTGTCACCCCACAGGGTCTCAAAATGCGGGAACCAAGGCAGGTATTCAGCGAATGTGGGTTAAGTGGCTCCAGTTGTTCTAGTCTCACGTTTTAGTCATTTCTCTTTGTTAATTCTCTTGGAAATTTTAACAGCAGAAGAGCAGCGTTCACATGCCGGGGCCCCGTTCTGAGAGCTGAATAGCTATCAGTCCTCGCCGCCGCCTGGCGAGGGGCTGCAGGTGCCGGCACCGCCTGCGCTTTACAGAGCTGTGGACTGACCGAGCGCACAGCAGGGAAGGGTGCAGAGCGGGGGCGGGGAGAACTAGGACTTGAACCTCACCATCCGTCCGTGCTGCCAGCCCCTGCACCGAATGCCTCCAAAAAGTAAAGGCAAGACACCGTCCTTTAAAAGGTCAAATAGATCTTAATTTCAGGAAGGCAGCAAGGACTCCTTGACCCAAACGGTACTCTGGTTTAAAGTGTGCTTTGTGGCATTCATCCCGACGTGCTGTCCTAGCCCCGGGGACTGCTCCTTCCCTGCACAGCAGGTGTTCAGCACAACCAGGACATATATGCAAGATGTAAATGAGAAAGAGTGGTGGTCCCTAGAGAAGAAAAGAATTTTTCAGAGGCATCTTTTTGAGCATGGCTTTAGTTATGAAAAGGAAATCTTATGGGTCAGAGAATTGAAAAGTGTTCACTTGAACATCTCACTATACGTACACATTCAGCTCTTTGCTCAGTGACATGAGAAAAATCCACACTGCAGAAGCCTGCTCTGCGTCTACTGCACAGCAGCTACACCTTCGTCATGCATGCTGAAGCTCACACGTCACCAGAGAGAAGCTTCCCACGAACGGCTTGGTACTCCACCTGCACTACGCACTGCCCAGAATAGGGGACCACATGTCCTCCATGCCAGCAGGATAAGGATTTGGGCGTTCAATATATTGCTTTTAAGGTGCACATGGCAGAGAGCATCCCTCTAAACATCGCGTTCTTAGTACTTGCACAGGTGTGTTGCAGCGAAAATTCTAAGGTTATTATTAGATGCTTGTCAAGTGGATAATCATTTAATAAATATGATGAATAAGTATCCATCTTATTGTTTGGGGTGTAAATTTCTTTATTGCAAATAAACATGGTTCGAGACATTGCTCTTGAAGACTCTCTCCTTTGAGGACATACAAACATCACAGTGTCTTAATTGTATTTTCGAATCCACTTTTTCAGGTTTGGGTTCTATTTGTGACATGCAAAACACTAGTCTTGACAATTCCACACATTATGTGGCATCAGCGAGAGAGAATGGGAGCTGGGAAGACAGATGCCTTCCTCTGCTCACAGCAGGGGAATTCTACGCTGGAGGCCAGGGTGGGGAGTGACGAAGAGGGGCAAGTTTGTTCAGGATGAAAAATCCTGAGAAGGAACTGGACGATGGCTGTCTTGCCAAAAGTCAGCCCAAGCACATCCCAACTCCCTGACAACACCCAGGAGGCCACCTGTCTTGAGGATTTCGTCTCTGCAGCAATCTCACAGTTTTCCACGGCATCTGGACATAACTGTGGTCGCTCTAGGGAATGCTGAGTGAGCAGCGTGTGAATGAACCCGGGCCCAAGAAGATGGAACTGGGGACCAAGACAGGAGCCCGGGCACTGGGAAAGCAGTTAACATATCACAGCCCAAGACAAAGCCTCATTTAGCGCTGTTTCCATACTTAATGCCTCTTTAAAAGAAAAAGGGGGGAGGAGAAATATGCCTATAAAAATATACTGAAAAATATAAATTTAGGTCTTTGAAAAACAAAATAAATTTGGCATCTGACTTTAGTTTCCTCACATCAGAGTCTACTTAACGGCGGGGCAGGTTCAGCCATGGAAAGACCCTGCAATGAAACAGCACCAGATGAGCACGGAGCCTCGGCCCCCTGGGAGTATGAACGGACCTCATTTATCCACGAACGTCAGTGAACACAGCCCCAAGGGACAGCCCCGAGCTCACCAGACACATGAAATCCGTGATTCGCCCTCGTTTCAGAACATTTAGCAGAGGCACTCGGCTTGGAGAAAGTGCAAGCCGAGTCACGATGCAACGGGAGAAATCCATGTCTTCTTCTTCGAGGCAGTAGCGGCAAACCTGCCAATGCTATGACAACCTACCTGTTCTTCAAGACCCATCTTCCCTCCTGCCCCTCTGAATCCCTCTTGCACCTGGCCCACCCTTCTGTCCATGTTCTCTGTCACACGCTGTGGGAACATCCCAAGCTTCACTTCCAAAGCTTCCTCTCTCCTGCTGCCAGGGCACAAAAACAAATCTTCCCCAAACACAAATCCAAGCTGGCTGTGTCAGCCCCGACCCCTTCCACGGCCCACAGCACCTGAGGATAAATCCGAACTCCCCAAATTCTCCTCTGTGATCTGGCCCAGGGGTTCCTCAATTCACTCATTCATTCATTTAACAAATGTTTATGGAACATCTCTCTACACCAGTCATTGTCCCAGGTGCTGGGGATTCATCGGTGTCTCTGTTTTTACAGAGCTGGCACTCGAGTGGCCAAAGCCCCTCACCCTGACTCCACAGCTCTGCCCTCAAAGACCACAGCCCACACCCCCCCACACTTCCTCCCCCTCGGGCCTTCGCTTTTGCTATTCCCTCTGCCTTCGACGCTGGTGTCTCTGCCCAGACCACCTGGTACCTGCCGCAGTCACCTGTCCAAGCTCACCTCGAGGGCCTCTATGAGCCTTTCCTGGGCCTCCAGGGAGGAATGGCCCCTTTCCGCCTCCATCATTCCCCGTATTTGCTCAGTAAGTGTCTGAAATGAGTGAATGAATGAATTTATAAGTGAGTCTCCCCAACTAAACCTTGGGCTCCTTACCTTACACCTGTGGTGCAAGAGAAGGTCCTTCCCCTTGGAATCAGGAAACCAATGTCGACCTTGGTTAACATTAAACAAGTCACCTACCCTCTTGAGGCTCAACTTCTTCATTCATAAAAAGGAATGAACGCCTCTCTGAGGCTGCTGTGAGGACACCTGAGCTGATGCATGTGAATGAATATGCCTTGCAAACTGTCAAGCACCATACAAATTAACACAACAACACACTGCATGTGCACGCCTCTGCGTGTGTGTGTGTGTGTGTGTGTGTGTGTGTGTGTGGAGGGGTGTTTTTTGTTGACAACTGTTCATTATTGCACCTCAGTAAACTCTTACGTAGGTCAGCAAGCTAATACTTACTATTGCACCGTGTTCAGCTCGTGACTGTTTATTACAGTGTCACTGTCTTCCTGAAGGTTCTTTTTAGTTTATTAGGGTATTTCATGTTAAGAACGTGGTGATGAAGCCACATGGAAGAAATGGAAAGGCTTTCTTTGGCAGCTCTACCCTAAGAGGCCAAAGAGGTCAGTGCTGCGAGAGGACCTCCACAAGGAGGCTGGTGGCGACAGGCGTCCCAGACCTGTCTTGAACCCGAATACAAATAAATCCCTTCTCAGGTGGTTTTCTTCCTAAGGATCCTGAAAGCACCTACTTAGTCCTAATCGGCCAACAAACTCCTAATCGAATTTCATAGCGTGAATTGAGGTAAGTCACCACAGAAGGTATTTTTAGGACCCCAGACAAGGAGGGGATTGTCTGGAGAGCTGCAGGGTAATTTGTGGGTCTGTTTTATTTCTGAATCAGAGGCAGTGGAAAAGCTGCTTCAGCCCCCGTGGCCCGAGCGGGGGTGGAGCTCGGCAGTGATTCATATACAACTCTGGGCTCAAACTGAAACCGTAGACGTTTGTCTTCACAGCTGCGTGTTATTTTTACCCTTACTAAATATTCTCTCTTACACCTGGAATTTCAGCCTCTTCCCAACAGTCCTGTTCCTTCCCCCTTCTCCGGAGCAGTTGAAAACAAAATTAATTAAAAAGTCACTACCAACTCCCCAACAGTAGTTAGCTCTTTGTGCTTAAAAGGGGGTTTGAAGTTTCTCTGAGAAAGTTTCATTATTTGAGTTTATGTTTCTCTTTACAGCTGACAAATGAATATCAGCAAGACCGTGTCACATTTAGATCTCGAAAACTGGGGCAGGAGGCATCATTTTGGAATTCATCATCTGCGAATTAAACCGTTCTATAGAATGAAATCTCTGCCAGCAGTTGCATGATAAAGACCAAATGTGAGGTCTTTTCTATTTTGTGAGTGCTTTTTTTGTTTGTTTGTTGTTTGTTTGAAAGACTCAATTTTCAGGAGTACTTAAGCCCAACAGTCATTGTGGTGCTTAAGGTTTTCATTTTTATAAACAAGCTATGTGAATTCTGGTTAACTCAAATGATTTTACTTTCAAGATAGAATATGCCAAAGAGGCAGCCTCCTCCCCATTGACAATGCCCAACCGCACAGAATTCACTTGTAACGTAAGGAAGACACGACTCTCACGTTCTCCTCTTCCGCAAAGCCGCATCCGTCCATTTGACTTCCCAGGACCCGGCAGAGGCCGTAATGAGTCCCTGCTTACGGAGAAAGGATGGGGAAATCCGCGCTGGACAAGGACGCCATAGCAGAGCTTCTGTGTCCCTTCCTAACTTTTCCTTCTCTCAATCCGTGTCTCGGTTCTGCAGCAAAGACGCAAGGCCCCTGACGAGCAGGACGAGCTATTGCTAATTGACCTCACTGCCGCAGACTGGATCCTTGTCCCTCCCCCTCCAAAATTCACAGGTGGAAATCCTGCCCCACAACGGGATGGTTATTAGGAGGTGAGGCCTGTAGAAGGTGCTCAGGTAATGAGGGTGGAGCTCTAAGGAATGGGATTTGTGTCCTTATAATGGGACCCCATGGAGCTCCCTGTTCCTTTTGCCATGTGGGGTCACGGTGACAAGATGAACCAGACATCTGTGAACCAGACACCAAATCTGCTGGCACCTTGATCTTGGACTTCTCACCCTCCAGACCTATGAGAAATAATTTCTGTTGTGCATAAGCCACCCAGGCTATGGCATTTTTGTTACAGCAGCCTGTGGTGACTAAGACACCCACTATTACAGTTAGGAAAAAGTCACTAGTTCGGAAGTCTTCAACACAGGGCCACCCACAGCACAGCTTGGAGCTTAATTAGGAGACATCATTTATGCCAGTCCAAGTCAGAGCCCTAGGCAGAAAGGAGCAAATGCAATTAGTGTAGTGGATTTCACTATCCTAAAATAATTCTTAAAGTTCCATAGAAAAGGTAAGAAAACATACATGACGTCAAACTGCAGTGAGTCAAAGCAGAAAGACATGCAGAGAGACCAGGCCCAGTGAACCACTTTCAAACACTAAGCACTGAGTGTTGCACATAAAATGAGAGGGCCTGGTATTAAAAGACCCTCAGCCCATATATCAGTCTGTTTGTGGTAGTCAGGCAAAGGACATTTTCTAACACAATGACAAATAAGGTATACAAACAGTCACCAGACTAGAACTGAGAATTTTTTCATTTTAATTTCAGCCCAACGAGTCTGTACTGAGGGCCAATGAAATGCTCAGAATGCAGGTCCCTTCACCATATTGATCATTTTTTTAAATGTGGTTTCATTTGGAGACACCTTGCGAAGTTCACATAAAGGTGAGAACAGGTAAATTGACCTGGTATGATAAAATAAAATGAGATGAAAGTAAATGTTTTTTTAATGTGTAAGATATACAAGAAATCAAAATACAGTTGGTACTTGGATCGAATGCCTCTTAGAAGAAAAAAGATAAAATATTATTGCATGTCTGACACCTGGAGGAAACCCTGCTGCCCCTGCCAACACAGAAATGACGTTCAGCTACGTGGAAAAGCCCTGAGGGAGTGAAGAAGAGCCCAGGCCTGGGGGCACCCACAACACGTGGACTTGAGCAAGCTACATTGTGGACACTCAAGGGTCTTCATGTGTACAATGGGTATAATCATAATGATGCTATCTCACAGACTTAATGAAGAAGTTGGATAATAGATCGCATGCTAAAAGCTATTAATAAACCACAGCATGTTGTAGAAATAGTAACAGTATCCCCCTCAGAGTCTTTCTTTCCTGCCCAGCTGGTGCTAATCGCAACCTCGTTCCTGCTGTTGCTGGACCCCGCATGTCCTCTGCACTTGCATGTGCCTGGCAATCTCACAGGATCTTTTTCCCCTTTGATCGACCGCAAGATTCTCCTGATCCATCTTCACAGAAGCTGATGCAGTGCCCGATGCGAGTAAACACCAAATAAATGTGGGTTTAGTGCACGTTTCTCAGCTTCAACACTTCTGACACTTGGAGCCAGATCATCCTTTTGGAGGGTGTGGGGGGTGGTGTTCTGTCACAGAGGCGCATCCTGGGCACTGTAGAATGTTGACTGGCAGCCCTGGCCTCTGCCCACTAAATCCTAGTCACACCTCCCAGCTGTGACAATCAAAAATGTCAGCGGACATTGCCAAGTGTCCTGGGAGCAAAATCACTCTGGTTGAGACAACAAACTCTGGTTTAATGAATTAAGATCCACTGAACTCAGGCAAGGAGGTGAGAGCCTCTCCCGTTTTATGTGGTGTTTATCAGAGCCAAGTTCATGTCCCCAGTGCTTGGGCTGAGGCACGAGGGGGTCTGGGCTTCAGTCTCAGGAGGTTTCCTGGTTGTGGTTTGTCCAGACCTTGTTTGGGGTACATCTCCTAAAGCTTGGGCCCATCCTCATGTCCTCCCTTCATCATAGCATATGTGCAACCCAGCAGCCAAGTACGTCAGCTCTACCTTCGAAACACACCCAGAATGCGATTACCTCTCCCACCCCTCCCTCACTGCTGCCCTCTGCCATCCCACGCCCAGATTCCTGCAGGAGCCTCTCAGTGGGTTTGTACTTCAACCCAGGAGCCAGGGAGACCCTGCTAAACCTCAGTAATATTACATCCCTCCTTTGCCTGAAGTTCCCAGTGGTTTCCGAGCTCACTCAGTATGAAAGTCAAAGGCCCCCAGTTGGCCCCAGGATCTCTCCAAACTCGTTTCCTATTACTCTTCCCCTCAGACACCACACATCAGCCACAGTGGCCTCCTTGTTCTCCTCAAACACTTCAGGCTGACCTCAGGGCCTTTGCACTTACCACTCCCTCTGCCCAAAACATCTTCTGCTGCTTAACCACAAGGCCTTTTTCCTCACTGCCTTTGGACTTTACTCAAATGTCACTTTCTCAGAGGTGACATTCTCAGGCCACCCTATCAAGAGCCATCACCTCCTTTCCTGCTGTTTTTTTCTCCCCGGCACTTATCATGATCACACCTGCTATATATTTAATAAGTCATCTGGTTTCATGGCCTTCCTCCCTACTAGAGAGTAAACTTAATGAGGCAGAATTTTTGCGTGTGTTCTATTACTGTCTCCCAAGTGCCTAGAACGGTGACTACACATAGTAGGTGTTCAATATACACTTGCAGACTGAGTGAATGAGTCTGGGCACCACAGGAGGTCTGAGGCCAAGATGGACGCATCAGATGACCCATCTCCATCACACTACAGGTGCCATGCTTTTAAAATAACATGACAAAAGCATCTTGTCATCTGGTCCCAGCCTGGAGTTATTTGCATCATACAATGAATCTCCTTCCAAGACCACACAGAGCGGCAAGGCTGGACAGCATCGTCTCTCACCGCGCGGGCTCAGCCAGGCAAGGGGCGAATGTAGCACGCAGTGAGGGTGTGCTCCACAACGCAGGGGACAGGCTCCTGAGAACAGCCTTTCCTCGGCGTGTGTTCTCCCAGATCATCCACTCAACAGGCCGCCTCCACCCAGCTACGGGCATTCTTGTTTCTCCTCTCTTTGGATCTCACAACAGAGTGTGGTTCTCAGACCAGCGAGCATCAGAATCCCCCAGAGAGCTCCTGAAAACACAGAGTGCTGGGCCACGCCCCGAGTCTCTTTTGATTCAGCAGGTCTGGGTCAGGGCCTGAGAATCTGCATCTTGAACAAGTTCCCAGGTGGTGCTGATGCTGTCAGGCCTGCACCCAGCACGAGAACCACCGACCAGGGAGCCCTCACCCAACAGAATCACAATGCCAATGGCTCCCGGTGGCTTGGGGACTGGGCTACGGGGAGGACTCATGGCATGGCGCACAAACTCATGAAGTTCCAGCCGCAGTGAGCCTCCAGTGGGCTACCTGGAATGGCCAACACCTGTGCAAAGATGACGGTGACACTCAACACTAACTGCCTAAGACTGGGCCCCCTGAGCCAGGGATGCACAGATAGAGGAAAAGCAGCCTGCTCCACTCATGGTCCTGCCTGTCTGCTAACGGGAAGACGGTTTTATCGCAGACCACACATGAGCGTGCGTTACCTCTTGGCTCATCTCACCAATCTATGAGGGCTGTGCCTCAGGAACCTCACAGCAAATCAGGGGCACTGGTAGGAACTCACTAGGGTGAGCAGGGCCCTCTGCGTGCCCGGCGCAGGAAGGCAGCTGGTTTGAGTTTGGCCGCACACTGACAGTTTTCCACTGTGTGAACACTTGTGAGTTTCTGGTGCGTGAGGCTGGAGGGGAGAAAGGGAGAGGCAGGGTGGCCGTGGGCCGCCGAAGCTGAGAATGATGCCCTGTGTCTACACAAAGCACAATTAGATTAAGGTCTGCAAGAATTCTGCTGTTTGATCAGCAGTGGCCAAGCCAAACCACAAAGACTTCCCTGTTGGCTCACAAAGCTGTGGTTCCTTTTCTCTCCTGGATTTCTTTTATTATTTTTTTAAAGAAACTCTATTATGATGGCAATAGAGCTCATATCACCACTCGTATTTCACATCAGGAGCTTTTAGGCATGTTAGAGCTGAAGTTTTGTAGAATGCCACTATTTGGTTGGGAACTGAGTCCTTTCTTCCCCCCAAGGCACTTGGCCTTCTCTTCCACGGGCAACGGGTGGAGAGGGACAGACAGAGGGCTGTTCCCAAGGATGGGGCTCTGTGCAGAAGGAGGGGTCATGCTCTGGCCAGACTGAAGCTGCAGCGGGTGGGCGTCTCCCACGGAGGAACCTGCAAGAGCAGTGGGGGGCACAGAGCTAGTAGCCCCCACACTCTAGCCAAAGACGAATTTTTGACTTACGTCAGCTCCTCTTGGACTTGACTTCCAGAGGCCTGTGTGCCACAGGAAAGCCCCTACACGTGAGCTCAGAGCAGGGACAATTACAAGAGGGTACTGGGCTGGGGGCCAGAACACAGGCTAATTCCCCAGCACCCCCGGCCTGGGGCCTCTGAGTCTGGAAGGACGCAGGGAGGGGAGTGTCCCAGAGCCACACTCCGGGTGGCGTCCTCACGTGGAGGTGAGTGAGCCACACCCGCTCTGCAGCAGCTCTGCTGCGACACCCCCCCCCCGGCAGGGTCCGTAGCTCTGTGACCCCTGCCTCTGCCCCCGGGACCTCAGCAGGGCTGGCACCGCCCCGGTGCCCGTTCTCGGTCCCCACAACGAAGCGGAGTGGATGCACACCCACGTTCCTTTTGGTGGAGCTGGACCCGACCTACATACATAAAGAACATGCCACGAGCCGGCAAAACCCGCGGATCTGCTCCCGGGTGGTCCTCTCAGCCACTTAGGCTGCCTGCGCTTCTCCGGGGGGATGGGTCTCAGCTCCACGGATGCCCAGGAGCTCTCCCTTCCACGCGCTCTCCCTCGGGCAGCCTGTCGGGTCCCGAAGAGCAGACTCTGGCTCACAGCCACGTTTCAACACTCCTGGAGGTCACAGAGCCCCGACCTGGTGCACGACCCCTGTTACCACCCACCGTCCAGCCAGGCTGGGCTCCTTCCGTGACAGGGAGCCGGCCACCCAGAGCACACTAGTTTGGAAGAGTTTTAACTGTCCATCCAGTCTGGCCCCACCAGTCACCAAACAGTTTAGAGTCCCTGGAAGTCAGGTGTGGGGCTCAGTTTCCTGCGTCAGCTTGGCGGGGCTACGGCTCCCAGTGACTGACTCAAACGCTAGTCGAGGCGTTGCTGCAAAGGTACGTGGTAGATGTGGTTAACATCTCCAGTCAGTTGACCTTCACTAGAGGAGATCACTTTGGAGCATGTGGGTGAGCCGCATCTAACCAGTTGAAGGCCTCTTAAGCAAACACGGAGGTTGCCCAGAGCAGGAATTCTGCCTCCAGACTATAAAATAGAAATCCTGCCCAGTTCCTAGCTCGCCAGCCTTCCCTGCAGGTCTCAGACCTGCCAGCCCCGACAACTGCAGGAGTCAATTCCTTACAATGAATCTCTTACAGTATTAAAATATCCTACAGGTTCTATTTCTCTGGAGAACCCCAAGTGACATACCCGGCCAGGCCACACACGCAGCTTCAGCAAACACACAGCATTCTGGGGGACAGGAATAAGCTGTATTTATCTGTATTTGTCTCTTTTACAAAGAGGATTAATACCTGCCACCTCTCTCTCCTCCCAGAACATTCTTAAGGGTGGGAGACGATGACCCTTGGTGACTGGCTGACATCTGCATTGTTAGGAGGACATGGAAGATGGGGTGGCTGACTTCCCTCAGTACCCACACACTGAAACCACGTCACTGTTTGCCTTCAAGGGCTGGAACGGCATTTAAGGTCTGTGACAGGAGCATTCCGAGCAATGTTAGAATTCTGCCAGCCTGAGAGAGGAAGCTCTTAAGGTTCCCATGGTTACCTTGAAAGAAAATGTCCAATTCCCCCGAAAAAGATTTCCTTTCTGAGAAAGAGACCATTGGGCTAGCACCTGTCTTTTCACCTACCTGAGAGAAGAACCACCCAAGAGCCTTCTGGGGTCCACGGGGTCAAGGGGCTTGGAGGAAGCCACCCTCCTGTCTTTCTTGGGAACAGAAGCCCCTTGGCCGGGACTCATGGTTACTCTGAACCCCTGTCCTGAGTCCCTGGGGCACCCACTGTAGGCCAGAAAGGTCACCCCACACCCAGCCAGGCAGGGACGGGAACATCAGCTATCATGGGAAGGAAAATGGTATTTGCACTTCTCTATAAACAGAATACTTATTTTACTTTATTTTTTAATTCAGGAGTAGCACAGTGAGGACAAGAGGAACATTCGTTTATGCAACACTGTTCTCACCACCTCACTCAGTTTTCCCTTCTGTGGCTTGCTAAATCCAGGCGGCACTCCCAGGGCCGGCCCCTGGCCACACTCTGCAAACAAGGCCAGGGCAGGGTTCACTCTGCTCATCGTCTGCTGGAGATCATCTCAGTGCCCCTCTGCCTGAGGTTCCCTCCTCCCCAATCTCTCTCTCTCTCTCTCTCTCTCTCACACACATACACACACACACACACACACACACACACACAAACACACACACATACAATCTCTCTCTCTTATGGCCCAGGCAGGTATAGTGCCTGCAGGTACAAATTACCCTCTGCAGAAGAAAAGCCTTAGAAACTAGTGTCTCCACCGTGACCACGCTGGCTATATGGGCTCAAATGACTCCACCCAAAACAGAATCCGTTCAGTGTTTCCAGGCTGAGTTCCCCAACTACTCTTCTACAGAAACAGTGTTGCATTCTTTAGAACCCAATCACACTGCATTCTTCTCAGTCACAGAAATACATAGGACCAGCAGAAACATTCTATCAAATGAATGGGATTGATGGGTAAAATATTAATGTGCAATCATTAACTTCCCATAACTTTGGTGTTGCGGACCCCATGACTGCATTTCCTGCCAGGGTCCTTTCAGAACTACAGAAATTGATCTCTTGATGAGACCCAAGAATTCCACTTACAGGACCCGCATGGTAGCAATATTTGACATCAGAGCTGTTTCCCTTTGCAAGAAGCAACTAGATGCACAGAAGCAAACTGCCTTCTCAGAGTCAAGGAAAGTTCTGGCGTCTCCCACCTCCCCATTTGGCACATCCAGCCTCACTGCTGATGTTCCCTCTGAGGCACTGTGACTTGGCACCTTCATTAATGGCATCCGAGGAGTTGACGCAATGGTTTCCAGTACTTATAAAATATGACATTTTCAATAAACATACTTAGCATTAAAACACGTATGTAACAAAAAGGCCCTATTATAGCCGCAACAGAGTGGAAAGTGCTCTGGGTGTGGATTCAAACACTCCTGGTTTGAATCCAAATTCTGGTTCCCTTTAAGTGGTGATTTTGGGTTGGACAGAAAATACCTGATCATAGGTTTCCTCATCCATCAAGCAGGGACAATCACCCCTCAGGGGGGCTGCTTGGAGGGTTGATGGACTATTGGACATAAAAGGCCTTTGTACACGGTAAAGTACTAGAAAATGTGAGCTGTTCTTGTGACTATAGAGTATGCAACATTTAAAAGAAATTATCCTTTGTCTGAAGGTTTTATATTCTTCCTGAATATACATAAGGTATTATACCATAATTGAAATTAATTTCACTTTTCAAAATTACGTCTAATACAATTTTTTTGAGTGCCAGGGACATTGGTGCATTTGATAGCACATTATATGTGATAGCTTTATTATTACGTGCACATTATCCGTGCATTTGCAGGAAAGCTAACAATTACGGGAGGCATTGGAGCTGGACTTCAAGTGCTAGTTAAGATGAGAAAAAGCCAGCTGAGAGAAGAGCACAGCTGGGATTGAAGAGTGGGGTGGGGGTGGCAGGTAGACGAAGCAGATTCATTAGCAAATTCAAATGCTTGGACCTATGCTGCGCTGCGCGGCCACTGGCTGACACAATCCTTTCATAGAAACACAAGATATCGTTATTTTCCAGGCAATAAAACCTCAGAGATGAATTTGGCCATATGTGGGCAAGGCCCCCCTCCCACAGAGCCTGCGTGCCTGGGAAATAGAATCGAACACCACATCTTCAAAGAGAGTTCTTGGTAAATATACTACTGGTTTTACAACCTCTATCCTCAACACAAACCACTGGAAAACACATTTTCTCAGCATTGCCCAATGTTACCGCTCAATGGTTTTCCATTCTGAAACAATCTTTGCAGAAGTGTCAGTAACTTCCACTGTGCCATTTGAAGGGAGAGGAAAACGGGAGGGCAGCGGTCTCCTTACCTTGAGCCATTCACCTGGCTAGGGTTACATTCCATTTTGATGGTGACCCTGGCTGGGGGTTGAGACAGCCAGTCCTGCTGAGGGACGCGTGGGCTCATCTTGGAAGTCTGTCCATAGTCGCTGGAGGAGGACGCGGTCATCTCCGTCTTAGCCAGGTGTGGCGTCCCGTAGGCACACTCAAACAACGACTGGTCCTCGCTCACAACTGATAATGCTTCCTGAACACCCAAAGAAACACATATTCAGGACACTCTAAAGGACAGTCATGTTTCCAAAAGCTGTTGACTTCAGAGTTCCTTCTAACTGGGACTATGTTTTAGGTGATTTTTATGGTATCCATTTCTACCTTCTGGAAGAAAAAAGCACCTTGTTTTCTTTCCTCCAGACTGTGCAAGTCAGAAGTGCCAGCCTAGGAAAACTTTTATGCAGGGCTCAAAGCATCCCGGGCTTGACTGTAGCAGGGCAGATAATACCCACTTTAATCTCCATTCAAGGAAGTTGAATTTCAAAGGTCTTAAAAGACATCCAATTGCATGTGTCATTATTTGACAAATGCAATCTATAATTCAAGCAGGCAGGGTACAGAACGGTCATGGAGATTAAAAAAAGAAATGTGAAGGCTAACACCTAAGCATCTGGCAAAACTGCCACATTCCCAGGGGATTTTGAGGAAGACGTACTTAGAAGAAGAGAGAGGAAAAGATGGAGCACCAAGGACAACCAAACAAAGACACGGAGTTTTCCCCTCTAGGTTATTAGCTGAAATAGAGTTTCGAGCGGTGCTTCCATGATGGGGAACATCTGGATGATAAATGAACAACAACAACAAAGAAAGCTGTGAATTATCCAGATGCCTCCAAATACCAGGATGTTTAAAATATCTGGATCACCGACTAGCTCTTTTTTCCCCTTAGTTTCTATTAATATCTTTGTTCTTTTGCATTCTTCAGTGAGAAGAAATAGAAATTTGTCATTGTTGGATCATTTTTCTGTGGTCTGAAGTCAAACAAGTGGTCAGCCTAAGACTATGTTTACAGTCTACAGACAAAATCAGCAAAGGCCAATTTGATTGGGAAAACTCAACCACTTGAATGATACATTGTGCAGCAGCCACACAGAGCGACTGTGAGAAAATCCAATTTCGGTTTCTACAGAGGAAAATAAAAATCCACGTGATAACTCATTTTTATTTCAGTCCTGTGGCACCTCTCAGTATTGGTATCAACTCCTGAGAAGCAAACGCTGGTTGTGCCACAACTTTATTAAAAAATAGAACTTCAGAGCCGGGGCTATGGAGACCTTCTAGTCCAAACTCCATAACTCCAAATGAGAAACCTGAGATCCAGAAAGGTCTAGACCTAAGCTTGAATCGGCTGGCCAAGATCATCCAGGGAATTAATGATGGAAATGGCTTGTGTTTTATCATCTGCTCTCTCCTACCCCCATGGCCCCAGGATGTCCTAACGTTTTCTGGTTTGGGACATGTGTTTGAATTAGCACTCCCTCCTTGTTCTTTGAGTTGACCTTTAAATAAATAAGAATGCTCTCCATCAGTAACAGCACCATATGAAGCATCCCTTCTGAGACGGAGACCCCCTCCCTACCTGGAAATCTTTAGGCAACAATCACCCCTCCCACCCCGTATGGACACTGCCCCTCGATCCCACACCCACCTGAGGACCAACTTTTTTCCCAGCTTCCCAAGTGCACCAACTTCTTAGCCTGATGCTCTGCACGACAAATCCATGAGTTGGAAGAAACTAAAGGAACAAACTCAAGGTCTTGGCTCTCAGAGGGCAGCCAGGTGCCTGTGCATATATAACCCCCACCTCAACTTCTTTAGAGTCCCTAGAATGACAGCCGGGACACCCCAGGAAAGATGAGGCCTGGAGCTTAAACAACAGTACAAAATGTATGAAAGGGTGAGCTGTGCCAGCCAGAGAGCCAGAAATAAGAATGGGGGGGAGGGGGGAGCATCTAGAATATACAGCAAAATCAAACACATGAACAAACAAAAATAACACGAGGCAGCAACAGAGAAGTTGGCGGTATAGAAACGGGCATCCCAGATGTCAGAGCACCTGAATTACACAGCTATCTCTTCGGAGCACAATCGAGCGAACAATTCTAAGGACTCTAAACTCATAAATGTGGGTTTAAAAGTGAAATCAGCACCATAGACTTAGTGTAGTCATGCTAATTAATAAAGACAAAAATTATAGCTTAAATAAGTTTTGCAAAACAGATACTCCCTCCCCATAGCAGCACTGGGTATAAAGGTTTTACACACTCAGCACAGGAAGCAAGACTGCCGGTGACTCCCTTTCTCCTTCCTCGGCCTGCAGACTCCAGCACGACTCGGAGGGGAATAACATACTATGTAATGTTAGCTTTGGCCCACCGATGACAAGAAACATGAACAAATGTGTAATTTATATCAGAAATTGGCAAAAACAGGCCGTATATAAGGGACAGCCTACATTTTGAATTACAAACTAAAATAAAATGGCTTCAACAACAACAAACAAGCACCAACTTTAAAATACTAGTATATCCTCAAGATAAAGGAAGATGTTCTTGCAAACAAAGCCAATGACCAAATAAACGTAGCATAAGACTGAATAAAAAACGCACCAACATATTAGAACTAAAGTGAGGCTTAAGTGTGTGTTTGGAGGGGGAGGAATCTACTCTCACATCTGGCAAAGCATTATTTCAGCACATGGTTTTCTACAGAAAAAAATCAAAGTTAATTGAGTTCAATTTAGGGGAAACAACCACCCTTGCAAACGCTAGAGATAAGGGAGGGAGGCACACATCCTTTCTTCATATCTTAAAGTTCCTCTCAAAGCTAATAATGTACAAAAACACACCGAAATGAGAAAGGTGATACAATTCAGAATGTTGAAAGCAAACCCTCAGTTGCTTTTGTTCATTAGAAGGGAAAGATTCTAAAAATGAAGAAGTTTCAGGATAAACATTTCAAAAGGGGTGAAATATAGCCAACATTCTGAAAAGATAGAGGAATCCGAAAATATGCCCCAAAATGATTCTGGCTAAACAAAGGCAGTGGAACACCTAGAAGTAAGGACAGCTCAGGAAAAGGAAACAAATCAAAATCACACACACACAAGCCAGTGTAGCACATTTTAACAATTAGGGAGAAGGAAGAAGCTTAAAGGTCGTTTTCAGAGACCCACGAATACTTCAACAAGAACGATCACTGAAGCTCACTGCTGTTCTTCGGAAGAAAAGCGAGCTACTGACCAACAGCATCTCTTTGTTCCGCCACTTGACTTAGCTATGGGCACATTTCATCATCCCTTTGGTTCACGTTCGAACGGCAAAGGCTGAAGCACGAGATCCTCCTTCCCAGCAGCCCTGAGACTTCAAAGGGGAGAGAGACTCTACCCCAGCCGGATTAAAACCAGAAAGGACTGCCGAACAGCGGCTCCTAACCAGGAACACATGAGTTCTTTAACGCCAGCTCTGCGAGAGAGACTCTTCTTGGCCTTGGATGACAATGTCCCTGCTTTTCTTCTGACTGTCTTCCCTCTTTTGCAGCCTGGCGATCTCACCTACCTACCTGCCCACCTGCCCACCTGCCCAGGGCGTCAAGGAGATGCCTTAGGTAACATGCATAGATTATTCTTTCAGAAACTTCAGCCAGCCGCAGGGCTTGGGAATTGCTTGGGTCGCTTTATAACAGAGAATTTTTAAAAAGTCGAAACCTGGCAGAAATGTGGCATAAGAATTTAATATGCCTGCCTCTGTGTTACTATAAAAAGACCTGAACTTTAGATTGGTGTTTGCCAGTGTGTGGGGGTGTTTTTCTCTGTAGCTCCAGGAAAGTTGGGATATTCCCATGTGGCGAGTGGCAGCCTACCAAGGCCATTTTTTAAGAACTTAGGAGAAATACGTAATTCTGAGCAAGTTGCCCCAAACAAAAGGGACTGCTGTGTTAATGCTACAGTGTTTATTATTTCACCTAAATACTGAATACCCAAATACTGTATGAGGACCATTCCTTTGGATTTTGGTCATGGGATAAAAGTTGACTGACCCAGAGTTCTGGAAATGGAGGGAGGACCCGACCAGATTCTATTTCAAATTGTGAGACTAAAATAGGTATCTCCTTTCAAGTAATTAGATCTGAGTACAACAAAGGATCTATAATTCTTAGACTAAAAACTAAAAAAGTAAAACAACAAAGTTGAATGCACACTGACATTTTCAGCACAACATTTCAGGAACCTGATGCCTTTCTGTAACAGATGACTGTTTTGCAAGGCTCTTGCATTTCCCCCAAAAGAGTTAGAAAAGAAGGGCCCAGTTTTGCTTCTAATTTACGATCTTTACAGTTCATAAAAATACTAGATAGTTAATACAGGGAATCCATCATACTTATGCTTTTTTGAAAATCTGGGAGTGGTGAAGTGTTGAAACTGAGAAAATCTTAAAGCATGGTCAGCTCTCTCACACTGATGCCAGAACCGGACCTCTGGAGAACCAGGTTACCAAATGGGTCTTCAGTTTCCTGAAATCTTACATGCCACAGCCATTTGATAATTATGAAAAACACATGGAAAAACTAAGTGGAACAAGCATTTTAAGATCCTCATCATGCTTTAAAAAAAAATCTTAGAGAAGTCTTTTCTCTCACACCCTGTGTGGAGACCATCCACTCGAGTAAGACATTGTCACCTTCAGCCAATAGCCTGACTTTCTGCCAGACTCTCATCCCATTACAACCCAATGCAAAATTCTTCCATAAATTTCTCTCACATATAACTGAGCAGAGTTTGATACGTCGCTTAACTCCCTACACTGGGATGAATAAGATACCTTTAACTACTTTCACAAACAGCTGATTCATCCTATAATAAACCAGGTTACCTTGTTAAACTCCTTGTATGCAATACCCTCTTAAATCCTATTTTGTTGATTTTAAGATATCCCACTTTTCACATTCTACCAGCTCTGAAATCTGGCTATCAATGGCATATCCTAGTATCTTGTCAACATCTCTTCCTCTCTGATGGCAGATAAAATAATGGTACATTTTATAACCAATGGCATCGTAAGTTTTATGAAGTATGGTCATGTAATCCATGCAATCGTCCTGTAAGGTCAGTTGTCATTCCTGCCCACAAACGAGAAAGCAGGATTACAGAAGAGCAGTAACGTGAACAGTGCAGACTAAGTAGAAACAGGGTTTGTGTCTCTGAATGGAGTCATCCCCCAAGACCGTACCCTGGCCACTGTCTGGGGGTTACTAGAAGGAAGAAGTTGGACCGAGGGAGGTTGCATGGTGGAGTTCTTTGGTGCCTGGTCTTGTCGTGCCTGTGGAAATACGGCAGTTTTTACAGACAGGAGATGGAATCACCTATGGCGAGAGAAAGGCTGGTAGAGGGAAGAGGCAGAAGAAGGATGAAGGACAAATGCCCAGAATCCCAGGATCTAGGCTGGAACGATCAGCAGAGTAAGCAGAGAGTCTGTTGGAAACCAGTAAGGAACTCTCTAGCACACTCCGCTGCTCTGAGCCTAAGGGATGTGCAGCAATATGTCTCAGATGCATTTAATTATTTTTATGTGATGCTTTAGGTCAACAAAGCTGTTCTTTCTTTGGTAACTCAGACTGTTCAGACCCAAATACATGGCCATGTATTGGGGTGCATTCATTGCAAGGATGCCCGCCTTCTCTTAGCGAAAAACACACAGGAAACACGACAGGTAGGAACACTGCTTATGAGTATGCTGGAGCCTGTGCCACTCAGGTGGCCTTTAATGCATGTCTACAGTCCTAATGATATTGGAAAACTTTTATTAGGCTGTCTCAAACTCTATTGTTTATAGCTTCTCTTCAAGGCAGAGCCCATGCAGTAGATGCTTCTGGAAAGTCTAGTTCCTAATCACATTTGGAGAAGGAAAAAGCAATGCAAACAAAATTCGCAATGCACTTAGAGAAAGTGCCACTCTGCCAACATTAGCCCGACAAAGAAACGCCAGCCCTTCGGGAGATTTTATTCTAAATGTGTGTACTTTTGCAATTCTGACACAGCTGATGTCTCATTAAACGAGAACCTTCATCTGACCAGTGTGTTCTTTAATTATAACACACACAAATAAAGCCGAATGTTATAAGTTAAAGACGCCTCATTGAGCTGGGTGTAATCAATTTTTCCCCTTCTTGATATTATTTTCTTTTCTTCTTAATTCTTCAGAGGAGGAAACGTTAACGTCCTATATTAAACGCAGCATCTAGCTTTGTGTTCACGTTTTTCTAATTTAACACATTGCTATTTTAGTCCTTCAAAAATATGAAAAAATCTTGGATTAACCTCAAAGGAAAAATGTATGTAGGCAAATGAAGTCCATCTAAGGAGCGTATTTCTCCAATATGGTATTGCCTCAGTATCAGACAACTTTACAGCCACCAATACCAGCCCAGCGCTGAGAGAATGAGACCCAGAGCCAGTGTCCAGACACATATATATACAAGCACATAGACACACATACATACGTACTCGCATGCATACATGAACGTGTGCAAACACAGATATACACATACAAATGCATCATATATACATACTTATATATGCATATTAATAAACATACATTTATAAAGATAATAAGGAGAGAATAGAACAGTTTAGAGGACTTTCACACATTCCTTATCTTTCATCAAACGCACTAGGGCAAATTTGCCTAAATAAAATATAGAACCTGAATTCTGCCCTTTTTGCCTCTGCTTATTCCTTTCCTTTTCCTAGAAGGTGCTTTTTCCCTCCTCTCAGCCTGTCTCTTCAGAACAGACTTAGCTGGAGACCAGCCCCTCTCGGACCTGCAGCCGATTTTCCCTGCTCCGAGCTCTTTGGATCTCTCTCGGGCTCCGAGAGAGCTCACTGGTGCCGGCAGTTCTCTTTGCTCACATACTTCTGCTCTGACCTCACCTTTATTAAAATATAAGCATTTTCAGGGCAGGCTTCGTTCTATCTCTCTGTATGTGTTCCTGGCATCAAAATAGTTTCTTAACGTCACATGTCTGTTGATGTCCACATTAACCATAGAACTAAGTCATGGAATGATATGATGGCACCACCATATTGCTGTGAGTGGGGTCCAGAAACTTCTATCACATCCAAATGAGGACACGTGGTTTTTGCAGGATAAATGGATTGTGAAGCCAGCGACCAGGAGTTCCAGGGAGTTTCGAAGCTAATTGCCCTCAGCAACATGTCTGCGGTCACGTGGTCATGGAGCACTGTATTGCAGAGTTTTACCTTAAATCCATGTGGGGTTATACTAGGGACCCTACACAGCTAGGCAACCTGTGAAAAAAACAGGGCTTACTGGAAAATGCACTTTTCCAAAGTGAGGAGAGAAGCATTCAATCTGGGGAGCAGAAACCCCAGAAATATTACGAAAGACTGGAGCTTTGTAGAAAAATTTCAGAGAAAGAATAGGTATGTCCACATAATGAAAACTAGATTTGAATGAAACCTTGGGAGATTAAGAAGCCCAATCAACGTAATTTTAAAACACCTCTTTCTCAGTGCTGTGCAGAATGATTTCTGAATGCATCTGAAAGCGGAGTGAGCTGGGACTATTTAGCCTGGCAAATGGCATTTGATCATTTGGGGAAAAATGTGTCTGTGATGTTGTTAATAGTTTCTTTTTTCTTCTGTAAAAAATCACTCCCCCACCCCCACCCCAGGAGGCTTCTTTTCTTCTTTGGAGATGAACAAAAAGTGTAAAAACATCTGTGGAAACATCCTGTTTGTATGTTTCAGATCGGAATGAGTGTGAAGAACGCAATCACTATTCTTTTAGATCCTTCTAAAAAGGGGCTGTTTCTACTCGACATTCGATACATGTTTTTGTTTTTCTAATGATTGCCATCACACAATACTCAGAGAATATTCGTCAAAACCCTTTCCCTTATTTTTATCTAGTTTTAAATAATTCATTTGAGATGAAAAGACCATATTTTTTTTCATTCTTTATCACTAACTTTAGAACCAACCCGGAGATGCCCCCAATTGCAGGAGACAGGCAGGTAGCGCACAGAGCCCCGAGTCTGAAGCTGGATCCTGCCTTACCCTCCTGTCTGTATCACCTTGGAGTCCCTTAACCCTTTCCAGCTGCACGTTTGAGCTTTCTGAGATCTTGTTAGAAATGCAGATTCTGATCTCCCAGCCCTGCCAAAGCAGAATCCACTTTAAAACAGCATCCCCAGGTGTGCTGGTGCGTGTTCAAGTTCGACAATTGCTGCCTGTCCTTTTTGAGTCTCGATTTCTTCAACGACAAGGCGGGTACCAGCACAGCTAGCTGCCAAGCAGCTCTCCACCAGGGGAGGTAAATTAGCCAAATGAGTTAGTGTATGTAAAAGGTTTTATAAACCTTCATATTGCATTTAAATTATTACATTATAATATGAATAGACATAGAAAGTTGATGTGACTAACCCAAAGTTTCCACGTGGTTCAAGGCAGAATTATATGTTTCTAGACATCTTATATCTAATAAGCCAGATATCAGAAAACTTATTATATTATACATAGTGTATTCTATGCAAATTAGTCACTTATTCTTGGTAAGTACTCAATTTTAATATCACATATGTATCCAACATGGGGAGAAGGATGGTCTAGCATTTTTATTTTATTTTTCAGAGCACATCTGTCACTTTGGCTCCATTTGATTTAGCCTTTTGGGTTCTTGGTTCAGTTCTTTTGCGGAATTTCTGTTGTAATTTTACATTAGCTCGTTTGATGTTGATTAAATGGAAGATTTGTGCAGGAAGGGATGGATCCTGGCATGTTCCCTGGCATGTTGCTGGCATTCTCTATGTAATGAGCTAATCGATGAATGAATATACCATGTTCTTATAACATAATCTCCGTTTCTTTTCATAGAATAGCACAGGGCATACAGTTGAGATTCCTGAAACCCCTGAAGGATCCATGTACCTTCCAGGAGGTAGGACCCACAATGCTTTCACTTTCCCTAAAACTTGGCATTTTCAATGAACTTGTACAAGGAAGTGTTTCCATGGCAGTCTTGCCAAGAAGCTCACGGGCCCATCCTGCCTGGGATTTTGCTCTGTCACCTAGGCTGGAGTGCAGTGGCATGATCGTAGCTCACTGTAGCCTCAAACTCCTGGGCTCAAGAGATCCTCCCACCTCAGCCTCCCGAGTAGCTGGGATTGCAAGTACTCACCACTCTGTATGGCTAGTTTTTAAAATTTTTAGAGATGGGGGTCTCACTATGTTGCCCAGGTTGAAGCTTAAAAGCCTAGGTTGGGATTCAGGTGATTGAGATTTTGAGAGGCATGGAGGCCAAGCTCAAGGGGCAAGAAAGGAACTGGCATTTTTTCTCTATTGGAACAGCCCTTCTCTGAACACCAAGGGAGAGATTCTGCTCATCCTTACAAGGAGTTCCATGAAAAATAGGCAGCTTTATGCTTGGCCTCCTCAAAACATACACAGGCCAAAAGTACAGTGTGCTACGCATCTGGAACGTGTCTCATCCATGAATGTCCGACACATGGATTCATTGTTTTCAATAAAATTCCAGGAATTTTATTCATGAGAAAATTCTGGCACAGTGGAAAGCCCTGGCAAGCACTAGATAGCAGCAGATGTCCTGGCCTCCACCCACAGTGCTGCCTCGGTGCCACTAATTTCCATCAGGTGTCTATCTTGGGCCTGCAAATTTTCAATCCAGAATTTCCCGTAAGAGGCGGGTGTTAGAACAGCTTTAATTTTTCGAAGAATTGACACAGTCCCCCAGATGGGTGTGTCACACTGGATTCTACATGCAAGTGTCAGGACGGGGACATCACAGGAGCACAGGGTGCTGGCACAAGACTCAGCTGCTGACTGAGCTCAGCCCTTGATGCTCCGCATGTCCGGGGGTTTCACAACCTCTTCATCTGTTAAATGAGGGTCTGGTCTACGGAAGTCTTCTCAGGTTCCTTTGTGCAACAAAATGACATCTATTTTATTTAACCAGTAACATCCTCTTCCAGCCGTGGCCAACCAGCAATCCTACTTTCTCCATCTTTGGGTGGATACGTGGATACGGTGGGAATCTATCATGGGTGGAGCTGCTAAAAAGGTCCTATGCATGCCAGCTAGACATCAATTGTAGGCTCTTCCCACCCTGCCCCCAGATTTTAACTTCCCTTGACCTTGTGGCTATCTTCTCCGTGCTGATGGTGAGAAGTTAGTCAATGCCTAGAGAGCTAGCTGCACATTTTCAAGTGTGGTTAGGATCTAACCTCTTGCATGGGGACATGGTGGCTGCTCTGTACATAAAGCACAGCAATAATGACAAAACATGGTTCTATAAGGTGAACAGCCTGCAGAAACAGGGACTCTGTGGCAGAGAGAAGAGCACAGGGATGAAGTCCCCACAATTCACACGATGCTGCAGGGGCTTGTTACCTTTCCTTTCCATCCCATCCCCCAGTAACTGTTGGCACAGGCTGCACGCTGTAGAAAGCAGACACAAAGACAGGCATTTTCTTTCTCTCGGACGCTGACTCCTATTGCGGACAGAGCTAGCATTCACCCACTGTGAGGGTCTCGTTCTTTGGCTCATCGGGTGGTGATGCCGGCTTCCCCGGGTCTGGGAGGACAATCCTGTGTTTTGCAGAACATTTTCCAGCACATAAATCTACCTGGTTGCTGCACAGGAAGGGACTGAGTAGTCAGGGTGCCCTAACCCATTGTTAATGCTATGTGCTGAGCTCATTCTTGTCCTATGACATAGGCGAGCGCCAGGGTGGACCTTGTCGTCGTAACACTTGCAAGGCACCAACAAGCTGGCTGCCAGCAAGACTTGAATTTTACGATTCTGGGAGTGCTGACCTCAAAACCTAATGCATTGGAATTATAAACTGTAAACTTGTCCAACAATTTCAAACATGTACACAGATATCACACCCAAAAGGGGCTCTCTCGGCATCTGGCTTGAGCCCCTCTGTAAATATGTCTACTTTGCAAGTCAAATAACTACTCTAAAAATCTGCAGATCCACTCACATCCAAACCACTCTGACCTGCTGAACAGCTTGGTGGCTTGACATCTTAATGATGCCTCTGCAAGGGTCTGGACCTTGCTCTTTGGATTGCCTCTGTGTTGGGGACCTCTTTACTTCTTACATGTCATCCCATGGAGGAAGTGGAGTCATGGATGTCCACACCTACCCACCTTTCCCAGGAGGAGGAGAAGGCTTCAGGGGCTCAGCACGGTTGTGCACCACTGTGCAGAACCTGAGTGGCATGAAGTTGCCTGCTGGTGGAGGTAGACAGATGTGTGTGGACATCTGCCCACCAGGTCCTATGCAGGGCTACCTCCTTTCAGTGTGGTGGGACTTCAAAGTCGCCTGCCCACCCAATGTGCACAGTGAGCCTTATGGGGGTGTCACGTGGCTATAGCTATGTACAAAAGCAACTTGCCCTAAATGACAGATAACCTGCACCCACTTTCCTCCACTCCACTAGACTTCCTTCACTGCTATTTATTTGTGGACACACATGCACTTTGGATTAACTTAAAAACTAAAACAAGATGTAAAGAACTGCGCCCCTGGACATCAGAAAACTACTCCTGTCACTGCTGAGTCTTAATCATTAAGTTCCTGATCTGAAAAACAAGCAGGCTGGACCACTGAACCTCTAGCCCCTCTAAAAGTCCCCACCAAGGGCTGGCCAGACAGGTTCCCATGGGCCCTGCCCCCTGAGGCAGGATTTTTATTAATGAATCTGATGTTGATTGAGTATTTCTACAGTCATAAGGCACTTGTACAATATTTATCCAAGAAATATTCATCTAATAAAAATATTCAGCATTTATTTACCAGGAGCTCTCAAATGTTCACCTCACTTGCACTCATGCCGGTGTCTCTGACACCCACACTTGCTTTCAAGCAAGAGCGCGTAAGTGTCGGTCTGGGTGTCGGCAGGTGGGTGATGCGTGGAACCAAAAAATGGCCACACTTATTTAAATATTTGTAACTCTAATGAATTCTCGTCTCCCGCTAGCTCTTCAAACCTTGCAGTCTGGTTCCAGCACTGCCCTGCCACGATCAGGAGCGAGCTCTTCGGAGCCCGGTCAGGTCCACACTCCCAGTTCTGTCGCCCCCTCAAGAGCAGCTCACGTTACTGGCCACGCTCTCCTCTTCTGACACTCTTTCCTTTGGCGTCGATATTGCTGTTGCTCCTCCCGCTTTGCTGACAGCCCCCTCCCCCAGCTCTTCCCGCCCTCGTCCTCCTCTGCGCATCCCCTGCCTGCCAGCTTTCCTCTGCGTGCCCTCCGGGGCCACTTCTCTCACTGGGCACCATTTCATCCACGCCACTCTTGAAGGCCTCTCCAGTGGCCTCAGCACTGTCTCCCAGACGGCCTGGTAGTGTCAAGAGTGAAATGGCCTTGGACGGACAGCATGGTGGGTGTTTAATGACTTGTTAGATTTTATCCGGTTTCTTTCTGGAGTGACCAAGGACCCATGGTGCGATTACGGCTGATCGGGACAAGCTCGAGAGGGAAAGCTCTGAGACAGAAGAGGTGAAGTTTTCCCCACAAGCTTTGCTTATGTCACAGTTTTGAAGGTGATGGAGGATTCCTGTCTATATATTCCAGAACAATCCCAGGGGAGGGTCGTGAGTAGAGTTTACTTTGGGGGGCAATTTTATAGCACATCATCACAGTGTGGCAAACATCTTTGCTTCTGCTACTCTGACAACCTTAAGTTAGAATTTCTACACCAACATAGCCTTTTAATCACCCCAAGACTGGTCACTCCACACCACTGGGGCCTGGGACTGAGTCAGGTGGGCTCGAGATACTTTTATTCAAAGAGATTTTAGAAGTTTTCCTCCTGGGAAGGTCATTTCTAATCTCCACTGTAATCACATGTCCCTGCCAAAAATGAGAACATTCACTCACTCAGTTCAGCAAGTACATACTGAATGCCTTTTACACTCCAGAAACTCTTCTAGTTGCTTCTAGGTTACATCAGTAACCCAAAACACAAAGATCTCTGACTACATAAGGTTTATAGTATAGCAAGTGCAGGTAATAGATAATTTTTAAAAATCAATTAATCAATGAATAATTTATAGAGTAAATTACACTTTGCTTTTCAAATCTGACCCCTGGGTTAGAAGGTGCTAAGTGCAAGTGTGAAGAAACAGAAGAAGGCAGAGCCGGGTGAGGAGACTTAGGGGGAGATGGGGAGACCGATGTTTTTAACTTGGGGCGGCTCTCCTAGCAGTGAGACCCACGCAGACACAAAGGGGAGGAGAGAGTACACCCACGCATTCGTGGAGAACAAGCCTTCCAGCCCCGGCAGCAGCTATGGCAAGGCCAGGGGTGGGCGCCAGGGTTGAGGGTGGAATAATGGGATCAGAAACAGACAGGAGGAAGTGTTACTGGAAAGGAGGGAGAAAGCGTGATGAGAGGATGAGGAGGTGAGCCAGGCCAGGCTGGGGCTGCGGGAGTCTCGCAGGCCGTCGTAAGGACGTGGGTGTTGACTCGGACAGAAATGGAAACCTCTCTAGCTATCTTCACCAAAAGCCCAGGAATTGTCTTCTTCCTGAGTTGTACTAATATTTTCCATCTCATAAGGACTCTATGGAGAGAATTCCTGCTATCTTTTAAGTTTTATTATTTTTAAAACTAACCGTGATCAGAAGGCATGTATTATGCATGCCATGTGTACACCAACAGCCGCACCTAATAAAATGTTACAGCCATACTTGGCCCTGGTGCAATGGGAACGTCCATTCATCACCACAGGTAGAAACCCTGGGAACCCGGGATATGCGCTTTTCATTGAGAGAGTCACTAAATGGCCATGATGTTTTTAAAGAATTTGTCGCACATAGGAGATACCTCCCTGAGGCTCCTGCTCACCTGTCTCCTGAAAAGCGCAGCCCTCGGGGAAACTGACCTGGACAATCAAAAGGAATAACAGCACCAAAGTTCCCCTGACCCTCAGTCTCTGTCCACCCGTGGACCAGGTGATAGGCGGAGGCCTGCAGGTTTGACAAGCTCTGGACAGCCTCTGGATCACTTCCTTCCCCTCACCTTGCACGGCAGCAAAGGTTTCTGAGGCTGAGCAGTGATTCAAATGACCAGCTATTTGCTCTTTAAATAAATGATCGCTTTATTTTGGCGAGGAGGTGTGTAGAGGAACAGTTCAGTGCTGTGCTGGCCTGCAGAGGATCCAGCTCTTGGTACCCTCTGGTAAGACATGGCTTCCTGTTAACAGAGGATGGCTCTTCGCTGCTGGATCTGCCTCAAGCCAACAGCACGGGTCCATCGCTGCCTTGGAACCCGACTTCCGTACGCAATCCCTGTCGGTGTGCTAGTTTGCTAGGGTCGCCAAAACACAGTACCGCGGTCTAGGTGGCTTAAGCAACAGACAATCATTCCCCCGCGGCTTTGGAGGCTGGGAGTCAGAGACGAAGGTGTTCGCAGGGCTGGCTCCTCTGGAGGGCTCTCCCCTGGCGTGTAGGGGGCCGTCTTCTCCCCATGTCTCTTCACGTTGTCTTCCCTCTAGGAGTGTCTGTCTGTGTCCAAATTACCCCCTTTACAAGGACATCAGTCATATTGGATAAGGGACCACTCTAATGACCGCATTTTAACTCGATTCCCTCCGTACGGGCCGCGCTCCCAAAAACAGTCACATTCGGAGGGACGAGGGTTAGAACTTCAACATAAGAATTGGAAGCGGCACAATTCAACCCATAACAGTCTGTAAGCTCACAGGAGGGCAGAAAACGGATCCTTTTCATTCACTGCTCTATGCCCCTGCCCAGCACAGGGCCAGGTAACCCACTAACCTCTGTAGGTCAGTGGTTCTCAAAGTGTGGTCCAGGGACCCCCTGGGGGTACCAAGACCCCTCCAGGGAGCGTGTTGCTTGGCACTGTTTCTATAACATACTAAAACATTATTTCCCTCTTCCACTCTCATCCTGTCACAGGTGCACAATGAGGACTTCCAGAGGATACGTGATACGTATTAATATTACCAGATCAGACTGAATGCAAAAACTGATATGAACCTAACCCCAGTGAGATTGGCCTCTATCAAAAAATCCCAAAACATCAAATGCTGGCAAGGATGCGGAGAGACAGGAACACTCTTACACTGCTGGTGGGACTGCAAATTAGTGCAACCTCTGTGGAAAAGAATTTGGAGATACCTCAGAGAGCTAAAAGTAGAAATACCATTTGATCCAGCAGTAGCACTATTAGGCATCAACCCAAAAGAGCACAAAACATTCTATGATAAAGACATCTGCACCCGAATGTTTATGGCAGCACAATTTACTATTGCAAGGATGTGGAAACAACCCAAGTGCCTATCAATCCATGAGTGGATTATTAAAATTTGGTATATGTTTACAATGGAATATTACTCAATCATAAGAAATGACAGTGATCTAGCACCTCTTATACTTTCCTGGATTAAACTTAAGCCCATTATCCAAAGTGAGGCACCACAAGAGCGCAAGAATGGGCTCCACTTGTACTCGCCATCAAATTGGTACTAACTGATCAACACTAGGGTGATCACATGGCAGCAATACTGTCCAGGGATTAGGGGGATTTGGGGGGGTAAATTCGCAACTAAAGGACAAGGGGAGCATTGCAGGGGGGAAGGGCATGCCTTTAATCCATGCTTGGGTGAGGCAAAGACATAAAGTGTAATCATAATGTTTGTACCCTCATAATACCCTGAAATTAAAAAAAAAACTGATATGAGAATCCAGCTGTCTTCTTTTAGGCCAGACAGTAAAGAGATTGCAAAAAATGTAAAACAATGCCACTTCTCACTAAATATTCAAATAATTTTTGGAAAATACAGTTATTTTTCATAAAACTATGTTATTTCTGTTAACATGCAATGGGTTTAATATTATTTTTAAATGAATTCATAAGGAAATGTTTCAAAATTTCTATTTTTTGTTTCTAATTCAGTAAATATCAATAGATATAACCCAGATAAAAATTGTGTTTTAGAATCCTCCATCAGCGTTAAGAGTGTAGAGAAAGGGGTGCTGAGACCAAAGTTTGAGACACTGCTGTAGCAGATGTCAGCATGGCCAGGACACAGTCTATTGGACTCTGTTCTTTCTGAAGCCACCCACCAACTGGCAGCAATAAGATTCTTTATAAAGAACATGTTTTTAGCAGCTAAGCACCACATAAAAGGAAGCTTGTTGGCCATTCCCTTAAGTGGACAACATAGAGTTCTTAGGAAAATAATTTTAAAAAGCCAATCTTGAGCCTTCCAAGCAAGATAGCACTTAGTGATGTGTTAAATTTGGAACACAGAAGACTTAAAAAACTCAGAGTTGGGGACTGGCATTTTTATGCATCCCAATTGATGCACACTGGCCCCCTGACTCTCTAACACTACACAGAATCTGCTATCAAGCAGGCTGGGTGTGGTGGGGCACGCCTGTATTTCCAGCAACTCAGGAGGCTGAGGCAAGAGGATCGTGTTAGCCCAGGAGATGGAGGCTGCTGGGAGCCATGATCGCAGCACTGCCCTCCAGCCTGTCTCTTAAAAAAAAAAGAAGAAGAAGCAGGCTGCTCACCTCCTATTAGCTACAAAGCACAAACATCTGCTTCCAGCTGAGCTTTCTTGAAAGTAGCCTGTCTTATGGAAAAATGGAAGGAAGGTCTATGGAAGGCACCAGAAAGCAGCAGAAAATGAGCAGAGGCTGCAGACCACCTACCCGCTGCCCAGCGAGCTGGGCCTGTGGACCAGGGGCAGCTTGAGAAACTGGTACCCAGGGAGAGCAGCTGCAGAGTCAGGTCCAGAAGCCCTACCCATCTCTCAGCCCAGGGGTGTTCATCTTGGTATACTTGGTGCATCTCTGGATTAGCAGGTGGCACTCCCCAACGAATGTGAAGGACCACTCATCTTGTTTGAAATTGCTGGGTTATTTTAATTTTTAAACTTGTATCTATACTTCGACATTGAAAGAGCCTCCCTGTTTCTATGCTTGCTGTGGACTGCACTTAGGTGTCTCATTTCAAACAGATTCTCATAGGTATTTAACACAAATAACAAGTCACTGGGCATCCACCATGTGCAAAGCAACTGCAGTGAGCCTGGTGGCAGTGAGTGACATAGAGAAGGCTTATCCTCCATGTCTGTTATTCCAGACAGACTGCAACTGCTTTAACACTGGGAGAAAAAAAGATTCATCAAGTCTGGGGAAATACCAGCTCCATGAGGGCAGAGAATTTTTTTTCTCTCTTTTTTTTCAGTGCTTGTACGAGTGCCCGCACATCATGCACACTCTGGGAATATGTGCTGCATGGATTCCTACTGCGGAGGTGCTCGGTGTAGCGCTAAGTCTGTTGACTGTTTGGATGACAGAGAAGGAAGGAAGGAATGAAGGAATTGGTGTGCACTGGCCTGAGACTTGAATAATGGGAGGAACTGGGCAGTCGAAACAGTGAGAAGCACTTCCAGCTGGGGAAACTTCTAGGAAAAGCGCAGAAGTAGAACCACCTCCTGAGAGCTGGAGCACGCGGTGGGGGTGTGGAAATTCAGTCTGGATCCATGGCCTAGTCCTGGTTTCCAAAGGCCCAGGATGCTCTAGCCAGAATTTGGCTTTCATTTTGCACACGATATGGGGTTGGTATCCCCAAATTTCCATATCTGCTCACTCCACTTTCTCACATCCTTTTTATCCACACTGCTAATGGGATCATGGGTTAGTAATTCCTGTCCCCTAAGAAGCAAGCATGTACCTAAGTAGGATTTTCTCCATTGAATCAGGGGTACTGACTCAAATGGTGAAAAAACTGGATACTAGGGCAAGACTTTAGGGAGGATGTTTTGGGATGGGTCAGAGACATAAAACCTCAGTTTGCATGCTAGTCCTACAAATGACCTCTGCCCCCTGGGAAAGCAAGCTCTAGGGAACTTGCATTATCCAACTCAAGAGGCTAGACTCAAAATTATTTGTTCTGTTTTTCGACTGTGGAATATACAAGTGCACCTCCCTCTCTGTGAGTGTATTTCTGAAGTGTTCTATGTAAGTAGTTTTTTGTTACTTGAATCGAACTGTAAATGCACCAGTCAAGTTCCCTATGGAAAGAGATTGGCATAGAGACTTTTTGAAAAATTAAGCATTCCAAGTGAAAGAAGCCAATCTGAAAAGGTTAAATACTGTATGCTTCCAACTACATGACATTCTGGAAAAGGCAAAACTATAGAGACCATTGAAAGATCAGTGGTTGCCGGAGGCTGGGGGGAAGGATAGATGAATAGGCAGAGAACAGGGGATTTTTAGGGAAGTGAAACCACTCTGTATGATGCTGCAATGGTGGATACATGTCATTGCACATTTGGCAAAGCCACAGAATGTACAACAGCGAGAGTGAACCCTCATGTACTCTATGTTCACTCGGTGATAATGACCTGTCCACGTAGCTTCATCAGTTGTAACAGGTGTACTCTGTGGGCTCTGCTGACAATGGGGGAGGCCGTGCATGCGTAGGGCAGGGAGTATCTACAGAAATCTCTGTGCCTTCCTCTCGATCTTGCCGTGTACTGACATCGCTCTAAGAAATAAAGTCTATTTTAAAAAATAAAGTATTCCCATTAATTTATAAGTTTTGTCGTACTTGTAATGACAACTCTAACCACTTTAACTTGGTTGACCAACACTGAATAAGTCTTCGTGTATATCTCACCCTCCTCGATCCTAACCCCACCAAAAATAGAGAGAGTGTGCGAAATCAGGAGCTGAAAAGGCCCTTCCTGGTTCCCTCGTGCTTTTCCAAGGAATGACACGGGCTGGAATGATGAGGCCTGGTCTTGATGCTGAGAGTAAAACTCTGCCTGCAACCAGCACAGATTTAGAGAGATGAGCTGTTCGGAGCTTTGTATCGCTGGGGACTCATGACAAGTGCTTGCAATTACTTGTATTATTTAAAGATTCTGTTTAAACTTGTCCTCAGTGTTAGAGACTTTAATACTAGGTTGAAATAATATATACTATAATGTAAATAACCTATATCCTTGTCTTGCACATGCACCAACACTCTTGTGTCAGTGAAACTAGGACCTTGAAGAAAATTCCTTACACTGATAATGGTCTATAGGTTAAAACACTTTAGACTGTATGAAGTACCCTTATATCATCATCTCATCTTGTTTAGGACAGTACCACTCTTATTTCGGTAAGGTGCACTAGAATATGATGTTCATTGATTAAAAAGTATAATTAATTTGTTTTACATTAGCGGGAGTGGTTTAATTCCTACACAGTGTACTAAGATGCCTCTCATGGCTCACGATCCTGGAAGACACATTCTCAAAGTGAGTGGATATATGTTGGAAGCAAAAATCAGGAATTTAAAGAATGGCAAGTTTGGTATGGATGATCAGTTCTCCATATGATAAAATGGCGCTTGCAACCGAAACAGGCACAGTGTCTATGGAGAATCGACCCATGAACCCAGGCACTGATTCGTGTAAACCAACTTTACAGATAATTGATTTAATTGATTGGACTATGGTCTCTTCTGAATGTGGGACAACTTACAACAGGGTGGGATCCCCAAACTATGATGTCATGTGAGGTCACATGTAAACTGACAAACAGGGTTTTTCTACAGGAATGATAATACTACCATGTTACCCTTTTGCCCAAAAATGAAATAAAAACTCCTTAACTTGGCCAAGGAAATGCAACATGTTCTAGTCCTTAGAAACCCTTAAGTCCTGCAAAGAAGGGACTTGAGCTTGTTACTCTTATTAACTACTCTTGCAGTCACAGAGGCAGGTTAATTTGGCAAGGAATGGCCTATGTCATTTTTATTTTTTGGGAAAACCCTCCTATTCTACAAATTCAAGAAATGTTCGGATGTGCTGAGAATCAGAAGCCAATCTTGGCGTCCAAGTCACTGGTTAAGGACTTTGCTTTTTGTCTGGATAAGGTCCCACCTTACAGTTCAGCAGAAAGACCTAATAAATGAAAGCAGAAACTTGCCACAGCTCAAGTCCAAAAGCAAGAGGCACATCCATGTAAAATTTTTGTGCCACAAGTGCTTTGAAGGAAGTGCGTGTGCTCTGAAGGGTGCACGTGAGGAAAAAGCTGGTATTCTTGCACTGTCGTCCCAAACAAACCTCTGTCCTCCTTGCCAGCCCCCGACCTTTTGTGCATTACCCAGTAGAGTTTCCCAACAAGCACCTGGAAACCAAAGTGTGAAACCAGAAATACATGTATTAAAAAAACAGGTGCATTATATTAACAAGTTACTGTGGTAGGGGGTTCAGGTGTCCATGCATATGGAGGAGGAGGGCAGGAGGAAGAGTCAGGAGGAAGCGTGTTGGGGTACCCAGACATGGAAATAAGAAACAGAAACCCCAAAAGACACACCAGCAGAGGGTTCTATAGCTATAAACATGCTCTCGTCAAGTTACCTGTTTCTACAGACTCGGATCTGAGGCCAGATAGAAATCCATTAATTTGGGGCTTCCAGGAATGTCGGTGTTTGTATTTCAGGGCCCAGACAGCAGAAAGACAATCCATATTCAAGTCCCATAATATTATAAGTTGGTGAATTCCAAGTGGAGTGTGTTTATATATATACATACCCTGACTATGTGACTTTCTGGCATACGAAGTAGAAATCGACCTAATGAACAAAATGTGACAGTGACAGCGTGTGTCATCCAGGTACATGGGTTATGTGCACACCCGACTCATGTTCATTCACGCCATGGCCTGTTACCCATTGTGGGAATTACAAAAGCCTTTGTCTTTCTCCCTCCAACTTCCTGCCTTCCTAAAACATTTCACTGGCCGTCAGCCGGCGATGGAAGCTGCGTGCAGAAAGAGCGAAAAGGAGAAAGTCCTCCTAGCCCACAGAGCGGCTTCTCAGCACTTCAGGTGAAGGTCTGCGGTGGAGCCCCAGGAGAGCCCTCTTGCGGAGCGAGAGCTGGGTTCCTGGGACCCCACCATCTCCGCCCCCGGCCAGTCAGCTGGCTGACAGTGCGGATCTCCCGCTGCACGGCCCTCTCTCTCCTTCCTCTCCCTCGTGCGGCCACAGGGCCTGTGAAACTATCCCGAAGCTCTGTGCAGTGGAAAAGAGATGTGCACCCCTCTGACCATGGCCGGGGAAACTGGGGGTAGCACGGACTAAGTACCGTGAACTGGTTTTCTAAATGCAAAAATTAAACTTCAGATAAGCAAAGATTTTCAAATTCCCACAGTGCTGGCCTCAACTGCTAACGATCGTTTTCAGGGACAAGAATCCTGGGATGACTTTGAAAGTCTGGCTGCCCATTCACCAAAGTGAATGATGCTAAAGCAAATGTCACAGCAAAGGCAAGAATGGAACATTCTAAATTTCCTTTTGGCAACTGCCACCCCAGGGGAGTCTTCATCAGACCTCACCAAGCCTCCCCAAATAAACCTTCCATCTTGGTGAGAGCAGTGTGCTCGCCATGAAAATGTGGCCTCGAGATCGGGCCTCGGACTCTTGCCCAACAAAGTTGTAGCTCCCAAGAATCCCCGATGGAACCGGACGTGCCACTGGGGTACCCTTGTCAGCTTCCATTGTAGAAGCATCTCCAAGAAGGATGGTTTCGGTCACAGACTCCAAGCGACTTGGGCTAAAGTTCAACTGCATCCTCAAAACCCTGAACACACCTGTTTTTAACATGATGTCTATCCATTTGTGAGCTCATTAATTCACTTAGCAAACATTTAGTAACTAACTATTCCATACCTCGCTCTGTGATACAATTTAAACACCTCTTGCAAGAAAACCCAAGGGGTCTAGCTATCTGTCATTTGTATGTCATTATCTTAAGAACCATTCCCATTTCTTTGGATGGGAGCTTCAGAGAAATTCAGCCACAAATGCTCATAAACATCACCCACATGGGCTGGGCTCTACTCTTTGGAAAATCCTGCTTTAATTTGTAATAAACACATTTTATGATACAATAAATTATTTTTCATTTTTATTTTCAAATAAACCAGGCAGTTAAAAAAAAAAAAAAAAAGAAAGAAAGAACTCCTAGGCAGCTCTTAAGCAAGTCTTGCTATTGGTATCACTTAGGAAAAATAACAAGTGTGTAGGCTCATTGTCTTTGCTAACGCGGCTGTGTTGGGGTATCGGCATGTAAGGATAACCTCTCACATTCCCTCCTGGGTACAGCCCATGAGTATGTTTACATACACAGTCTCATTCAGTTTTAATATAATCTTCATACGTTCCAGGTATTAACACTTGTACTCATTACAATGATTTCCCTAGGGATCTGCCTTCCTAATTGTATCATTTGTATTATGCACAGATGTCTACAATTCATGTGTGACGTTATGACATTGTATACTCCCATGACTACTGTGTCCATCTCAGGCCATTAAACCGTACGCTCCCGGAGGGCAGGACATACCTCATTCATTTCTGTATCTGCGGTGGGCCAGCTGCACAGTCGCTGAATGGGTCCAGGTGGCTACTTAACCTCTCTGTACTTCAGTTCCTTACCTATAAAATGGGCTTAATGATTGCACCTACCTGTCTTCTCTGCCCCAATCCACAAATCACTTAATACAATGTCCAGCATATATAAGTACTTTGTAGTGTTTCCTATTACCATTATTGTCCTTGTGTTGCTCCATGAATTAAAATAAATGTGTTTGCGACAGGATTTATCTTAAGAGTTTTGCAGAGCTTTGCCTGGAAGGAATATGTGAACGTGTTGGTTTGCATTTCAAATGCTGTTACACTCAAAAGGGCATCTCTGAAAGATAGTATCGGCTGTATCCCACAAGGCACCACGTTTCTCAGACCTAAAGGTTTGGATTTGCTCTGTAAAGCAAAGTGAATCTGTTAAAAACTACAGGATGAGAGCTGACAATGGAGTGCCCCCTAGAACAGACAGCTGCCCAAATGGCTAAAAGCAAAGCTCTTGTTTTAACACTCTAGACTACCTGTCTCCATTCACAATAACCTAATAAATATGGAGCCAATATATCTCTGCTTAACCCCTCTGTTAAGTGATAAACTTACCTTAGAACTTAGAAGTTAATCTTTGAAAGATTTTATAACCATTTGCTCACATAGATAGAATTAGTTAAAGAATCTGTAGAAGCCTTTTGAAAATCTGTTAACCTGAGAGGAACTACCTGCTGTTATGTAAATCTGTTACCCCTGGCAATTAATCACTATTCCCTATAAGTTACCATGTAAGACTTCGTTCGGGGCTTTTTGAGACCCAGGGAGAAGGTCTAGGCCCCCTGAGATCCCACTTTGCCTATAATCTTCATAAACTTATAAAACTATATTTTTTTCTCTGTGTATTCCTTTATTTCTTTTATTTTCCATTTTTCTCTATTATTTTCTTATCCCTTGCAACTCTACCAAAGGGACCCAGTTTTTTGCTGGGAGCTTAGCTACTTCCCTGCATCCTTGTTATTGTTATTTTAGTTGATTGAATTAAAGTTCATGAGGGGAGCTAAATTATAGAAGTAAATGTGACAGATAACTGGCAGAAAGAATAGAATATCGGGGATTCTGTACACTGGTCCTAGCTGTGTCTAATCTACCAAACTAACTTGCAGGATTTTCCTTTTTTCAAATTTAGTTCTATTACTGTAGTAAAAAAAATCATTTACTTGTAAGGATTCCCCGCACTTTTCTCCTGTCCCAGTGGCATCTGCCTTCCCAAATACAGAGTAACACTCTACGTGCTGGGTGGCAGAGGCGACAGGCCTGCGGTGGTACCGCTTTTTTTCCCACGTTAACATTTCACAATTCCATTTGTCGAACAGCTTCATAAGCCAAAACCCTGAACTAGGAACCAGATAAAATTGACCCAGCTTTCAGAATATAAAAGAAGAAAACTAAAAGTATGATCAACTTTGGCACCCCTGAATTCTATTTTATTTATTTTTCTAGGAGTCTATTAAACTTGCCGTACGGTAATAGAAGATTTAGTTGAGGAATGTGCATTTGGAGTCTAAATCAGACACTAACAAGAAAAGCTAACATAGAAAACACCTTGTAAACTGTTTCATAAAACTGAGCCATGAGCCAGGGGAGGGTCGGGGTTTCTCCGGGCCGCTGGCAAACCTGCGGAAATGACACCGGCTCTCTCTGTGCTCCAGGTAGTCCAGCTACATGGGCTCTGCAGTTTGTATATTCATCATGGTTTAGTTCACCAGAGCAGATGCCAGTGAACAGTGCCTAAGATTAGAGATTTTGTAAAAAATATGACAATGTGTATGAAGACTAGAATTACATTATGGAGTGCAGTGACGAAACTGGGTAAATCCTTCTGTCACTTGATTTAAATATTGAAATAAGGAAAGACAAAGAACGCTCTTACAGAAATAACTACTTCTTGGTTCTCAACTAGAGGCAATGCCTCTTCCCTCCCCAGCAGAAGGGTGTCTGGGAACACGTGGGGCGATTTGGGTTGTGACTATGATTGGAGGGGTGCTCTGGCCATCAGACGGCAGAGCCAGGGACGCCTGCAAAATGTGGTCTTGACCCACGTCATCAAGAAAGACTGTTGACCTAAAATTCCCACAGCACCTCCTACAGAGCTCATCAAGGGATGACAGATTGTTGGAAGAGTTATTGAGACCAAAGTCTTCTTTCTGGGACACATCCAATTACATAAACATTTATGTTTTATCACATCTCTACTTCCCCAAGAAACTTGGCCACACCTGTGAGTATCGAACCTACTTAAAGATCCCAAGCAGATGATAAAATTACTCAGTGACCAAACTATAATTAGCTATTTACAAGTAAGAAAATAAGCATCATTCTGCGTATTTGCTCAGTTTTATTTGTTTAATTTCCTCTTACCTGAACTGGAGCATTAAGATCAAAAGTCTGAGAATTCATAGGCCAAAAAAGTGAACATGATTCAAAGCCCCATCTAACACTTGTGAAGAATGGAAAGTAATTCCTTTTCTAATTGCGCATGAAAAAAATGAGTATTCAACGAAAATATTGTGGAAAATAGGAGTTGGGCTAGGAAGGTGAATTACTTTCAGATTTTTCAATGTTCGAAATGCACCTTGGACCTAAAAGGCTCCTAAGAGATCACTTCATCCTCCCTCTAAAACCTGCCTCCTTGCCTGTCAAACTTTCCCCACTTCCTGCTTTATTTGATTGCAGAGCATGTACGATGAGCTTGAATGAATATATATGGGCATTTTAATTTGATTATTATCTAAAACAACAGATATACCAGAATGTAAAACCCACGAGGGCAGAGACTGTTTCCCCAGAACTTAGAACAATTCCTGGCACATACCAAACATGGAATGGTTGTAGAATGAATGAAGGAAGGAAAGAAAGAATGAAATGATGCACTATTATATGCTGCCTCAAGGTACTCATATAAAATACTACATGCCAGCATTCTATGAAACTGATACTGCATTAGCCAGTATGTGAAGTCATTTACTGGATTAGATGCTGGACACTTTAGAGTTTAACAAACACCTTTTGATCACTGTCTTATTTGATCCTCCTAACCACTCCATATACCATATAGGATATATTTTATCATCACCAGTTTAGACATAAACACATGGGGGTGTCCCCAAAGTTTGCTTGAGAGTCTGGTATTTGTAACCTCTAATCCACCCATACAAACACATCACGGTAGCAGTGAGGGTGGTGAACCCCCACATAAGGTGCCAATGTCAGCTACCCCTGCTGAACTCATCACACTGTGCAGGGCTACTCAGAGCAGCCCGAGTTCTACAATATGGGAGACGGAGGTCTTAATTCAGGAGAGAAAGGAAAGAAAACGAATGTTTTGAAGAAAGCATCCCCAAATCACAGTGGTAGGGGGAAGAAAGAAGTTACAACTACTAAGTTAGTTTCTCTTTTTCATGAGCTTAGGAGAAGGAAATGACTGCACGTGGATAGTTCATGCACTTTTGAGCTCAGACCTGCAGACTCTCTGTTTGTTTGCCATGTCCTGGTGGACACTGTGCCCGACTTCATTGTTTTTTCATGTCAGGAGCCTTAGTAGGGCCTGAAGGAGAAGAGTTTTGTGCCCATGGCCACTCTTGAGCACGGCTCCTTGGCTGACCCTCAGCTCCGGCCCGCGGGCCCGTGAGAGGCAGGCGGTAAGCAGAGAGGACGGAAGCGCCCAGGCTGTGCACACCAGCCTCCCCTTCTGAGATGGGGTTTTGAAGTGTAGAGTTTTCAGGACATAAAACAGTGTACCGATGCATACTTCAAGATGAAATGGAGGACGTGCTCAAAAAAAAAAAAAAAAAAAGGAAAGAAAGAAAAGGCTTAGAGACATGTCAAAAGGATGCAGGAGCTTCCAATGACCAGAGCTAAGACACATTGAGCAAAAAAAATAATAACTAGAGTATTGGATTATAAGCCAAAAAATAAAATGAATATCCAAATGCCCTTGCTGATATAAATAAATGATGGCATTAAATCAATACATGGGGGAGAAAAGACAACCCTTCTTTAGAGAACAATCCCAAATTATAAACATAGAAGGAATGAGGGAAATAGAAATTCACCATTAGAACCCCACAGTCCTAATTGCTATAACAAGATCTACTGATGATGCTACAATTAGGAGCTATACTCTAAGGAAATTGGATATTTGTGTACCTTCAAAATTTCTCCCTCAAAATATTTATTAATTACTATCGTTATGTTAACATATGTCCACAAATTCTTTGCTACTTCCCCCCACCCCTGCCAGGAGAGGAAGCTTAATTCCCCTCCCCTTTAGTGTGGGCTGCACTTAGTCATTTCCTTCTAGGGAAAAATATTTTGGAAAGGGGGAAAGCAGTAACTTTGTGGTGGCGAAAACTGGCAGGCACCACCTTGACCAAGCCATCCAGGTCAAGGGGCCCGCAGTAACACAGACTGGTGCCATGTACTCTCTGATACGATGCAACAAGACGGACGCATCCCCTCTGAGCTGTTCTTCCTGAACATTCCATGACCTCTGTCTGAGCATGACACCCAAATGAGGGACAGTCTACAAAATTCCTGAGCAGTACTTATCAACATGTCAAGGTCACAAAAGACAAGGAAAGAATGAGAAACTGTCACGAATTGGAGAAGACAGAGGAGATGTGACAACTAAATGCAGTGTGGTACCCTGGATCAGAACAAGAACACCAGTGGGAAACTTGAGAAATCTGGATAAAGGCTTTAGTTTATTTAAAAGCAGAGGGTGGGAAATTTTTCTGTAAAGGACTAAATAATAAATATTGTCAGGTTTGTAGGCCATATGGTCTTTTGTGAAACCACTCAATTCTGTCATGGTAATGCAAAGGCAGTCCAAGGGTATGGCTGTATCCCCCCCAAAACCTTCCATTTTTATAGGCAGTAGGCTGGATTTGGCCTGGGAGCCATGTTTCCTGACTCTTGTTGTTAACATTGTACCGATGTTAATTTCTTAGTTTGGATCACTGTCCTGAGGTTAGGTAAGATGTCAACACAGGGGAAGATAGGTGAAGGGGATACAGGAACTCTCTGCGCTACCTTTGCAACACTTCTGTCAATTTAAAATTATTCCTAAAAAAGTTTTTAAAATGACGTAGAAATAATTTGGTGGTTGTGTGCCATTTTTGGATGGCTTCTGTTACCCGTACTCTTTTCCTTCGCCCCCCAGTGACTATATTTATTCAAGAAGTGGCCATACACATAGGCCACATCCTGTAAGTACAGACAATTCCATCAGTAACTTTTCTGTGTCTACTCTACACAGAATGAAAGACGGCAGGCTCAGAATATCACGTGAGCATTGGAAGAGATCGTAGGATGTAATTCTTGAGAATGAGGGTTTCTAAGCCTCAGAATGGATCCCCAAAGGGGGCTAAGAGGAATGAGCTTGGCAGCTTCAAATCTTTGGACTGCTCTTCTGCTGGTAAAAATGGTTGGACAGATCCCACTGAAACCTAGGTCATGGTACCCACTTTTAAGAATCCCACAAAAATCAAAACCAAACGTGTTCCCTGTCTTCTATGCCAAACTTCTCCTACTAAAGATGAGAACTGCTTTGTCATGGCTAATGAGAATGACCAGAACCAGAATTCATATCTCTGGGCACTCATCCTTTTGTAACAGTGGTATCAAAACCATTCTGGACTCATGAAACCCTTTCTCCAGCACATTGTTAGGCAGGAGTTCAGTGCACAAAGCAAGCAGCCTCATAGAGAGGGGGCACTGGGTCTGGGCATTAGAGGATGAGTAGGAGTTTGTGGGCATATTTGAGCCAGAGCCTGGAAGCCCCTACCATGTGGGAGAAGCCTAAATGTGGAGCCAGTGCCACAGGTGGTAGGGTGCAGAGGGTCCTCGGTCTGAGACTTGAAAGGACCTGTCTGCTGCAGGAATCAGTTGGGCCTTAACAAAGGCCACAGAATGGGAAGCTGGAAGAGGATTTTCTCTAGGTGAGTGACATGCCCAAGCTGTGTTTTGGAAAGATGACACCAAAAGCAGAAGTCGATCCAGTGTAGGGAAGCTAACATGCCCATGAACCGAGAGGAGGAGCTGGCCGGATTCTGTGCCGTCCAGACCTCAGGCTGGACAGCGGGTGTCTGGCCGGGACCTCGTAGCTCACTCCTTTTCTGCAGGCACCTCCCTGAGGGAAGGACCAAGGTCTAGACCCCTGAGCTGCCTGGGGGTGGGGGTCTGCACACTGGGTCTGACACCTCCGGGAAGATGAATTTTCTCCCGCCATGGGCACCTCCGACAGCTGAGGGTGAGTAAGGAGGCGCTAATTGCCTTGGAAATGCGAGTCTATGAGTCAGATCTCGTAAGTGACGGGAGCAGTGCGAGGACAGCAAGGACGCTAAGCACAGAGCTGAGCCAGCCCAGTAGGTCGCCCAGTTTGACTTGCAATCACTTCGGCCCATCTTGCCGCCCCTCACGCTCTGTCTAGGCAGGCGAGGGCTCCACGGAACCATCCACCTTCAGTAAACCCTTTCATGCACCTCGTTCAGATTTTCATTATTCTTTGGGACACCGAGCCCATTTTTTTTTGTCTTAACATGATCATACATTTAATTCTATGTGTAAAACTGTTCTCTATTTCTGAGGAAAGCTTTCAATAAGAAAACGTAATATTTTTGATACCAGAGAGTGGTGAAATAGTAGTGATTCAAACTTGATCCCATCTTGGCATATGGGAAATTGACTCAAATCTGGGAGTGTCAAAAATGAAGAAACATTTAGAAATGCCTAGCAGGAAATATCCTTTGTGGTCACGGAGAAAATAATCAAGAGAGGAAAAAAATTTTTTTTGAAGGACATGGTTTGGGGATACTATTATTTTGTGAAATGAAGTTGGAGTTAAATGTGTGGCATAGTAAAACTGAATCTCAATAAATCTCAAGAATAAAAACATTAAAAAAGTAAAATAAATAAAGGTATGGTATAAATATTATTTTACAGTTCACTTAGGTTTTACATAAAGTGGGTAAGTTTGGAACTAAACAAGCATACATATATATATTTATGTATGTAAATAAACTCATTTATGTATAAACTGACATATATAAATATATATTTACAGTTAAATAAATGTATATAAAATCAAAAGAGGAAGTAAGCTGGAAAAAATGAGCCAACTGATTTTTTTCCCATGAGATTGGGGCTGAGGGAGAGTGTTTAAACACTTATTCACAAGAAAATCTATCCTTTAAAGAGTCCGCACTTCCCAGAAACAGCGCTGAAATCTGGGAGGGGCAGTTCTTGCCAACACATGAGTCATCAATGGAGTACATGTGAGAGGTGAGGCCCATTGTTGGTCCTTGACTCCATCAACAAAAATGGTCATGTCTGGGGACTTCCTGTGGTTCGCCGACCCCACCCTCCCAAAGCACTTACTGCTGGTATATTCCCTAGCAGAAGTCTTGGACGGGAAATGGCGAGTTTCTCAGCAGGGAAGCCGAGAAAGAAGAGAGTGTGCGGAGCCCAGATCTCACTGCATGTACCCGCTACCGGTGACTGACTGAGCATCTTTGTGATACACCATCCTCTTGTCCCAGGCTGCAGACCCTGACAGGTGCCCCAGAAGGGCTTGTCCTTCTACCCCTTGGTGACACGACACCCCAAAGGCCCAGAAGAGACGCTGCACCAAAGACTCAAACTTCCACCCTGCCTCTCTTGTCTTCCTCAGCTTTTTGCCCTGAAAATCATGTGCTTTCTGTGGATTTAAAAATCTCACTAGGCCACATGATAGCCTGCGGGACAGACCAAGGACTTGCTCTGAAAAGGTCATCAAAAATAATGAGATGCCAGTGTAGAAGGTGGCGACTTTGCATCCCTTGTTCTCACAATAAAGAAACAGGGTGAAATAAAAGACTTGGCTTGATTGAGTTTTTGTTTTTTGGAGAAAAAAATTGTGATAAGAAGTCTCTAGCCAACAAAAATGTCTCTAGGCTTAATAATTTATCTACTTTTCTCAGTGAAATGGATGGATCTAATTAGGGAAACATTGTGGACAATATAGGATCTTCCTAATGACCACAGCTAATATTAGTGACATGACCACGCTGTGGAGGGCTCTATGAGAAGTGCCTATGTGAATGAAAGCACCTAAACTGCGCACTAGCCTTTTAAAGTAGGAGCTACTACTATGCCCATTTTAAAGATGAAGAAACTAAGGCTCCACGAATCAAATCAGTTGCCTAGAGCATCTTGCTAGTAAGTGCCAGAATTCTAAGCCAGCTGCCTGGTTTGGTTGCAAAGCGAATGTGTAACCACTGACCATACTGCAATGAAACAAATGGCCTAGGATGGGAACGACTGCAAAAGCACGTCAAAATACAGGAAACCAGAGAATACGGAAAGCTAGCCCAGCCCACGAACAGACGCAAGGTTGACAAGATGGGATGAAAGGGGAAGGGAAGGGAACCTAAATAATGTAAATTTTTCTCCGCGCCTTTAACCCTTGTCTCCTGAAAAGGGCACCCCGTTTCATCAGTAGCCCGTGGCCAAGAGGCATTTCCCACTCTTGTCACACCTAACAGAAAGGGACCAGCGTCTGAGACTGTGCCTGACTACAACTGAAGCGAATGGACCCTTCCTTAGGGTAGGATGTTCTTCTGACAGCCTCCTCCGTGCAACTAGGTTCAAGAGGACACGCTGTTCTTAGACGCCCTAAGCCTGTCCCCGCCTCGGGGCCTTTGCCTTTGCTGTTCCCCCGACCCGCAACACTCCCCCTGGGATCTGCAAATCTTGTCCTCATATTTCCTTCATGTCTGCTAGACAGACCTTCTCTGACCACCTTCTCTAAACTAGGGCCCCTGTCCCCCTGCCACCCAGCTCTGTCACGTTCCTTCCTAAGGCTTCTGCCCTCCTGCCATGTTGTGCTTGGTTTGGCTGTTCTATCTGTCCATCTGCCCCGGTCCTGATCCCCGCCGGATTGAGAACACCAAGCGAGCCTGTCCATCCTGCCAGACATGTCCGTCAGCACCCAGGCCATGGAGGCTTCCCAGTAACTCTCTGGCAAATAAACGAATGAGTTGATTCCCACACACCAAATCCCAAAGCAATGAAATGACATTGCTCTTTGGCCGTATCCTTGGAAGAATTTCTGGACAAACTAAAGAAATAAAGCTACTTGTTATTAAATGAAGAAAAATCTGCCTACTCTCCTTAGGCACATACATCACGATGATATCTATGAAACCTCTGAAATGGAACAGGACGCCGACGTGCTCCCAGGAATTACAGGACGGAGCTGCGCTATGCGGGGCCCACCGCGGCAGAGGTCAGCGTGCGGCAGCAAATGGAAGCCCTTGCTCCTTAGGTGGGTCCTTACGCATGAAAATCTGATCATAGCACAATTTTTTAAAAAAACCTGCAAAAGCAAACAAAGCCTCAAGTGTTGCTCTGTCTCCCAAGGGCCGGGTCCCGCCTGGAGAGAGCCGGGCTGCCGTTGCCTCTGTTTCCCACCAAGCCCCTTCGCTCACTGACTGGTCACTAACTGGTCCGATTGTCTCTGCTGTTTATGAGCCTCCGTCTTCGCAACGCCACTGAAATATGTTCTCCTAAAGATGTTCCCTGAGATATGACACCGTTCTGCATTGTTTCGCCACATACCAGAATTCATATCCCAGAGTAATCCACCCTCCTTTTAACGGCCGATGACAGCTCCAATGGCTGTGCAAAAATCAGTTGAAGGAAAGGGAAGTCTTGTCGGAAATGAGATTAATCTTGTAACGAGTGTTCAGCCCTGATAACCCATCTGGGCACGGAGCTGCCTAAACTGGAGAGCAATTAACCTTCACCCGGGGAGCTCTGTCCAACCGTTATAAACATTAAAGAGACAGAATCCTTCCCTCCTCCCCATAGACTAAACAACCAGATTTGAAGTCCCCGTAAATGGCCTCTTTCTGCAGCTGTGCGCTGACAGCAGCGTGCAGGCGGAGAAGGTGGCCGATGGCTCTCTTGACAACTCAGGTAACTTCTAGCCCTGGTTTGAGTGAGCTGAGGTTATTAGCATGAAAAAATCACTCGGAGTATTTTTAAATACTGGACACAGTTGGTTTCATGCGGGAACCCACACCTAGATGGGGATGCAACTTGAGGTTTTATGTGTTTTGGTTTTTTTTTTTTTTTTGTCTTTTTTCAGCAGTAGAAATATTTGCACTGGGCTAGACCCTCACTCACTCTCAATTTCTCTCTTCTGACATTTGCATGAGTGATGCAGCTGTGGTCGCAGAAGGGAGATTTTTTTCCTTTTTATCTCTGAGAAGTTATTGGCTTTCATGAGGAACAAACCTGTGATCCTGCCTTTATCAGCACATGCTGTAACCGATTGAGCTAACCAAGTTGGCCCATGTCAAATACTGAGGGTTAGAGACTCTACTAGGAAACCTACAGTTAAAAATAACTTCTACAACAGTGGAGAGAAATATCTGAGGTCACCTAACTTATCATGTAGGCAATAGCTTTCTTTTGCGTTACTTTATACTGAGGCATTGGATTGTGTTTACGTATGTAATACTAACAACAAATAGGTAAAAAAGACAGCCCCTATAACTTAGAGGTAGCTACAACCCAATGTGGGGTGCATAGCACACCTAGCATTTAAACATGAAAAATATTTAAGTACATGTACAATGTAATATGAGGGAACAGATGCACTATGTAACTAGCCTGTCTGTTAATGTGACTCCAACTCAGATTTTTTAAAATAAAAGGAAAAAATGAAAACATCCATGTAGCATGTCCTGAACAAATTTATCTCCCCCAAGGTTTTGATCCAGTTTTCATGATGGCCTAAGACAGCTCTCAAAATAGCCCATCCTAACATTAGATCTTATCTGTCCTTGAACCCAGTTTCTTTTTCCAGAGGGTAAATCATAGTACTGTTTGCACACAACCGGGCTGAGATCCCATGCTATATCCCACTCCTGCTGGTCTCCAGAATGGTCCCAATAACAGCAGTAGACGGTGGCATGGAAGAGGGTGTGCATCACATGGGGAAGTATTACTGTACCCTGGGACAACATATCCTGGTCTTGCTTTCATGGTTTGCATTTCTATGCTTAACCGTGCCTTTCTCCTACCTTGATGACAGTAAGAGAATCCTTATTGTCCCCAGCAGAAGTTGTAAAAATAAAGCAAGTGGGACTGGCTTCTACATCACAGGGATACACAACAGCTCCCTATTTGCAGTCAGATTAGATGCAAGCAAAGGAGTCCATTGGCCCAAGTCTCCCAGGCACACTGGGAGGTTCTTGGTGTCTTACCCTGAGGCAAGGTGAAATGGACTACAGACACCTGAGCTGGCCGACTGTTCATCCCATTTGCACTGGAAGTAGACAAGGGCACACAGACAACACGACAACAGCCCTTGAGCTGGCCCTTAATTTAAATTTGCGTTTCTTTCCCAAGACAATCTTGCAGAGTCCTCATCGTCAGTGACGAGATGAAGTCCAACTTTGTACTTGGAATCTGACCCATTTCACGAGAACAAATAACACCTGAATACCTAGGGGCAGATCACGTTTCTGGCTCTAAATGCTCTATGTATATAATCTCAGACAGAAGACAAGAATGAAATCACGGTGCTTGACAATTATATGAACATATGATGTCATTTTATGAGTTCACCCTGAGAACCATATAGGTTCAACTTGCGGACTTTCATGAAGAAAGCCACATGAGTCATTTTTTATCCGATGTAAACAGCACACTCATCCATTCGTCTAGGCTGGGCGCGTAGAAGGAGGGTGATTGGCTGCCTGCGTAGCAGATTCCCCCGTTTGCTTCTGACGAGCTGTGCGGGCTGCCCGAAGCTTCTTGTGCTTCTTGACAATAAGCAAAATGGTGAGATAAGGGAAACCACAACATGTACTCACTGTCTTGTGAAACTGGAACATTTGCAGAGTAAACACTTTGCCTTACAGTGATTTTATTTTGATCATCGTGCTGCATTTAACAATGTTTAAGGGCTGACATTCATGCTGTAAAGTTTTATGGTTTTTTTTTTTTTCAAGAAAACTAATTGTACTGACACCTTCTAAAATGCTGTTGACACATAGGTGACTTATATTTAAGTATGACAGTACCGGTCTTAGCTCCAGCACGTCATCTGTTAGGCACCATTGAAGAATGTAGCCCTGCTCTTCCCACGGGAAACAGCGTGCTGAGGAGAAGCCACGCCCTGAGACATGCCTTGTCTCCTTCCCACCTATAGGGGATTAAATAGTGTCCCCCCAAAATTCATGTCTACCTAGAACCTCAGAATATGACCTTACTTAGCAATAGGGTCTTTCATGAATAGAAGCTTTTTGAAAGAAGATAGACAAATGGCCAAACAAACATGAGAAAATGCTCAACATCACTAATCATCAGGGAAATGCAAATTAAAACCACAATGGGACATCACCTTACCCCTGCCAGAATGGCTGTTATTAGAAAGTCCAAAAACAATAGATGCTGGCATGCATGCAGAGAGAAAGGCATACTTATACACTGTTAGTGGAACTACAACTTAGTAAAACCTCTATGGAAAACGGTATGGGGATTTCTCAAAGAACTAAAAATAGACCTACCATTTGCTCCAGCCATCCCACTACTGGGTATCTACTCAAACGAAAAGAAGTCATTTTATCAAAAAGACACCTGCACTTGGGTGTTTATTGTAGCACAAAAATTCACAATTGCAAATATCTGACATCAACCCAAGTGCCCATCAATTCATGAGTGGATTAACAAAATGTGGTATATGTAAACCCTGGAGTACTAGTCAGCCATAAAAAGAAACGAATTAATGTCATTTGCAGCAATTGGGATGGAACTGGAAACCGTTACCCTAAAAGAAGTTTCTCAGGAATGGAAAAACAAACACCACATGTGCTCTCTAATAATTTGGAACTAATCAATGGGCACACATGGGCACAGAGAGAAGTAAAAATCATTGGAAGTCAAGAAGGGGAGAGGGAGGAAGACAGGAGGGGCAAAAACCCACCTAACAAACACTATCTGGGTGAGGGGCACACTTACGGCCCTGACTTAAGCATTACAAAAGCTATCCATGTAACAGAAATATTTGTGCTCTCTTACTATTTTGAAATGAAAAATGAAATAAAGTAAAAAAAACAAAGTCACCTAAAAAACAGGGTCTTTGAAGATATAATTAATGATTGAAATGCGATCCTACTAGATTGGGGTAGGTCCTCAATCCAGTGAGGACACCCTCACAAAGAGGCAGAACAAGACACACAGAGAGACACACAGGAGATCACCATATAACGGCAGAGGCGGAGATGGATGCGTCTACAGCAGTGCCCCCTTACCCGAGGAGGATGTGTTCTAAGACCCCCAACAGATGCCTCAGACTTCAGACAGTACCGAACCCAACTGCCATCAATGGGAACACATTTCTCTTCCTGTCTTCCATCCACACGTTTAATGCATTTTCCGTCTTAACTATGCACTTACCACGCACTGTGGTTGTAACCTTTGCAGTTTGAGGTGTAACAACAAAATGAGCACAAATCCCTTTCTCTTCCTTCACAAGTTGATGGATTGGTTCTTGCTATAGATCCTAGCAACCTCAGCATACGATCTTTTCTTTCCTTGTAAGTAGAGAACTTTCACGTTTTCACTGAAAGGAAGCGCTCTGTGGATTCTCTTCGGCATACCTGAATCACCAGCATCGCTATCCTCACACTTTGGGGGCCATTATCAAGTAAAATGAGGGCTACCTGAGCACAAGCACTGCGATACCGTGACAGTCGATCTGACACCCCAGACGGCTGCTAAGTGACAAACAGGCAGGCACTGGCCACAGAATGGAGACGTGAACAAAGGGAGGTTCACATTCCCTAAGGGATGGAATAGGGCGGTCTGAGATTTCATCGTGCTACTCAGAACAGTGCACAGCTTAAAACCTATGAATTGTTTATTTCTAGAATTTTCCATTTACTATTTTTGGACGGTGGTTGAAAATGTCAGGAACCATGGAACGTGAAATTGCGGATAAGGGGACGCTACCGTACAAGCCAAGGAACACGAGGATTGTGGGTAACCACCAGAAACCAAGAGAGGCATGGAACAGACACCCCCACCCCAAGAAGGAACCCACCTAGCCAACACCTTGACTTTGGACTTCTGGCCTCCTAAACTGCAAGAGAATAAATTTCTGTTGTTTTGAGCCATCGAGTCGCAGTCATGTGCTAGCATTGCCCTGGGAAACGAGAACACTACTTGTGGGTGCCCTTTTTATCAAAAAGTTTGCCATTTTGGGGCATTATATGGCCCATTTTTTTTTTTTTTTTTTGCCTTATAGAGTTAATACAATTTTCAAAAGCACTGGAGTTTACACCACGAATTAAATTCCTTCCTCCGTTACAGTGACCAGATAGCCTGAATTTTTCAAAATAATACGATTTTTGCAAAATTTTTTTTTGTGCACTCCTTTGCCTGACCATGCCTTGATTTTTTTGGTTAGGAAAATCTGGCTCTTGTACCACTGGGGGAAACGTGTCAAATTCACATTCTAACGGAAATTATCACGTGGGAGGTGTTTTGACAAACATCTCTCAAAGTTTTATTTGTTTGAAATAATGTTAGAAGTTAAAAAAAAAAAAAAACTAATGGAAATTAAAATCTAATTTCCTTAGTATATTTTCCAACCAACATTTGTGGGCAAATTAGTCAAATTATGATTGTTTCATGTGTACTCGCTCCTCCAAAAAAAAAAAGTCCTAGCTCTCATAGGATTTCTTTTTAATTATCCTGAAGGCAATTAAGAGTGTACTGATCCAAAGTGTAATTAGGTTGAGAAACAATGAACTCCTAGATGTCCAATCAAGTTTCTGCCAACATTTTGATTCGCAAATAAAAGTCATTTCCTTTCCTTTGACCCCTTAAAAACTAGATTATAGTTTCTGCTAGGAGAGGGACCAAGTCAGATTTCTTTTAATCACATACACTGGCAAGTACATGCTTCATTTAGGGAGAGATTCCAATATACATTTGATCATTTATTCATTCACTCATTCAGCACACATTTATGGAGTAGCACTTTAGGGGCCAGGCACTGTGGAAACAATGGTGAGATAAATCCTTAAGTTATTAGATTAAAAGGCAGTTCATTAAATAAAATCTTATCAAGATAATAGAATACTTTAGGTTTTATGAAAGATCACATTTTCATTGGCTTATATATAATATTTTAACCAGTACGGCTCACTAAGTTTAATGACATGCTTGCTAACTTTAAAATTTAAGTAGGGAATCCAATTTTTTTATCGGGCTTAGATAATCTGGTTGTTACTTGCTGTTAAAATTAATCTTTATTATAAAGTAGATCATCTTGCAATTGAATACAAAAAACTTAGTTATTGATGAAAACATTATGCTACATCATATCCACTGCAGATGTTATTTATATAGTAAGTACTGCATTGTAATCTGCCTCATTCCAGTAAAAATATAAACCTTCGGCATGAACTAATACATTGGAAACTAACGTAGGTATTTGAGGTTGTTACAGTTTCATTGAAATTTCAAGGGAGTGACTACATTAACAAAAGAAGAAAAATGAATGGTCCCCATAATAGCCCATTAAATACAACTTTCCATTAGTTCATGCCCAGAAAGACTTTTTGTATAACGAATTGTAATAGTTGAACATTTAGATGACCCAAAGCAAACCCTGGAAAAATACTAATAGGTGTTGCCACTCAATAAAAGTGAAAGTGGTGTTTGGTTCTGCCTCATCAAGACAAGTGTCACATAATAAAATGCAAGCTATGAGTTGCCTGGAAACTGTATTTCGGCTTTTAATTTTCAAGTGGAAACATTTCCATCCGCGGCCCAGAAGAGACAGCACGCATCAGCAGCACTCACTTGATCCCGGGCTGCCTGTGTTCATCCCACCTTCCCAAACATGGGCAAAGGACGTGAATAGACATTTTTCCAAAAAAGAAACAAAAATGTCCAACAGGTACATGAAAAGGTTCTTGACATCACTAATCATCAGGGAAATGCAAATCAAAACCACAACGAGATGTCACCTTGCACCTGTTAGAATGGTTATTATCGAAAGGATAAGAGGTAACAAAAGCTGGTGAGGGCGTGGAGAAAAGGGAATCAGTGCACGCTGTTAGTGGGAACGTAGAATGGTGCAGACATTCTGGAAAACGTGTAGAGGTTCCTAAAGAAATTTAAAATAGAACTACTGTATGGCCCAGGAATCCCTTTTCTGAGTAGTTACCAAATGGAAAGGAAATCACAACCTCATGAAGATATCCACAGCGGTATTCACAGTAGCCAAGCTATGTAAACAACCTGAGTGTCCATTAAGGGATGAAGAGATTTTATTAACAAAAAACTGTGATATATGCATACAAAATGGAATGTCATTTAGCTTTAGAAAAGAAGGAGATTCTGGCATTTGCCACAACATCGATGAATCTGGAGGATGTTATGCTAAGGGAAATAAGCCAGACACACAAAGACAAATACTGAAACACCCCGCATGATCTCACCTGTATGTGAAATATCTATATAAAAAAAAAAGGTGAGTTGGGGAATGAGAAGATGTAGATGACAGGATACAAAATAGCAGATCTACAGATACAGGCTCAATAATGTACAACATGAGAGATATACTTAATAATATTGTACTATACTCAGGATTTTTGCTAGAAAGAGTCACACACACACATACAAAAATGTGTAACTATGTGAGATGATGGATATGTTAATTTGCTTCACTATAGCAATCTCATCACTATATGTATATCAGAACATCATGTGCACCTTAAATACATATAGTAAAAATTTTTAAAAAATAAATGACAAAAGTCATGGTTCAAACCACTTTTTGGGAAAAGTATGGATTTGTTAAAATAAGTGGAACATTACAATTATATATGCATCCGGAAAAAATAAAAACGGACTCCATCTTCCATGATATAAAAAAATGAAGTGTTATAAGGTACCGCCTCACTGACTTATGCGCTCACCCCTGCATTTGTCATCCAGGCAGTTACTCATTCTCTTACTGAACAGACATTTACCGAGGATCTGCTTCTCACCAGGCATGACCATCGCCAATAAAAGGTTTCATGACGACAGCCATGTAACTTAAGACACAGAACTTCAACAACCAATGTCTTGAGACTTTCTGGTCTTGCATGAAGTTCCATGGACTCTTAATCACGGACATTCATCGCACTGTGATCATTCAGCAGGTGCCCGCTCAGCTCCTCTGAAGAACGCACCAGCTCTAGCAGTCGTTCACAATGGGGCTTGACTCCTTAACCTCTAGTTCAACTCCGGAGACCAGCTGTCCCTCCTCACTGCACAAATGCATTCTTTCATGCAATGACACCAGCCAGGGAATAAGGTTAGGGAGGAAACAAGGAACATCTTGCATTCCCCCATCTTTCATTACGAAAGCCATTGGTTTTCTGGGCTCATGAAAATGCAACTGAGTTCGGCTGCTGAAAGTTTGGTTAACACGCTGTGTGAGCCATTAACCGGACAAACAACTGTGACTCTGTTACATTCTCTCTACTGTCCTCAAAGGAAGAGTGTGAGAAGGAAGCAAGTAGCGAACAGTCAGGTGCCGCATACAATGCTTCGGGCAACGACATATACCACAGTAGTCCCTTAAGATTATAACAGAGCTGAAAAACTCCTATCGCTTAGCGACACTGTAGGTGTCATAACTTTGGCAGCAGAAGGCGGTACTCACGCATTTGTGGTGATGCCGGTGCAGACAAACCTATTGTGTTGCCACATACAATTATGTACAGCACATAATAGCTGATGATGGCAATAACCGACTATGCTACTGGTTTATGTATTTACTATGCTGTACTTTTTATCATTATTTTAGTGTGTACTCCTACTTAATAAAAAAAAGTTAACTGTCAAAGAGCCTCAGGCAGGTCCTTTGGAGGTCTCCAGAAGAAGGCATCGTTATCGCAGGACATGGCAGCTCTATGCATGTTGCTGCCCCTGAAAACCTTCCAGGGTGGAGGTGGAAGACAGTGATATTGATGATCCTGACCCTGTGTGGGCCTAGGCTAATATGTGTGTTTGTGTCTTAGTTTTTAACAAAAAAAAAAATTAAGGGTAAAAAAAAGTTAAATTGGAAGAAGCTAACAGAATAAGAATCTAAAGGAAGAAATATTTTTGTACAGCTATACAATGTGTTTGTATTTTAAGCTAAGTACTTCTACAAAAGGGCCAAAAAGTTAAAAAAATTAAAAGTTTATAAAGTAAAACAGTTACAGTAATCTGAGGTTAACTTAGTATTGAAGAAAGAAAGCATTTTTAATAAATTTAGTGTAGCCTAAGTGTGCAGTTTATAAGGTCTACAGCAGTGTACGGTGATGTCCTAGACCTTCAGGTTCACTCACCGCCCACTCACCAACTCACCCAGGGCAACTTCCAGTCCTGCAAACTCCATCCATGGTAAGTGCCCTATACAGGTGTACCATTTGTATCTTTTATGCTGTATTTTTACTATACCTTTCTTATGTTTAGATATGTTTAAATGCACAAATGGCTACCATTGTTATAACTGCCTACAGTATTCAGTACAGTAACATGCTGCACAGGTTGTGTAGCCTCAGAGCAATAGGTCATACCATACGGCCTACGCACACAGTGGGTTATACCATCTGGGTCTGAGTAAGTACACTCTGTGATGTTTGTACAGTGATGAAATCACCTAATAACGTACATTTCTCAGAACTTATCCTGTTGTGGCGCTGCGTGACTGTACAGGAAAATACTTTCATCCCTTTAAATGAAGCTATAAATACCTAATGTGTATTGGAGGATTCCTTTCCAAAGACAAACATTGGAAACAAACACAACCAAGATAATTGATTACTTCAGAAAAAGCAAATAAGAGAGTAAATGAAATAAGACAGACTAGGATGAGTAAACAAGAGATCACAACAGCTAACTTTTTCTTTATTATTCTTTTTTATGAGATGAGGTCTTGCTATGTTGCCCAGGCTGGCCTCTAACTCCTTAGCTCAAGCGATCCTCCCACCTCAGCCTCCTGAGTAGCTGGGACTACAGGTGTATGCCACCACACCTGGCCTGCAGCTGATATTTTTTGTTCACTGAATCACATTACTGTTCAAAGTATATACATGTATTAAGCTCTTTAATCCTTGCAACACTACCAAGAAGCAGGTGTTATTATCATTATCGAATCTATTCTGCAGATGAGGAAACGGGGCACAGAGAAGTAATGTAAGTTTGCCAGGGGGTGGTAGAACTAGGACCTGTCCCTGGGCAGTCTGGATCTGCTCCATACTAAGAAACTGGGTCCTTAAGAAGGGACAAAGGCACTTAGTTTCTAAACCATAAAAAGTTCAGCCCTTACTCCTCTTTTGTCTCACTCTCCTTGAAAAAAAAATGAAATGAATAGAAAAGTACTATTAAAAATGAGTTTGATTTCTCTAATGTCATTATTCTTTTTAAAGAATACATCAGTGCAAAAAATCAAAAAAGATTCAAGTATTAACAGAACCTTAACAGTCTCATATCAGTCATTTTGATTTCCTTTTCTAATTTTTTATTTTCTAATCTCCTATAATAATTATTTTTGAAATGGGGGAAAAGGACAAAGTTTTTCTTATTTTTGTTGTTTCAATATACATTATTCCATGGATATATGGAACCTGTATTTGCTACAGGTTAAACAAAACAAAACAAATGAACAAAACCAATCCTGGTGCCAGGCAAAGGTGACCTTCGGAGAAGATGCCAGTTGGGGTTGCCAGACCATCAGGCGTCAAAGACGAGTCTACCTGCTCTCTGGTCCTGCACCAGCATCACCCAACTGTGACCCAGGCAGCACTCGAACCAAGACAGACCCAGGAGACCAGGAAAGTCATCTTGCATAGAAGCAGAAGTGTCAGGAGGTAGCACGTGTAAGGAAGCATGTTGGAAGATGCTGCGTGGAGTTCCAGTAAAAGGTTACACATCTGTACAAGAACTGTTTAGGGTAACAAAGGCAGAGGAAGAAAGCAGTCTTCATTCCAACAGCCAGATATTGAGACTTTACATAGCGTGTCTTCCTAGAAGACAAGCAAAAGTATGTAAAGAAATTAATCTCCAAAGGAAAATATCTCGTTGGGCGATTTCATTTCAATTCGGTTTCATTTTAAATACAAAATATATATATATATTGAGTGACTGTGTGGATAAAGGCATTAGCACATATTAGAGATATATTAATGTCTTCATGAGACATAGCAACATATGACCATGTCTGGCAGCTTCTCAGGACCAAATGCAGTCTCTGCCCCTAAGCTGGCAGTCACTGACACTTAGGGACTATGTGGCCAGGCAGACTGTCTTCTTCTCCACTGCAATGCGAAGCTCACAGGAGTTTTCTGATCACTAAAGAGGTGCTTCACCAAGACGTGACCCAGCAATGAGTGGCTGCTCAGTTTTCTGATTATCTTAAGGACCTGCAGGAGATCCGGGTGGAGCCGCAGATTTCCACGTTTGGAGCATGTCAATATCACTCCTTGGTGCTCTGCCAGTGCTTGAGTTGAAGGGCTCCCGGGTGCTATTTATTTTGCTTAGTTTATTGTTCAGTGTTATTGTTTGTTGACTTGCTATGTTTTTTTCTCCTACAAAGGGGCCAGTCGGTAAGGACGTATCCTGCAGATGGGTAACTGATGATTCCCTATTGTTCGGTGTTTGTGCACTGCGCTTTTATTTGCTTTGGTTCAAAGGGCCTAAACAATGCATTTGCTGGAATTTAATAACTGGTGTAAAATCAGCCCAGAGAACAACCTGTGAGCTGAAATTTTTGTACCTAAATCTGGGGATTTCTGTTTGATAAAGAAAGCAAAATCTAAAATGACCTTTCCATTAACTAACTACAGAAAAGGCCTTCAGCTGAATCTGAGATATACTTGTTTTCCACCAGATACAAAAGCACTAGACTCACAGATCGTTTTCCATAGACATGTCTAGTCTGGTCTGTACTCGTCATTGTAAAACCAGCAAGCAGATTACACGAGGAAGAGAATAAGAGAATAAAATCATTTCTTTAGAAACTTCATATTTTCACCTGCTTCAAGACACAGAATTCTCTTGGAAAATCTGGAGTGACAGGCTTATTCGCCTTGGAGAGGAGATAATGAAGAATGAACCACGCATTCGTGGGAGGAAGTCCCCCCGGGAGGCTTTCCTGGGCTGGTGCTCTCTGGTTGGGCTGGCTATCTGGGTAGGAAGTGAACGCAGGAAGTATCTGTCTACAAACCCTTTATCCTCAAGGTAATTGCTGTAGCGGCATTTTACTGTTTACCAAAGCAGTAAACATGTGATCTAAAAAAAGATGTTTTCCATCTCCAGAGAACAAGGCTTTAAAAAAAAAGAATACGTGCATTTATTTTATAAGCAGCTTCTTATCAAAACTGGCTACAAGAGACGTGTGATTCTGAGAGTGAGTCAATGGGAACAGCTTCTTGGGCAGGACAGAGGGGCCCTCGCAGGGGTGAACAGGAAACAAAAGGGGAGTTTCTTCACTAGAATGCTACCTTAGCAGAGTAAATTTTACTTCTTTTCTTCTAGGCTTAACATAGACTTAACCGAGTTCATACTCTTTGGTTTGAAAGGAAGGTAAAGTCAACAAAACTATCTGTGTTAGTTCAAATTGGTGGAATGGATAATTTAGAAAGTAAAATAACTCATAAAGTCACTTATATTGGACTTTGGACAATATTCTTATTTTTTATGTAAATATAAACATGCTTCCAGTTCTAGGAGCTCGTAAAGATGAAGTGAAAGGGTCGTCTCAGAAGCAGACGGGTCACTACTGCTTTTGACGGCTTCACCTGGCACAGGCCGAGCCTCCTGCTCAACCGTCCTCGTCATTTCTTACTTCTGGATGAAAAGCTCGTGGGCCTGCCTGTCCCAGATTTCCCCGGGTGAGAGAAATGATCAGGGGCCCGTGAGAGGCTTGGAGTGAATGAAAACAGGTCCAGGAAGGACCCCTGAGCATTCCAGAGGCTTGGGAGGGTCGCCCTCATCACCACTGCTGTTCTTTATGTTCTTCAAACTCGTCCTGGGTGGGTAGCGGTGGCAGCGAGGGAGAAAGCGGCAGGCGGGGGAGTGGGGGGCAGAGAGGAGCAGAGGGGAGCGGGGCCCCAAGTCCCCTCCCAGGACCTGCGTGCACAGCGTCAGCAAACGCAGGGCTCTCTTAGCACCGTTCCGAGCAACGGCCCATGCAGATAAAGCACTTGCGAGTAAGCGGGAACTCACTGTGTCTGTCAGAGTTTTCATTTCATAATAAAGAGAAAAGAACGTGTTAGTTGGAGGAAAATGGACAAATTGGCTACTTGAAAAAAAAATAAAAAACCAATTCACAAACTGTTGTAGAAACTGAAAAAAAAGAAAAACAAAAAGCTTTTCACGGATTCCCTGATTTTAGTCCCAAAAGGAAAATTTATCTGGGCTCGAATGAATAGCAAAATTAGCTACCATTTATCAAGAAGCTCATGTGTGTTGAATACAGCTCCGAGCTCTCCCAGCTCCGAGAGTCTCACCACAACCCTGTGAAGGAGGAAGAGCTGCCCTCGCCGTTTTACAGATGGAAAAGCCTAGATGCTGTGAGGCTAGGATCTGCCAAAGGCGGAATGCCCAGGAAGTAGAATACTCAGAATTTGAACCCAAAAAGCCCGCTGGGAGCCCACCCCCCTACCATGCACAGGCCTCCTCCCCACCTCCGAGATCCGATGGGGCCGCCACTGCTAACTCCCTGCGGTTCCGATGGCAGCAGAGTCGTCGAACATCAGGGAGGTGAAGGCTGTGCAAACCATCCCCCTCTCCCCGTAACAGAGCTCGGGCCAGGAGGGTGAATTTACCTGCCAAGGTCCCGCAGCATCAAACTAAAGCCCCGGGCTGCCACCTCCCAGACTGGCCTGTTCCACTTCCCCTGCCAGCGGCTCCGTCCACGCCTCCCGTCCCCTGCGTGGAAGACAAGACCAATCCCTTTGCCCACAGAGGCTACTTTAAGGATGCCATGAAGAGACAGCACCAAGTACCTCTCTGGGCAAAAGGTAAGTGTGGGCTGTGCTCTCCTTATCAACCTTCGTGTTTTTGATGCTCTTTGGAACGTCAGGTAGCACATACACATAATATGGATCCAGAGAGGTCTACGCAATATAGAACCACATACTTCTTTAACTTGGAGCAACATCTTGGGAAATCTACCTCACATTGAGACACGAACTAACTGTGTTGACAGATTCCGAAGTGTTGTTTCAACAGTTTCTTCTTCCTCAAAGGTGAGCATCACATGCACACTGTCAGCTCTAAAAGATAAGTCCCAAAAACACCCAATGGGGGCCAAAGAGGCTAGAGATGGTAAATTCACTGTTGGTTGAAGATTTGAATACACGGCCTTGGAGGAAAGTGGTGGTGGTGGGGGGGGGGGGGCGGTCCTCTCTTCAGTGCTGGCTCTGTGTCAATAAATTTAATTTCATTTAATTCATTACATTAAAAAAATCGATGCATTGTTTGCTATAGTATAACGTCATGATGGCAACGGAGAGTTTAAACCATCGAGGTGGAATGATTTAAAACTGGAAAGTGTTCAACACAAGAGTGCAGGATCTTCGCATGATGTTCTTTATCATATTTTCAAAATTTCAGCATGCATTGTTTTTAACAAAAGTGTTTGAAGTAACAGCCCTGATGTTAATGTTATGATTGGATTCCGATGTGGCACTTCAAAAATAAATCATTTCTTTTTGAAATGTCTCGGCACTTATCTGTGCCCAACAGCAGATGGCTGTTCTTTCCAGAGTTTAATTCCATGAGCCCCCTGCTGAAAGACTTGGTAAAGCCTCATGGAAAACTCTGACCTGGGTTTTCATTATCGACGCCCAAGACGAGAGCAAGGAAGTTGATACTTGGGGTGAGGAAATTTAAGTCAGCAGCTGATCTGGAATCTGGAACCACTGCCCCTTGGATATTGCCAAATATGGAAAGAATTCTTGTCACCAAGCAAATATAGAATGGGGTGCTAGAGTTTTACTTGTCGAATTTTCCAACACTTTATTTTGATTAGCCTCCTAGAGTATAATAACTGTTGCCCGTGGGATTTTTCACGCAAGAGTGGAAAACATAAAGTAGCCAGTTATAATCATTTTCATTATCAAATTATTTAGTGTGTTACCATGTCACTTAATACATCATGTTTTCTCTGTACAGTAATTCATTATTTAGTGACACGACAAATAGCAGGAACAGAGATCATATGATGACAGAGAGAGGAAAGACAGATTTGTGCTACTTGTACGAGTGGCACAGCTTCTCCGACCCTCGGTCCTTATCTGCACAGAGGCAGCAGGGCCCAGGTTTCTATGAGGATCACATGAGACGAGGTGAGAGTTTAGCACAGGGCCTGGCATGTGACAAGCAGTTACTAGGATGATGTCAATTTGGATCACGAATTCAAGACACTACTTACGGCTACATTTTTCAAAGTATTTTTCTATGCTTTTTTAAACATCAATTTAAGTCCATTTAATTAATTTTACTTTACTAGGAGAAATATCTCTAAAGACAAGAGACTTCTGTTTGAAATCTACAATAATGATTATATTACTTTGATATCTTAACTTCCTCTTCATGACTTCAAAGAATTTTAATTAACGTTTATGTTATGAAGCATTTATTGAACCTCTACACTTTGCCAATCATTGGTGAGGATACAGAAGAGGTGGACAGGATATCACTGGAAACAGGCTCCGTGACTTCAGTGGGTGCACCTAAAGCACTCACATCACAGACACGCACAAGTGAAGCCGGGTGCATGTGCCGACACAGGAAAACGAAGAGTGGGAGATGGACAGATGCAGATTGATCTTAAACTTTATAAAACATGTCTTGGCCAAGCTCAATAGGGGAAATATGTGGAAAGGAAGTTAGACCAAACAGGGAATGAAAATATGAATAAGGAAAAAGAAAAAGAAAAAAACCCAGAGGTCACAATGGGCCACTAGTTAAAATAGTTTTACAGCAAACAAATAAACAAAAAAAGTAATGAAATATTAAAATTAAAGAATTACAAGTAAAAATGAGATTCCATTCTTGCCTGTCAGAATGGCAAAGATTTAAAGAGTAAAACGTGCAGAGTTGTCATGGTTCAGTGTGGAACTGGCCTCGCACGTGGCTAGAAGAAGTGGGAATTATTACGACCCTTCCAGAGAATAAACTGACAATTGTTTTTTTTAAGTTGGAAGATATCTAAATTTGGCAAAGACTTTAAAAATACATATGCCCACTGGCCCAATAATTACTTTCTAAGCACCAACACTAATAAAAAGAATTTTTAAAAATTAGATAGCAGGTTCACTGCAGTGTAATCAGTGAAAACTTGCAAGCAGCATTATTCCTGCAACAGGTATTGGTTATAAAAATCATAAATCTTACTTCAGATGGACTATAACAAAGCGTAAAAATTCTGCTTATTGAAAATTTCTAGTGACGTGGGGAAAGGTCTGTGAAACACTGTTAGCTGAGAAGAGCAGGACAGAAGTCAGGGATGGAAGGACAGACAGAGACAGTGGCAAGACACATGGCAAGCGTTAACGTAATAGTTTTCTCTGGCTGGTTAGGATTTGGGACAATTCGCACTGACTTTGTAATGATTTTTTAGAAATTTTCTCCATGATGAGAATCTTTCAAGTTTATAATTTGTACAAAGGAACAAGATGCATTTTTTCAAAATGAATGAGTAGGCAGGACAGCGGAGGTGTCCAGAGAGGCGTCTGCCCCCCTTCCGCAGCCACTGACAGCCCTCTGGTCAGCGCCACCTTGAGCGACCCCCTGGATGCTCGCCTGCCCACGTGCAGCTACCTGCCCTGCTATCTTCACATGAGGACCTGCGCAAACTCCCTTCTCCCACGTGCCCTGTCTTGTTGCCACCCAGGCCCAGCTGTGCCCGGCCCTGGGCACGGGAGGCCACACATGAGCACACGGTCCGTGTCTGTGGGCTTCCCAGCTGGAGAGGGGAATAGCAAACGCAGAAGGCATGAAGAGCAGAGCCAGAAAGACAACATGATGCAGTAGGGAAGGTTAAATCAACTTGGAGTGTCTGATGGCATCTGCCATTCACTGAGCACCAGCACAAGACAGGATATAGACATTATGGTCCCATTTTACGGGTGAGGAAACTGAGGTCAAACAGGGTAGGTACTTTGCCCAGGGTCACAAGATTAATAAGGATTCCAGTGCAGGTGAGTCTGTGGTCACATAAAGTAAGAGAAACACTCTCAGGGCTGATCTGACAGAGTCCACAGGGCAGGGAAGCTCTCTCATATCCTGTCGAGCAAGAGGAGGGGATGGTCTCCTGCAGCAGCTGAGGCATTCACTAGCTCTGAGAATGGACCCTGCCAGAGCAGAGCGTGCCACCAAACACCGCAAAGGCCTGGAGAGCGTCCCTGTAAAACCCCCTTGTCTGAGACTTCACATTTCAGAGACACTCTTATAGGTCTGGCTTCCCCGTGGCCTTGCGTATTATGATTTTCCTATGTATCAGCTGTTAAATCAATACATCTGCCAAGGTATTGGGATGCTAGTAACTGCTCTGGGTCTCCGCTTCCACAGAGGGAGTCTTATTCTGCTGTTCTAATGGCAGAAGTCATCTGTTCCTGAAGACATCGGGGATTGTCTTATTTATGTTTTATGTGTACTTTAACAAGTGTGTGTGTGTGTGTGTGTGTGTGTGTGTGTTTGTGCATGTGCGTATGTGTGCATTTAAATAAAGGCCTGTTTTGCAAAACAAACATTTAATGAAATAATCACAGTAAAGAAAATATAATTTGGAAACAGTTCCATTTCAGAATGTTCTCTGACAGCACCGCAGTCCTGCAGTGTACTCAATGGGGAAAAAATGTCCACAAATGTAGTCGTTCCCAGTCCTGCTGTCCTTAGACACTGAGTCAGTGGACCCTGGGAGCGGGCACGGGTGCACACACACACACACACACACAGAGTGCTCTCGGAGAGCGGGCTGCATCACAGAAGGCAGCCTGGGTCAGAGAGTTGCTTGTGAGTGGAAGCAGCAAGTCGTTCTAAGATAACAACCCATAAAGCCACTTTTAGGCAAGGACAGAAACTCGGGGCCTACTCTGGGATGACACATACCCAGCAGAACAGCAGCATTTATTTTGCACTTGGCCTTCTTTCCACAGAATTGCCCCAGAGTAACAAGGAACGAAGCAACTTAAGTTGCTTAAGTTAAGTCGGTGGGCTGAAGAAAAATCATCTGTCTGTAGCTATGAAACTCATCAGTCACATCCATCACAGTCCTGCGGGGAGGTCAACTTCCTTCATTTACCTCTTAGTTTTAACAGGTTCCCTTCATACATGATGCCAAGTACCCAGTGAGTGCCTGACATAGGCAAGCAGGACAGATAGAACATGCTACATGTTTTTAAATTAATGAAACCAACTCCCATCACTGCATTTCAGTTATCGTCAAACCTCCAGCCTCTCCAGGCAAGTCACCGGAGCCGTCCAGGGCACCCTCGCCTCTCCACCGAGCCTGTTAGTAACTTTCCACATCCTGTCTGGCCAGAGCTGCTCTCCACTCACGCCGCTATTTGTGTCTGCTCTGCGGGCCCTTCAATGCCAGATCTCCATGACATGGGAGAATCCTCCACGGTTCCATTTTAAAGGTTAAGGATCTTTAAACTCTAGGATCAAGGCCGTCAACCTGGGGTGCGTGGATGCCCTAAAAGGCCCAAGGATAGAAACGCATCTCTGTGGTAATGTTACGCATCTTCCTGCACACGCTGGAAGGCATTATTCTAGGACGGACTGGAGGCTTCTGCGAACTTCCCAAATGGTAGATGGCATTGAAATAAAAGGATCAGGAAAGTCTTTGGGGAATTCGATCAAAACCCTAACTGAAGTGCAATGAAGTTTCAAGGTTAGCAGCAGGCTCCTTGGAGTCTGTGCGCAAACACTGTGCTATTTTGTGGGGAAGGCAGGGTAGAGGGTGTCGGGCGCCTCTCGGTATTGTCAGATGGCACAGACGCCCAGGGGGAAGCACCAACGCCGATCTGAGGATTGTTTGCACACAGGCACACCAACTTTGTTGCTCCCATGTTGTCATTAGAACTCTCAAGCTGATCTTAAAATCCAGGGAGTCTTAGAGATAAACGGGCGCTCTCACGGAAGCCCCTAAAACTCCCTTACTTTTTCCAAGCAAACCATTTTATTCCCAATTTTAAATTAGCATGGGAAAATGATGGCGAGAATCACAAAGACTGGATAAGAATATTTAGCTTTCCACAGTGTTTCCGAGGATCTTACAAATATTAATGCAAAACAAAGTGCCACTCAGATGTGAAGTACTAACTTAACAAATTCAGAGCATCTGAGACCTAATCGACTAATTGGTTTATTTACTGAAACAGCGAAAAACAGAGTGCATTTGAGACTGGACATTGTCTGTATGAGGTTCTGTTTCCTAATTCCAGTGGACAGCCATCATTTTCCCTGTGCTAATTTGAGCTTTGCACTAACGTAATTAAAACTGTACTCATCAAACCTAGGACCTCCTTTTTCTACTCTATAAACAAGGCTGTAAAATCATCTCATTACTTTACCCAGGAAACCTACCAGAAACATGTCTTAAAGGAAGTTACCTATAAAGAGGGACTCTTTTAACAGAGGATTTTTAAAAAATTCACTGGAAGTCATTTTAAAGGTTCACTTGGGATATATACAATACACATATAATACAGTATAATAAAATGCTAAACCAAGCATAGTATTCTAGACAAATGTAAACTATTTCCCCATATTTATTCAGAAAGGCACAAAACATTGAAACTTCAAAACTAACTTCATATTTTCATAAATATATATTTTTTAACATATTAGTATGTTCTCCAAAATGTCCCCTACCTTCTGAAGGATAGTCTGTTATTTCAATGTCCTTTTCAATGCATTTTTGAGGAAAAAAACCACATAAGATTGTATTAAAGCTATTCGAGATTTAAAAAGAATATTTCATTTAATTGTTATGAAATACAGATATAAATAACAGTGAACATAAGAACAAAAGAGTAGCATTTTCGGTTGTAAAATCAAGTAATTTCTGCTTGTGTAGCTGAAAGTAGAGCACATTAAACCCTCAACTTTAAAATTCCTTTCTATTACAGTTATATTTCAGCAGACTCCAATCCTTGAAGCCAAGAAAAGAAAAATCTCTATAAGGTGAAAGTCCTTGGTACATGAATTTTTTAAATACTATTGAACAAAGCTTGAGAAATAAAACATACCTGGAACACAAAAAGCTGAATAGAACTTCTGAAACACAGTTTATATGGGGCATGTTCATCAAATCCTCTAATACAAACATTTCAAATTACGAAAATACCAAACCAAAGAAGAGTTTTGAAAATACCTTGGTCCAATTCTGGGCTAACTTCCATTTTCATGAGCTTTCCAACTAACTGAAACCCTTGATAAAAACACAACCAAATGCTCCTCACCTTTATGCAGCAAAACTAAAGGCATGTAACAAACACAACTTGCTTTGGCCTCCGCTCAGTGTTAGCTTTTGCTTCTGATTTTTCTCATTTCTACAAATGTCACCAAGGTACGGTGGCCTTGAAAATATTTTAACAGACCACCAACTCATGGACTGTATAACACTGCCTTGCATTTACCATTAAATTGGGCTCAATTCCAGGAATTTGGCCATATTTAGGTTTCCACCTACACAGAATTACCTCCACATCAGTCTCTATATGCTAACTTCTAGAAACATTTGCGAGAAAACACATCAGACCCAATACCCCAGAGCAGAGAACCAACAGGCCATTGCTTTACAAATTCCCACAGACCCAACATCACTAGGAAGAAATCTTACTCACGGTGCACAGAGGAGTAGGTATTTTATTAAAGATAAACACAGAACAGAATAAACCAAAATTACCACCATTTGAGTTATACGAGAACGCTTAGTTCTTGGCATGGAGGTCCCACCAATCAAGTCAATATTTGCATGTCCCATTACCAACAGCCACTTGCCGAGTATCACTGCGTTTCCACGGGGACTGGCTGGCATCCCTGATGCTAAGGAGTCACTGAAGAACCTCCAAAAGTTCATCATTGACAAGCCCATCTTTTCCTTTGCCCTGCCTTGCAACCTCTCCGAGTCTGCTGCCTTCTCTCAGACACACATCCAGGCACCGATAGGGATAGTTAAAGAATCTGAAAATTCAGAAGCGCTCAGAAAAGGCTTCGCAAAAGTAATCCACGGCACTCAACAGTGAATTTAGAAAACCCAATTTTTTTCTGAGTTTGAAGTTTTTAAGCCTTGCGGATGGTTGGAGTAGGAAAAAGGAAATTTACTAGGCAGTGCAAAGGAAATCTTGTTGTCCTCTATTGTGGCAGTGGGGGTGTTGCCCAACCCTGACTTATCTGCCTTGATAAAGGAAACCAAAGAAAAGAGTAACAAGAACAAGATTTTGTCAAATTAAAAGGAACCCTTTCCTTACCTTAATAGTGCTGGCCATAATGCAATCAAGTTTATTGATCGTTAATAAATGTTAATAATAATTATTGCTTCTCTCTGACCAGAAAGTAGTTTTGATGAGGTTGTTTAGAGCGGATGAGATTGTGCTAAGTCTGGGAAATGAAGTCAGCCAATGGCAGGAAGAGGTTTCTATTGGTCCTGGCTGCCCAGCCCGAAGAAACAGGATATTTGGGAGTGGAGAGATAAGAGACCCTGAAAACAATGTTGTTTTTCTTGATGATATGCAGCCAGGAGATTTTTTTTTTAAATTAAAAAAAAAGGGCATCAATTGCCTGGGACTGTGACGGCCACAGCAGGTGTGACCGGTGTGACACACTGCACAGAGACCAAGGCAGGATGCAGGTGCGGCGAGGCTCCGGGTGGCTTTGCATGGGCTGCGAGCACCTTGGGGCCCAGGCTCGAGGGGACCCTGCCGCCGGGTGCCAGCACTCCGCGGCCTGCTTCTCTGTGGAATTAGCAGCCGACTAGGACACAGGACTTGAGCTACCCTCTCCTAAAAGGAAACCTTGCAGGTGGAATTTATTTCATGTTAATACATAATCATATTTAATAATGGCCACTTGCTGGCTGGTTTTATTAACAACCTATAGTTAGTCGATATTTCAAATGAGTGTTCTAGAATGGTTTCATTTTCCTCCTTCCAAATAAATGCAATTTTTATTTGTTCCACCACAGATGAGTCAAAAACGCAAAGACTCTAGAATCAAAGTAAGTAAGAAAAATAAAGAGGAAAACATAAACCTGTCAAAGTCTCATTTTCAAATATTCATTTAAAATCCAAATAACTAAAGCTACCACAAATGCTTTAGAATGTCCACGAGCCGGTCCCACTCTGACAACGTCAATGTTGTAGACAACAGGTCCTGAGGGAGCTCTGCGCTGTCTGGAGACGTCACATGAAGACCATATTAAGTGTTTAAAATCCAAGCTATAAGTTCAGGGTCACAGGTCTGTTTTCTACTCGAAGGAAGTACAACTAATGCAGGCCTGAACATTCCTTAGAGGATTCGGGGACTTTAATTACTCATTTTCAGGAAATTACTTGTTCTCTGGAAGAAACAACATTTTGCTTTGGATCCAGCTACACGAAAGCTGGGCCCATAAAGAGGTGTGGTCTCAACAGGAGAGCCACCGAACACAATAGACCAAATCCGGAGCCATTGGGCAACTCCTGGTTTCAGAGGTGGACATTCGGGGAGCTGATGGCACTTGGACTTTGGGCCCCTGTAGGTCAGAGTTCTGTGCTCTAGCCCAAGTGGTTCTTGCGTGTACTGTCCTTCTGATTAAAACACAAACACAAGGAGGAGGAAGGGAAGGAAGAGAAGGGCAAGAAGGAAAGAAAGGAATGGGGAAGCAGGAAAAGAAGGGGGAAGAGAAGGGAAGGAAGGGAGAGAGAAAGAAAGAAAGAAAGAAAAGAAGGAAGCAAGGAAGGAAGAGAAATAAAAGGAAAAGAGAGAAAGGAAGACAGAACACAGATCATAAGAAATCTCACTGTGTGAAAATCAGAACCTAAGTTCTCAGCACCTACGTTTCGAGGGAGTGCTGGCTTCCGCTCTTTTCATCTCTGAACAATAAATAAGATGGCAGGCTGATTAAAATTTTGTTTCCCCTAAAATTTCAAAGTACAAAGTTGTTTTATCTGGGCAGCTTCCACTAGAATTCTGGAGAGCTGAGGGAAAAAAGCTCTCTCGGCTCCATTGAGATTCCTTGTTTTTTTGTTCTCTCCTAAGAAGCATCAGTTTAAAATGTTAACTCTGGTCTCCCAGTAAGCAGGCGCTCCGTTACGGATTTACCAAACACCAGCTTTAAATAAGATGACCCCTTTGCTAACGAAATAGCCACGGGAGAACATTCTGCGTGGTCGCACCTCGCCCACGCCTCCTGGCTTCTAACCCTGCTCTTACTCATTCACTGCGGCGGGAAAGCACCAGCCCTTGTACAGGGACCTCATTCTTCAATGACGGTCTGACCCTAACTCCTTGGTTCTTCCCTAATTCAAATCAAATGGTGAACAGTGAGATTTTTGACTCTTTATTTTGAAATAATTTCAAACCTACAGAAAAGTTACAAGATAATACAGAGAACTCCTAATACTTTGCCCAGTTGCTCCAACTATTGGCAATTTACATTATTACCTTTGCCTTGTATCTCGACGTATCTCTCTCTCCCCCTCCTGCCTCTCTCTGTCTCTCTCTCATATTTCACAAACATATGTACCCTTTATTATTTAACTGATAAAAATACTGTTTTATTAGAGCATAATTTCTTCTCTTGGATACTTATGAAGAGAAAACTGCATGCTATTATTTGATCTTTTTCCTAAAGATTTGACCCGTCAGTTTCATTGTCTATAATCTTGGAAATGCATAAAATGTAAAAAGTGATCTAATAAAAAATTCCTTTAGGGATAATGAGTTGTAAACCCTGTTACAAAATTTTAAAAAGGAAAATCTTCTTCATTTCGGAACAACAAAATGATTGATTCCTGCCTTCCTCGAAGATAATAATTCTTGATGTCTAAAAGGACATCACAGCATCCAAGCCTAGGAATCTCCAAATATTTAATGCAAAGAGTTTTTTTTTAACAAAAACTTTGGCTATTGATAGCATAAGGCATAACTATTGATTAGAATATAATAGTGCAGAAATCATTTTCCACAAATTATTCTAGGGGGAAATTATTTAAACATATGAATATCAATTCACCCTTCCTCACCTCTTCCCCAAGTCTATGCTATTAAATGGCCTCAGCCCTAGACCACCCAGCAGCCTAAGGCCCAGGCTGCCTTTGCCAGACACGGCCTCTCCCTAGCGGAAGCTGCCCTTCAGGTCACCAGGCACACCCAGCGATGGGGCAAACTGGGAGATGGCCTCTACCTGGGGACCATCCCGCCATCCGCCTGTCCTTTCTCACCCTCCTTGAGACACAGCACACACTACACTGAACCACGGCGGCCAACCCCGCGTCTGTGGGCAGCAGACCCGCTCACTAAAGGGCACATTTCCATTTTGTAGGTTTCCATCACGGACACATCACCCGTGAATTTATCAGAACCCTTCATAACTCTATTCGTATTTTGCTCCAAATAAAAGAAGGAACCAATGTAAAATGAGTATACCATAAATTCACTGTAACAATAAAAGAAGCACTACTATTTATTTGTCTTAAAACAATTTCTTCCCATTTTCTAAAAATTCAACAAGTTCTCATCCTTGTTCTCTTACTAACCTCTCTATGTGGAATCTGTGGCAGAGGCTCAAACGTTGAGAACACTCTGGATGAGAGCAGTCTCTTCCAAAAACGACGTGTGACACAGCAAAGAGAGTAACACGATGTTTCTTGATCTCCGCATACTGGGAAGACACAACAGAAGATTCCCTCATGACTTATTTATTTATCCCTGTACCAGACATCCATCCATACAATGGGATGTTCACATGATTGAACATATTGTAGGAAAATGAGGTAGCAGATGAACACTTAGTGATGTGGAAAACGCTCTGATATGCTGCCCAGTAAGTTAAAAATCACATTATAAGGGACAATTATATCACAGATCCATTTTATTAAAAATGAGAAAGCAAACCAAAACTATTAGTAAGCTATACATTACAATACTAATAGCAGAGAACCTTTTCTTTTTTTGTCTTTTTTCCTCCCTCTTTTCCTTTGTATTTTCAAAACATTCATAATAAACATAAATTATAATTTAATGTAAAAATATGTAAGTAATATGCGATATCCTATGTTTTTGTAAATACCTGGAAAATACAGGCATGTTCTGTATTACATGCAGCCCATGACAGCTGTAGCTGTCAAACTCTTTATGTGTGCAGACCAGAATGCATGTTCCTTTTTAAATGTCTGATAGCAAGAATAAAGTAGCTCTTTTTTGGTTAATTTTAGTAAGAAAACTCAGAAGATGCTCATGTGTCCGGTGGGGGTCATCTATGCAACATTAATCCATTTAGGTGATGTTAATGAGGTGCCTTTTCTCCACCAGGAACTCTGGTGGGCACTTAAGAAACAAGGATGACAGGCTCTCCTCAGTCACCAGGTGTCTTGGTATTCAGGAAGCCTAGGTCAGTCTGCTCAAATTCTGCACACATAACACTTCAGAGCCTGGAACCAACCCATGAAATGCAGACTTTTTAAGGGCAAAACAATAGGCTGAAAGTGCTATGTACTGTCCTTAAGATGACACATGGATCTTAAAATGCACAATGTTTGGATTATTCATGAGAGTCCTGCAAGAAGGATGTCCCAAGGATTTTTGCCAGGGACATGCCTGAAATTGTAGATAAGAATCAAGCATCTGGAGCTGCCCTCACAATGGAAAACTCCATCACTCAGTGGAACTTTTCCGTCTATATCAATTGGAGGATTTGCCTGGGAACATATGCAGCAGCGTAAGGCACTCTCAGCCCTCAAGGTCGCCCATTCCACACTAGTTAAGGACCGTTTTTCTATTCAAAGCATGCTTTGTAATTATAGTATCGCTCCACTGGACAAAACTGTGTGAGCGTGTGTGTGTGTGTGCGTGTGTGTGTGTGTGTGAGAGAGAGAGAGAGAGAGAGACCGAGAGTAGGAGCACCATACCTCCAGCAGCACATGAAGAAACAATCCAGTTACAATTTAAATAACTACTGTTTCAACACTTTCTCTAACTGGTTAATGTACTCTTCAGCCTCTTGGTTGATTTGAACTAATATAAGCCAAGGAAATTGTTATCACATACTAAATCCTCGACTTCTCAACACTAAGTTGCAATTTCCTTAATTTTGAAGCACGTGTCAGTTCATTTCCATAGGCTCAAATGGAGCAATGATTTCAATAAACACAATTTCATAAGCATCCCACATATTCTGAAGCTTATGCTAACTTTGCTCTTACTCAACTCCACATACCTCTAAAAATGCAAGAATATTAAAACCATTAACAGGAACCCTAAATAATTTATTATTTTGTGATTTTAAAAACAAACTAAAAGGACAGTAATTATTTTGACAAAATAGTTTAAAAGAATGTTTAAATTTCCTGTTTTAATTATTAGGCTTCTATATAAAATTTATGAATCACTAAATGAGTTTCAATTTCTTTACCCATATACTTGGGTATGTCTGAGCATAGACGTTATAGTCACCAGACTGCCACTGGTCACCATGATGCTTGCCCAAAGGGAATGTAATTTGAAGGCTCACAGAGACATCTAGCCATCCCTTATAGAGGCTGGCATGACCCTCAGCCCCAAACTCAGATCCAAAGTATCCTGTCTCAGGGACAGCCCTCAGTCACCATTCTTGGCCACCCTGAGAAGTTATCTTGGGCTGCTGAAATTAACTTAGACTTTGATTCCTGGTCAGAATTTTAAATGATTTTTTTAAGAAATGTTGTCTGTGTCACTAATTAGATACTGGACTTCATCATTTATTTTTGTCTTGGTCTGCAATTACTTTGTGAATGATTTTTTAAAAGAAAATACAGATTACTTCTTAAAGAAAGGTAATAATGTGTACTATACTATCATTCACTTGATGGAAATTTACAGAGAAGCCTGCATTAAGTAACTGTTCCTGCTGCTTTTTAAAGACTGCTTTTAGTTTTAGATTGAGATGGCTTTTATTTTGACATCACTCAGTTGGATTATTTATTTGCCAATTTATTTATATCACAAATGGAATAAGAAATGAAGCCGAGGCACAAAATGTTTGCCACAAATTCATTTGTATTCACAAGAGTATCACCAGGCTACCTGCAGACTTAACTAAGCCCTATGCCCATGCTTGAAGTCAGGTGCATGAAACCCCCAGAGTCTGCCTCAGTGCAGTGGCTGCTATATTGTATCCACTCCACCAGGTACCCTCTCTACACTGCATCCTCTCCCACTGCGAGTAATGCAGAGGATACCGGGGTGCCGTTGAAGTGAAGGCACAATAGTTCTTTTCCAATTCACCCATATGATAATTTGTTTAATCTTGTTAAATGCACTGAATTGAACTGAAACTATGATGTCAGTTCGTTTGCTGTTGTCATCTGATGCCAACACAGATCTCAGCACATGTCTGGGGAAAGGCTACTGTGTTCGGGGAATATAGGAAATGTCCTTTCTGAATGTACTGGCAACAATAAGACAGAAGAAAAATCAGGGTTTTCCCACTGTGCAGTTGCTTAGTGGACACTATTCTATCCTTTATTTACAGCTACAAAAATAATCTTGCCACAAGAATTTTAGGAAGCAACCACCTACTGCCCAAAGAACTACACTGCATTGTATTTGTGAGCTAGAAACCAGACATGAACCTTGCAGCCAATTTCCCTTTGAACTGCTTGAACTATTGTCACTAGAGGGTGCTAAATGTCCCTTTAAAAGGCCCTTAGAGAGAATTCGGCTATGCCTAACTCTTGACTTTACATTCCTTGAACTGATATTATCACCTTACAAAGCTGTCTCATTTTTATTCATTAAAATTAAAACCCAATAATGTATAAATTTTTTGAAAAATTTGAATGGTTCATTATAATAGAACATAAAGAGATGCATATATTTTGAGAGCAAAGGCGAATTACACAGATCTGCACATAAGACCAAAGGCATGATTTCTGGAGGATGAGATTTGACCATGGAAGTTGTATAATGGTTCTATACCACTATTAATAATTTTGAACCCTGAAAAATATTCTTCTGCACAATAATTTTGTATGGTTCAATGTGTTCCCAATGTAAGTTGCATCAAATTATCTAAATTAGCGTTCATTAGTTTTCTCTGTACACAATACCGATCTCAAGGCTAGGACCTTCCCTAAATGCAGATTTAGTAGGTCCTTTCCAGAACTAATGTCATAGGAGGAACATGGATTACACTATGATATGTTAGATGTGAAAGATACTTTGTGGTATCTTCCTTTCTTTAAAAAAAAAATGTGGTACTTTGGGATATGCTTACAGTGTATCACTTATAAAAATGGCATTTTATACACATGTATGAAATAAAGTAAGCTTTAAAACGAAATATGAAAGAAACTAAATATGGAAATTTTCCTGAAAATTGTCTTATTACACAATTACACTGACTTTTAGGTCATCAAAATGCTAAACACTTAAGCAAAATGCAGCACATTGGTAATGTTTGCAAAAATATAACCAATTTTGCAACTTTCCCCTTTCTGTCTTCACTTGTACTTAAAAATATCTGCAGTATGTCCCTTTTTTCCCCTTCCACTTTGGTTCATATACCAAGGAATCGCGAGGTCAATGGGTGAGAGCTGTTTGTTTGTGTTCACGGCTGTCCGGGGCGGGGCCGCATGTGGGCAAAGCTCTGACCCACATCTGAAGAGGCTCCAGGGACTGCGGTTTGCGATGTATTTTCCTCTCCCTCTGCCAGTAGGGCAGAGAGGCTCGTTTTCAGTGTGCTTCACAGAAGGATAATTAAGGCAGTGTTTCGTCGTTAGTCTGCTATTTTTAAAGGGAAACAAACACGACTTGTGCATGTAAGTGGCATCACAGAGCAGATGGACGAGGCCCGAGCACTCTAACAGCAGTGGATCCCTGGCCCCGTTTCACTAGGACGCAACTGCAGACAAAGGACATTGGCAGAAGAGAAAAGCGACCCTGGGCTTGGCGCTGCCAGCACCCGCAATGCTAACTGCTAACTGTTAGCTGGCTTAGGTAGAAACCGAGGAACATGAGTGCAGAGCTAAGCTCTATTTTGGCAAGAGTGGTCGACAGAATGTGCTAGAGGAGGGGTACACTCACAATGCTCCTCTGAAAGGAGGAGCCCAGTGCAGCACCTGACCACAGAGGCCTTGGCTCCATCCACCTGCTCAGTGACTCCAAGGAGTCATTTAGTTCATTTGTGCCAATTTTCCATTTTAAATCAATTAGGAACTTTGCAGATTCATTCAAAGGAGGAATTAGCATGCATTGGGCACCCCCTCCCCGGCCACCCTCCCCATTCCCTGCAGACAAGGAGCAGCAACCCCTGTGGAGCCCTAGCGCTGACACAGTGATGGCACTCAGCAAATGAGTGAATGAATGAATGAAGCATGCACACAGCCCGGGGCACAAGAGAAAGGCAGTGCTGGCAGTGTCAGTGGCTAGTCCAGGAGAGGCCCCTCCAGGGCCCAGCATTTGACTTGAACTTGGGACTCCCCGACCGTGGGTGAGGTACTTCCAACGGTAGTGAGAGGAGGGCCTTGGGACGGGCCCAGCCACGGGTTCACCTGGCCAGCCGTGGCCCAACCACCATCCCTTTCCTCACTTCTGAACAGAACGTGCTCAGCATCAGCGGCTTTGTCTGTTTCCAAAGGCCTGCTGACCAATGCCCGGGAAGATTTCCACTAAAAGTTAAGATGATAGCTGGGACTTAAATTGTTAGCGACCCATGGCTTCCCGCCACACACACATGCACACGCACAATGCACACACACACATGCACACTCACACACATGCACACATACACACATGCACACACGTACATGCACAATGCACACACATGCACACTCATGTGCTCACATACACATGCACACACACGCACACAGATACACACACGTGCACAAACATACACACATGCATACACACAATGCACACACATGCACACAGATACACACTCACACGTATACACACATGCACACACACTCACTTGCACACACGATGCACACACATGAACATTCACACACATGCACACACATGCACACAGATACACGCTCACACATGCACAAACATACACACACGCACACACATACACATGCACACACGATGCACACACATGCACACTCACACACATGTACACACATGCACACGCACATACTAATTAGATGATAGATAAATAGATGAGACAGAGAGTGGGGTCCACCCCTTCTCCCAACAGTCGGCTGCCTCCTCTCCCAAGTGTCCAATACATGCTGCCCTGGGTAACCATGGAGGTGGCTTTTTAAAAAAATTCTCCCAGATCGAGGCACTGGGAAATGAAGAAGGCAAACTGGTCTCTAAGAGGACTTCCAACTCTACATCTCATGGGATTTCCATCGCAACAGACCTAACAGTACCTGGCAAAAAGCAGATATTCAATTAAAAAAATACTAAGTGAATGAACGAATGATTGAATAAATGAGTGGATGAATGAGTACACATCCTCTACTTTACCTGTGCCGTGATAAGTTTACAGCAGATTTATCTGGATTTCAATACAAAACAATAGTTCCCATTTGTATACTACTTACCCCTTGCAATTCTCCAAAGTTAACTCTAACGAAAATTATTTCCAGTTAAGCTGTTTCAGCAACTGGATTGGTTTCACATGCACTTATCGGAAACCATCAGAATGGCAGATTCATTGCCTTTCTAGACACTTGCCACATCACCATGACAACTGTACTTCCCAAGATGGCCCAATAAGATGCCCCATCTCACATGGTCTTCCATAAAGTGACACTGACTTTGCTCCCATCAAAAGTTGGGGTGCATGTTCCCACTCCTCGAACCTGGGTGGGCCTGTGACCACGGGAGAGTTCAGCTACACAGCTTCCAAGGCTACCTCAGAGGTGATACAGCTGCCACCTGGCTTTCTCGGGAAGAGCCACTCTTAAACCTCAGCCCCCTACTGGGAGAAAGCTCCAGCCACAGGGGCAGGCCATCATGGGTATCCAACCCTCAGCGCCAGCCGGCAGCCAGCACCAGCCTCAGAGGTGCAAGTGAAGAAACCTTTACGATCACGCCAGCCCCACCTGCCACCTGACTGGGAACCGTGCGAGAGACCCTGAGCAAAGAATGCCCTTCTCAGCCCAGGCAACCCCAGACCCATGAGGGACAACAAACAGTAAAATGATCCCTGTGGGTTTATGCCTCTAAGCTTTGGAGTGGTTGGTTCTGAAGTGATCGGTCATTGGAATGCCATCAGAATATTTCTTACTCAAAAAGAGACTTTTGCAACATTGTTAGAGCAGAAAATACTCTTCCTGTGTGATCTTTCACCCATTCATCAAATCCTGATTGGCATCAACTATAGGTTGAGCATCATCTCAGTCACCGCGGGCGCGGTGAAGAGGTGAAGCCGCCTTCAGCCAAACAAAAACTCAGATAAAGAGAAAAATACGCCAAAATGACGAGAGCACTTTGACCCAAGGGAAAGGACATAAGAAGTGAAATCAACAGTTCTTCCCTCTCCTCCTGTACCCTTCCCCTGCCTGGGCTCATCAGACGTGTGTGTGCCTGGGGGTCGTGGAGATCCTACTGCTCCGCCCCTGACTTTGGCCCCCAGCCCGTGCCCCACACCAGCAGCTCCCCAGGCTGCGTGTTGGTACCCTGTTCCCACTCTCTAGAAACATCTCTGCCCATCAAGCTCAGCTTACTCCCCCAAAGAGACGTGGGAAAACGTCAGCTTCCCGCTCTGTGACTCGCGCAGAACTGGGGGTGGTCAATGAGAAGCAGAGGGAGAGGAGGAGGATTCATTACCCTGAGTTACTGGAAAGAAAAGCCCTAGTGTTTGGAAGGTGCTGTTATTATTTTCTCTGAAACATTAGCTCCTGGAAATCAGGGGCTCTGTCCCTCGCATGGTCTCTGAGGCTCCCAGGACGCCCTGGGGGCTTCCCTCGGTCAATTTCGACGGTAATGAGAGCCATCTGGAAGGCGGCACGGTGGCCCCGCTGACCACTGCACGAGGGCTTCGCTGGGGGCACAGGCAGCGTGCACAGGTACGCACTGGGGCTCTCACTTCTGAGAACCACACTCCTGTGTGCTCCTTCCCCAAGAAGAGCGGGAGGAAGAAAAACTGCAGTCCTGAGTGGTATTCTCTCCAAGTATCTGTGAAGCTTCTTTAAAGAAGGCAAGTTCTTGTTTATAAACTCACATGTTGAATTCTTGTGCACGAAGCACTGCTGCTCTGATCCCAGATAGCCAGGACACCCAAATCTCACCTCCCAGACCGAGCGAGGATTTGAGATATTGGATTCCGAATTACTTAAAGCTGTTTAGAGCTTTGCATCAGGAATGGAAAGCATTAATGTGTCTCACATGTCACTCTCTATTTTATAGAATTCTTGCACTGGGGAGCTTTTTATTTTATTATTTTCTTTAACAACCAGAAAACTGGGAAGTTCACAAAGAAATTTTTCAACTGCCTTTGGTGACCCTTAACCCAAGAGGTTTTGCCTAATCTGTAAATTGGAGTGAAAAGTATGTCTGTACCTTTGGTGTGGGGAGCTCTTTGTCTTTCGAAGAGCTGGGCGACCGTTAACAATGGGGCTATACATACATTGCGCTTCTTTGTCGGTTACCGCAAACCAAAAACAGATGTGAAATATCAGCGGCTACCTCGTAGTGACCCATGGAAGTTGAGGCTAATCCAGATCATTCTTAATAACTCAAAACTGCCACCTTTTTGCCACCTAATTTTTTTCTCACTTACAAATGCAAAAAAGAATTGACAGTGTGCGTGGAAATCCATTTCCCTCTGACCAGAGACAGACCTTCTCTGACAAAAGTCAGGAATAAAAGCCCGCTCCACTCAGCTGTGCTGCTGTCAACCAAATACGCTCTAGTCTAGGTGAGCATCACCTTTAACAAACCAAGATCTGAAGAGGAGATATTCCTGTCACGGCCTTTTCCCCAAATTCAGTAGGCACAGCATGCCTTGGACTATTAGGCTGCTCAGAAGTGTAAGAAAACACAGAAGGTTTGGGCTGAAGGATCCAGCAACCCAACAAACGTTTCACTGATCTTGAAACCCCTTTAATTTTCAATCATTTCCCTGACTTTGAAGGTAATGAATTTAAGTGAGGGAGAAAAACAATAGATACAGGAATGATTCATAACCTCCCAGATGAAGAAATCAATCATCCCGCGCTAAATTTGAACATTCTATCAATATTTTTTATCTATTTACTAAATCCAAGATGAACTACTTTAACATAAAATCAAATATAAAACTGTTTCAGACACTGAATATTATTGTTTGCCTTAGAGCAAGCTAGGATGCCCTGGGGATAATTCTTTGTCGTGGGGGCTGCCCTGCGCATTGTAGGATGTTTGCCAGCACTAGATGCTGGTAGCACCCCACTCCCCGTGATGACAACCCAAACTGTCTCGGACATTGCCAAATGTCCCTGAGGGTGGAGGCAAAAACTGCCCCAGTTGGGAACCACTGGAATAGAGCGATTCACTTTTATCAGCTTCACAATGTAATTGTGTATTTGTGTGTGTGTGTGTGTGTATGTATGTGTGTGTATGAGACACACTGTCAGCCAGCTGGAAAGTGTGTTGTCAGGTGAGATGCACTGACCCAGAAAACACCACACGAGCAAACAGCTGTTGCCTGTCCAAGAGTGTGGTTGGCCACCCCAATCGACAGGACGTAAAGGAACCTGGATGAGCACACAGCACCATCACAAGAGCTTATGATCTATACACCATCCAACAAATGTGAAAATAAATTAAAGAAAATAAAAAGAAGGGAACCACAACACAATATTGTGGGCCTATCCAGATGAGAAAAGTTTAATGTTTTGCAGCAGTGGCACGACTGTACGGGAAAGACACTGTCATTCACGCATATTGGGAACACGGTAATTTACCTCTTGACTCAGCAATTTCTCTCCTAGAAATCCACCTTTTAGAAATACTCACAGTAGACAAACATACAGGAATAAGAATGTTCACTGTTGTACTGTTTAGTAATGGCGAAAAATAAGAATAAGCTGCATGTCTATCAATCAGAGATTGGATAAATATACGACACAGTATTAAGAAGAATGAGATAGATCTAAACCCACTGCATAGAAACTGTTCACAGCATAATGAGTTTTTAAAAATTATCACATATGTATATTAGCATACAGTTTCAAGGACAGGATCATAGAGTGACTGCCCCTTTTAAGTCAAACATTGGAGAAACGTTGGGATATAGCAAGTATGTGTTACTTTTGCAATCAGAAAAAAATTTTTAAATAATTAATATTCTAATATAGAAATATTAAAATGCCAATAAAATTTAAATATATTAATAAAAATATAAGTCTACCAATTAGACTTTATAGAATACATGAATACTTATTAATATAGCTAGAAACAGGTTGAGGTTTATTCATTTATATGAGAAATTTATTGAGCATCTAATTTATTAAATATACTGTTAATAAACTAATAAGTGAGACTTATTAAAAGACTCCTGGGGAAAATGAAATTTGAGTTGAGTCCCCAAAAGTAGGGCATGTTCAGACTGTAAGGGAAAAATGGCAAAATCTTTCAGGAATAATAAATTTTTAAAAACCTGGGTAAAGGATTTGGTTCATCATGAAGGGAGCAGAGAAACTACAAGTAAGATTATTCTGAGAAATATGTCAACATGAGGAAATATCTTGACATCTACAGACGAATATTTGTTGTTGATTCATGGGGGCAGTGAGGACTCATAAGAACAAGCCAAAGGACATGGCGTAAAATGCTTCTGACTAGAGCACGTTTATGGTGCTGCATCAAGAGATGGCTGCAGGGATCATTTCTATGTTAATGCTAACTTGAACTGGGCTTAGTTCTGCAGATAAAAAAGAAGATTAACTGTGAGGTGGGGACTCGATAACACTGCTGTTCCTGTGAGTGATCTCCCACGGGAACGAGGCAGAGACATCAATCTCAAGAAGTTAGAAAAACCCAAAGAAAGAAAAAGGAAAATAACAAAGATAAGAACCAAATTAATAAAATAGAAAATGAGCATATGGTGGAAAAGATTAACGAAGCCAAATCTGGTTCTTTGAAAAGATTAGTTATTTATAAACTTCTGGTGATTATAATTAAAGAGAAAAAAGAGAAGCTTAAAATAACCGAAGTCAAGAATGAAAAGGTGCCGTTTCTACAGATGCTGTAGACTTAGAAGGATAACAGCACGTCACAATAATTTCCTATCAATAAATGTGAAAATTTAGCTGAAATAGATAAAATCCTTGGAAAAGATAATCTACTAAAACTCTCAAAGGAAGAAATACAAAATCTGAACTCTTACAACTATGAATGAATAATCTCAAACCTCCTTAAAGAAAAACTCCAGGAAAAAAAGAGAAAATTCCAGGCTCAGATTGATTTATCAGCAAATTCTAACATACATTTAAAGAAAAGTGGATGCCAGTCATACACAAAGGTTTCCAGAGAACAAAAGAAGAAAAAAGCTGGATGCCAAAATGTAACTAGGACATTATGAAAAAAGGAAAATTATAGCCCAATCTCGCATATAAACACAGATGCCAAAATCCTAAATAAGAAGTTAGAAAACCAAATCCAACAGTATATAAAGCAGAATAATATATACTGTAAACAAGTCGGGTTTATTCCAAGAATGAAAGGTTGTTTCAATCGATGTAAATAATCGACTTTACATTGCAAAGAAGAAAATTCATATGATAATTTTAAATAAAAGAGGAAAAAGAGAAAAAATTAAAACAAAAGAGGAAAAATTTATTTGATAAAATAAATATTCATGATAAAAATTCTTAGCAAATTAGAAATAAAAGAGAACCTTACGAATCTCACAAATTGATAAAGGGCATCCACCAAACCCTACAGTAAACCACACATGTTAATGCAAGACATTAAAATTTAATCCTCTGAAGTTGGGCGAAAAGACAAAAAAGGCCCACTCATTACCACATTTGTCACAAATTGTACTGGGAGTCCTCATTAGGACATAAGGCAAGACAGTAAAATGACATGTCAAGGGATTGAGAAAAAATAAATATTAATAAAACTTTACTTGTAGGTAATATTGTCTTTTATGAAGAAGTCATAATAGAATTTAGAAATAAATCATTAGAATTAATAAATGAGTTCGGGAAGTTTGTTAGATACAAAGTCAATATAGAAAATTCAATTTTATACTGGGCATGGTGGCTCACGCCTGTAATCCTAGAATTCTGGGAGGAGGGAAGATTGCTTGAACTCAGGAGTTCGAGACCAACTTGAGCAAAAGCAAGACCCTGTCTATACTAAAAAAATAGAAAAAGTTATCCAGGCATGGTGGCAAGCACCTGAAGTCCCAGCTACTCGGGAGGCTGAGGCAGGAGGATCGCTTGAGCCCAGGAGTTTGAGGTTGCTTTTGCTGTGAGTTAGGCTGACACCACAGCACTCTAGCCTAGACTACAGAGTGAGACTTTGACTCAAAAAAAAAAAAAAGAAAAAAGAAAAGAAAGAAAAGACAAGAAAATTCAATTTTCTCTCTATATCTCAGCATCAATAGAAAATAAAATTTTTAAGTAATACTATTTTCATCAGCATCAGAAATATCTTACAATATGGGCATTCCAATGGAATTCCAATTTTCTTCAAACTGATCAATGATTCAATGTAGATTCAATCAAAATTACAGCAAGATTTTTGGGAAACTTGACAAACAGACTCTAAAATTTGTCACTTGGGTCAAAATGCACAGGGTCAATAGACAAGATGCTCTTAAAGAAGTATAAGGCAGGACAACTTGCTCTACTAAACATTATGAGAAAGGCGCAGCAATGAATACTTTATTGGTATTCATGCAGGCATAAATAAATAAAACAATGGAAAAGAAAAGAAAGCCCAGAAACGGATTCACACATATGTGGACACACTTGATTTCTGACAAAGGTTCAGTGCAGTTAAGAAAGGAGGAAACCGCTAGTTAATGGTCCTGGGAAATGGGACATCCACGCGCAAAAAAGAAACTTGACACGTAACTCACACGTCATAAAAATCAGGACCAGGTAAACTGCAGACCTGAATATGACTGGGAAAAACTACACGGTCTCTGGAATATAATAGAGAAGGATGTGTTTAAGACTTCGGGATGTCGCTTGAGTCCAGGAGTTTGAGGTTGCAGTGAGCTATGACGACACCACTGCACTCTACCCCGGGCAACAGAGTGAGACCCCGTCTCAATAAATAAATAAATAAATTTAAAAATAAAAAATAAACAATTGCTGAATCTAGAAGAAGGGTGCCCGTGTTAAAAAAAACACAAAGACTTTGGGATGGGGGAAGTTTTGTAAACAAGCCCCAAAAACATTAACTGTAAAGGAAGACTAATAACTTGAACCGCATCAAAATTAAGAAAAAAATTAAGAACTTCTTTTCATCAAAAGACACCATGAAGAGAATAAAAAGGCAAGCCATGGAGTGGAAATGATATTTTTAACACATCCAACCTAGTATTCATATCCAGAATATGTAAAGAGCCCTTATAAAGCAATAAGAAGACATACGACCCAGTGGGAAAACAGGGAAGAAACTTGCACAGGCAGTCACAAAAGAGGATCTGCAAATGCCCATTAAATACACGCAGAGGTCTTCCACTTAGGTAGTGAGCCAGGAATGCAAATCAGAGCCATCATGAGATAACACTACCAGTGCATCGCGGTGTCTGAAATGAAGACTGACAACAGTTTTTGATGAAGATGTGGAGCAACAAAACTCTAAGGCACAGCTGGAGTTTGGATGATGTCCTTGTTTCTCGGTCAGGGCGCTGATGGGAAGCAGACGGCACATTCCAGGAGGTCACTGAGAGAATTTAATGGAGGGACTCAGAACGGTGAAGGCACAACATAGCAGAAACAAAAGGAGATGAAGTCCCCAGGGCTGTACTCCCCTCAGGCCTGAAAGGGGAGGGGTAGCGGTTATCAGCTGTCACTGTAACTACCTGTAACTACCCAGAGGATAAACGAGAGGAGCTCGGGCTTTCCCTAGAGGGTAAAAGCCACTTGTCAACCGACCAAGGGGGAAAACATGGGAACAGATCCCTGCACTCTCCCTCCTCTGGCCCTCTCCTCAGCTGAAGCCGGTGGAAGACACAGAGGACAGGAGAGCCCATCTGATGCAGCCCACAGAGGCCACACTGCCAGGGCAAGAAGCAGGACAGAGAAGGGCGGAGAGTGGACTGGAGAAGCAAACGAAGGCAGTCGGCACCTTTGCTGTTGTTAAAGACCGTGCGATCCCCCTCTCTAATACGTGCACCAAAGACAGCTACAGGAATGTCCCCAGCAGTGAGATCTGTCGTCGCCAAATACTGGAAACACCCAAGTGCCCTTCAATACTGCAGAGCATCGATACGTTGTGTTATGTTTACACACTGCCACACTCTAAGACAATGAAAATAAAGACAGTGCTGCTCCACACGGCAAGACGGATGGCTCTCGCGAACGTCACGTTGAGGGGGAAAAGCTCAGCACAAAGGAACACACCGTATGATTCCATTTATACAAAGATCAAAGGGAAGCCACGCTTAACTGCAGCGACCAGGGATGCACCTTCGGATGAGAAAACTATGAGGAATAGAAAGAAGCAGTGGACAGAAAAATGAAAATAATTTCCTTCTTAAGAGGAAAGGAGGGGTGAGAACTGGGAGAAGCGCAGTGGGGTTGCTCCCGTGCTATAACTAACCACGGCACACGTTTAGTGGTCAGGCACATGCACGTTATGCTTTAAGTTTTTAAACAATGAGTTAAAAGGTGTGCATCACCCTGAGATACTCTCTCAGTTAAATACCATCTCTGGCTACATGAGTAAATTAGGACCGAGACCCTGGCTGCACGTACAGAAAGACGCAGGGAGGAAGGAGCGACTGAGAAGCACTTTGCCACGTGATTAGCTTCCAAATAAAGGAAACTCAGGTCCGGTCACAGAAAGCATTTGGTATCCAATACTCTTCGCACAACTCCCTTTGCCCCAAAACCAAAACAAAACAAACAAAAGACCTTTCAGGGCTACTTTTCTCCTGAGGTTAGCAGACCAAAACTTTTCACACGTGGAATACTTTCACAAGCAGCTGGGCGACATGTGGGAGAAGGGCTAGTCTTGCCTTGCGGTAACTTACCCGTTCATGTTTTCTGGGTGAGAAGGAGAGGAGAGCGGTGCTAGGAAGCATCACGAGTCCTTCTCAAGACCTTCCCCACTCCTTGGGGGTGGGCAGGAGCTGCAGGGGGTGGCCCTCACAGAGAATTGGCCCTTACTGAGAAGGTGGCATCCAGTTAAACCCGCACAACAAACAGAAGCTAGCCATCTGCAGATCGCCCTGAGGACCAGCTCCTTAAATACTCTTGGGCCGCACATAAGCTTGGGGGCATGAGAGGGACAGACACAGCGCTGCAGTGACCCGAGCCAAGGCTCAGAGATTCCATATGCATCCACAAGGTGGGCGAAAGCCAGGTAATACTGGAGGAGTTTGAACGTATCCCCAGTATGACAAAGATTAATTAGGGATTGTCTAATCTCCACGACATGTTCTAAACGTTCTCCAGCTGCCGTGTACAGGGAAGGTTTGTCAACCTTTCCAGCACCAGGAAAGCTGGGGAAACCCAGCTCAGGGTCCACTGCATCACCCGGGTGAGCAGTGACAGACCAGGAGCCACTGGGAAAGAGCCGACGGGGCTGGTGACAGACCGGAGGTAGACAGGAAGGAAAAGAAGAATGGGAGATGATTTGTGGTTTGCGGTAGTGGTTTAACGCTATGGCTTTAACAACTGGGAAGACAGTGTTTCCTCTTGACAGAGGTGGGGACTTGGAGAATATGAGACTGGGGAGGGCAGCTCAGGATTTGTACTTTAAGTCCCAGGTGCTCATAGATGGGCATGTGAGATATGAGCCAGGACCTGGTTGCAAACAGGGATGCAAGACTGGGCATCGTCAGTATATGGATAATTTTTAAGCTATGTGTTGGGATCCCATTTCTTAGGAGGGAGAGGTGAGTGCAAGTAACAAAGAAAAGGTGAAATGACAGGAGAGCCTTGAGAACACCCATCACCTAGAAGCCCAGCAGAGAGAGAAGAGGCAGCCTATGGCCCAGGGTGGAGCAGGAGGCTTTCCAGGCTTCAGTGAATGCCCAACGGAGGTTTGTGGACACAAACCTAAAGTGAGACCAGCCAGCACAGTACCCTGTGTTTTCCTGAACAACATTCAGCAGTTCAAAGTGCAGCCACTGTAGATGGAGCCAAAACATGAGCCAGGCATCACAAAGCTTTCCTAGGAACGGCTGCCATTAACTAAATAGACAGCTAACGGTAAGGGGGCACGGAGAAGCGAAGCAATGTCTTCCCCACATCACAACAAGTGACCAGAAAGACTTCAGACCAGACTCTTTCCAACTCCATATTTCACACCCTAAAACACTAGGCGATGCCACCTCCAAAGGAAGTGGGGTGTACTCTATGACAAAAGAAACTCATAAAAGGGAACAGACAAAGGGATGGGGCATAAAACTTATTTTAAGAACAATATGCAGAAGTTCACTGTGTAGGAAACGATATTCAGAAAGGTACCTTCCGTATTAATACAATACAGCCCATCACAGCGTGAATGAAATGAGAGAGGAACGTGACACAAATGGAGTTCATGGCATTTGCCCCCACCCCCACCCCCCCAAAAAATTCAGGTTTGGAATTTGGGATACTTAAGATAAAATAGAAAACAACTTAAAGGATATTTCAAGAATTTGCAGCCTGACTTAGACATGATGATGACAAAGCTCCTCTGAGCAGGCAGGAACTAAGTAACTTGAAACACCAATGGAATGGACTTGGCCAGGCGGTTGTGATCACCATGGGTTTGATAAGCGTTGAAGAGTGTCTTGGGGTACATTTGCAGACCCAGACACCCTTATTTCTGATGTTCTTCATTAAAGATTTGCAATTTATGGTTTGAATATTAAAAACACGACATGAATGAAATTCAGACATCTCTCAGTAAATGTGATAATTATTCCTCCCATCAGCTACAGTTCTCAGTATGAAGGGTTATAATTGACATTATGTACAATAACTATAAATTGTATCCTATGAAAATGGAGAATCTATTAAAGAAAGAATTGTTTTAATCTAAAGCTAAAGTAGCATCAATAATTTTTCATAATTTGTGGTTCCCTTCCTATAAATAAGCTGCCAGGGGAAAAATTGCTTTTAAGAAGTGGTTTAAGTGAGGGCTGTTTCATATATAAGTTTTAGCAAAATTTAGTTAATTAAATCAAAAGATAGAAAATAATATTTGTTCTTTTTCTTAAATGTAAGGAAAGATTTACTTTTGAAGTAATGGTCTTTACAAAATATGTATTTTTGGTTCCTTTTTCTTAATGTATCTATAAATTTACTAATAAAAGGTTTTTGTCTTGATTTACTAACATTTGAAAAGATGGATTATATTAGTACTGCAAGAAGAGGATATCATAAATTAAAAATCCATACATGAACTATATTCTCTTATTTGCAGTATGACAGATGATTGTGTGAAGTTACAATCAATAAAAGCTATTTGAAAGTTGTAAGACAGATTTTGCCATAACTGCTCTACTAGCAAGTTAGAACACTCCAACTATTTTTAAATCATCAGTTTACAGTGTGGATCAAACATATCAAAATATTTCACTTTAGCAAGCAATTATCTATATGGAGCTTCAATCTGCAACATAAAATTTGGTTCATAGTATTGCCAAGGTAGTTATCAAGTTCAACGTAGGTCTGTTCATAAATCAATTTCAGACTAGACAAAAGGAGAAAGCAAATTCCTGCTTATGTCGGTATTTTTCAAGCCAATCCCAAAGACAAAGCTGTTATTCTCATGTGAGTTTTTAGTAGGTGTCTTAACAATGTTGTTCTGACAATCTATTTAGATACTATATGATGCAAACAAAACAACAACAAAAAAGAAAGTATAAGCTCTATTCAACTATTGCTTTTGGACATAAAATACGTTTGAGGGAGAAACATGTTGTTCCATGCAGACTAGGGCAGTTATTTAGAGCAACTTTGGCTCTAAAAAATGGTTTATCAAAGGAGGTTTTGTGTCTAGATGAGGCCAGTTTTCCACTCAAAATCATTTTATTAAATGTCATTGGATCATACATTTCCAGGTGTGCCCCTGCAATAAGCCCTGTAATTCTTAAAAAACACACTGAGGTAGCAGGAAGGGCAGCTAAAAATAATGTGGGTTATATTTATATCCTGCTCATGTTTTCTAAGTAGCCTCTGCCTGAGTATTAGATTTTTAAAAATGAACTGTCAGATAATTGGTTGTCTATTGCAAATAAACGAACCATCATATTATCCCTGTGACTTTTTGTAGAATCCAGAAAGTAGCATTCTTGTCAAAATATCTTATAAAACACTGAATCCACATTTATAATAAACATTCTAGTGAGTATCTGTCACTAACATCTCCCCAAAAAATATTCAGAAAAAAGTTTCTAAGGAAACCTCTTATCCTTTCTATTTATGTAGAGAGTGGTGTTGATAACAATAATGATAAGCACTGCGATCTATCAGATGCCAGGAATCACAGTACACACTTTATGTATATTAATCATCTGAGTTAATTCTCACCACAACCCTATGGATGAGGTGAACTTCTTCCCATTTCAAAGATGAAGAGACTGAGGCTTAAACAAGCTAAGTTCTTTACAAAAGGTCAGAAAATCATCTCTCTGACCAAGAAGCTGGTGGTCGTCCTGAGCAACTTCTCTGAGCCTCCACCCCTGATTAATGCTCTTACCTGCATCTCACCCCTTCATCGCTGCAATTCTCAGGAAAACCCTACCTACCCATGTGGAATGCTCATATACAGCTCGCCCAATTTGCTGCTAGATTCAGTGTTATTTCACATGAAAACAATCAATAACAGAAAAGACCTGGATCTGGTTTCAAAAACATAATTTGAAAGGAATTCACTCTGAAAGCTCCGGGAAGCCCAGTGATCACCCACCGGTACCCTGAAAGGGCCTCTCAGGTACCTACAGTCTCCGCTGGACGCCTCCATCCACCTCAAAACACATGTCTGGCTCCTCCCGCTCATAAACAGAAACAGAGTCCCAGTATCCAAAGGCAAGGCTGCACTTTAAGAGACACTTTGTTTGTGTAGGTGTTCAAGGATTTGGAATCAAAGTAGCAGAATTATTAAAATTAATCCAATTTTATTTCATTTATTTTGTTAGTTCATACCTCTAAAAGATATATTTTGGAAGGCACCATTCAACCCAACCATTTACAAATCAAAGCTTTCTTTGGACTCCCTGAGACCTAAGCCAAGCTAGACAGTGACACACTGCCAGCTCCGCTGCCCTCCCCACCTGGAAGGAGTATGGAATGCACTATTTGACTCGAGCTCACACTTAATTACAGTGTCAAACATCTAGCTTAAATTGCTTTAATCAGCTGCCAACACTATGAGTCTTTCTGGCTTGAATGTCTATAAACAAAGAATAAATTCAAATATGTCACCAAGTGGCATCAACTCGTTGACCACTGGACCTGGAATAGTTATGCAACCAGGGTTCAATGGGAAAAAGTCAACATCTTCATATATGTGAGCCTTTGCTGATCTTTTCAAACCATCAGTCAACAGAATCCTAACAAAGCTAAATGAGCTATCTGCACTGAAATTTCTCAGCCTCAGACATCCAAACCTGTGGCTCTTCATCAGGAAAGCTGAATAAAGCTGTTGCTGGCTTTTCCCGCTCCAATTTGAAACATTTGTAGAAACATTATTGCATGTCTAAATTATATTAAGACAAATAAACCTTCTGTGATTAAATACTCCAAAACACAGGAGAGGTGATAAGAGGTTAGGTTTTCTCTACTGAGGTGGAAAACACAGGAAAGCGCTTAGCTGTTAAAAAAAAAAAACACACACACACAGATTCTCTGAGCCAGAAGCAGTATCCTTTATTTTGGAAATGTTTAAAAGTCTGTAAGGAGAGATCTCCTGGTTCAGCCTGAGCACTAGGGAGCACATGACTTCTGAAATACTCCTGAAAGAGAATTCTCCATCCTCATCTGTTTGAAATGCTTCCTAAAGAAAACAGAATTCGCACAAAACAGCTTATGCTAATTCGAACACTGAGACCAGCAGTCACAAATTAAGAATCGTCTTAGAAGGCAGTGCTGCCTTCCACAGTAGGCAACTATTGGAAGTCTGTAAGTATAGCAAGGGCCAGAAAATTAATTTCTAAAACTAAAAGGGAAATTCATTCCAGATAATCCAAGGAAATGAGTAGAGACTACCTACAAGGGTTCTCAAGCCCGCTCCCTGCTGCTCTGATAGGAAGATCCTGGTGGCGTGGCTGACATCCCTGTCATCTTCCTGGGGCCCCTCTGCCACCTCTCCTTCGGCACTAATCTTGTCTTCAGACCCACATCCCTGCCCACATTCTCCCCTGCCTCTCACAGACCGATGCCTGACACAGCTACTCAAGCTCTAGCTCCCCTCTGGATTCGGACCTGTACGTCCAAAAACCTGCCAGACATCTCTCCCGATGTCCACCAGCACTTCAAGGCACACAATCAGAGTCACATGCAAAGTTCTCTTCAGCCTTGATGCTTTCCCCATGGTATTCCTTCCACCCTCTGTCATCCAAGCCCAGACACAAGCAGTCGTTCTTGAGTCATTCCTCTGCCTCCTCCCCACCTGTCCCCTGACCCTATGGGACCTACCTCCTAAATGCTGTCGTGTGACTTCAGCCACATCAGCTTTTTACGTGGGAAAAGAGGCATATTCACATGAGTGGGAAAAGTGACCTCCCTGCATCTCCGGTCCACTCACTGCAAGCAGGTCGGCCCAAGTCCTTCCACTGCCCACCCCTGTGGCGGAGACACAGGTCTGAGGATGTGCAAAGGGAGATTGGAAACCAAATGAGCCAGTGAGGGACCTGAACAAGCCTCAAGCTCGTTTTCCTTTGAGTCGATGAGTGTAACAGTGACACATCTAGGATACACCTGTTGAAAATAATACTGTTGGTGGCTATTGTGGAGGAATAGTAAATCTAAGGTCGGGGTATGAATCCAAAGACATGTGAGATTGTAAAGGGAGTCTAGAAAACGAGAGGGACTAAGAAGTGTTCTGATGTCGTCGGCTGTCCACGCAGATGCTGTGTGAGAGGGACAGGTGAGGGTTGCCCAAGGGCAAGAGACGTTCCTGCCTTCTGGGGCGTGGCTGGAGGACAGGGATTGACCGTCAGGAGTAAGTAATCCATGCATGGACCAAATTCCTTGGAAACAGGGACCCAGATTCAGAGGTGATTAGAAAATAATGTAAACTCTACTCTGCACCCCCTATAAGTCTATCTCTAGAAGTTTATATATATGTCTAGTAAATATATCTGCTATAATATTAGTCTCAATTTTGTCTGCTATAGTAACTGAAAACTACTTAAGAGTCAAAGTAGGACAGTATGAATATATTAGGGTCTCTGCTATGTCACAGGCGACCATATCATGATGGCAAAAGATACTCATGATCATATTTATAAACAAATACAGCAATTAATAAAATTGTAAGTAAAATATTTTCAATTTTAGTAATTTAAATTATTTTCATTCTAATTTTTCAAGTAAGTTTATAGATTTATATATAAATGTACATAATTTAATTCAAATGCATGTATACATTCACTAGAAGGCTAATACCTAAAAATGTCAATTGATGTTATTTCAGAGTGACAGGGCTCATGAGGATTTTAATTTTCTCTTTACTAACTGTATTTACTAAAATGTCTACCTGTATTAACTTTCTAATAAAAAGGTTACTGTTAAAGAAGAATGAAAAGCACAGGTATAAGAATATTATTAGAACATAGGAAAGTAACAAAATCAAGCAGCAAAAGGGGGAAATTATTTCAAGAATTGGAAAAAGTATGTTGAGAATTTTGAGTAAAGCTGTAGCAACTGAGAAAAAAATCCTAGTTCTGAAAGTAACGGGGAAAAGATGATGACTTCCAGAACTTCCACCATCCACTAGGAAGTCCACCAACCTATAAGAAGGGACTGAATTTATCTACATGCTCAGATCTGAGAGTCATTCTCCATGATGGATACTGAGCCATGTCGTGAGACAGTCGTGAGAGGACCTCCACAAACAGTCATGGGCACTGCAGACACGGCCTATCCCACGCTGATCCTACGTGAAATTCAAGGGCACAATATTACACGGAAGTTGTGAGAAGAAAACTCCACGTGGATTGGGGACAGGAATGTGCCGCAGTCCTTGGAGGCCAGCGCTGTTCCAAGTGTGGTTTCAGACCAGCCACGTTAGCATCACCTGGGGGCTTACTGGAAGGTGCGCGGGCTCCCTCCGCAGACTTGCAGAGCCAGCATCTCTGAGGGGTTCCAGGAATCTGTACTTTAACACACCCTCCGTTTGAAAAATCCTGTGGTAGGTAACTTCCTGCTGGCTTAGAGTGGGAATAATGTCTAGTGAATGTGGAGGAATGACCGATTAAATAATCCCTAAATGATTCCTGTGAGTATCAATTTCCCAGCCAGGATTTTGGCAGCTGATGACGAACAGGACTGTGATCACCAGAGGGTGTCTGAAGGGGACACACAAAGTGCAGTTTCTGCCTCTGCTCCTCAGTGAAGCCCCACCCCACCTCCCTTAGGGGGAAGCCAAAGAAAGAACTGGAAGTTTCCATGAGAGCAGGACCTATTAAAGACCAAAGGGCAACCCAAGATTGTAAGAGTGGCCTTGCCCTGAAACCTGTGAGGCCAGACTACCCTGGAGAAACCCTAATGTGACAGAAACAATGGGTGATTGTCGGGGGTTGTCCTCGATATGGCGATGAGGTAGGCACGGCAGGGATCTCCAGATCATTGAGTCTACTCTGATGAGATTGTGTACTAGTTTCCTAGGGCTGCCACACGATGGGTGGATTCAACAACAGAAACTTATTTTCTCACAGTTCTGGAGGCTGGAAGTCCATGATCAAGGTTTTGGCAGGGTCGGTTCCTTTGAGGGCTCTGAGGGAGAGTCTGTTCCACCTCTCTGTCCCAGCTCCCGGTGGTTTGCTGGCCACATTTGGCTTTCCTTGGCTTATAGAAGCGTCACCTAAATCTCTGCCCTCATCTTCACGTGGCATTCTCCCTGTGTGCACGTCCGTCTCCAACTTTGTCCTCTTTTTACAAGGACATCAATCACATTGCATTAGCGGTCCATCTTATTACATCTGCAATGGCCCCATTTTCAAATCAGATCACATTTTGAGGTAATAGGGGTTAGAACTTCAGAATATGAATTCTGGGGGGACACTATTCACCCCATAACAGGCTGTTTAGTATTATGTGCTAGGAAGCTACAGCAAACCGCCACTGTAAAATGACCGCTTATTGGAGTTTAGTATAATTAATATTTAAATATCATTCCTGAAAAATTTACCCAAATTTTTGAGCTTCATTGGGAGTATCATGATATTAGCATTAATAATAGAATAGTTCTTTAATTTTACAAAGACACTCTGTCTGCATTCCAATTAAAATCCACAGTACAGAGGTTGTACTAGAGTGTTGCAGTGGGGAAAGGGCACACCTCAGATCATGGCTTGGGTGTGGCAAAGTCATAACATGTAACCAAAATGTTTGTACCCCCATAATATCCTGAAATAAAAAAAATAAAAAATTAAAATTAAAAAAAAAATAAAATAAAACTTGAAAAAATAATCCGTAGCAAATTGTCCTGGTAGGAATTAAACGAGAAAGTCATCATCGACTTTTCCAATTACACCCTTTCAGGCATTTTGCTGAGTATATATTTACAAATTAGCGAATTCTTTAGCCGAAAACAATGGGATCTTCTATGCGTATCTTTTTAAAATTTGTTTTTTCCACTACATATATCACGGCTGCCTGTGCGTGTGAACACAGACACTCTATGGCATTATCTCTAAGGGCTACGGGGTCCTTGTCCGGCGGTCAGACTCTTCCTCCCGTCTCCGAGGCAGTCAGCGCACGCCTGCCTCCTCGGCCTGGAGCGCACCTTCCTGCGCACCCGTGCGGCTTGCTCCCGCGCCTTCAAAGGTGTCTGCGCCAACGTCCACGTCTCAAGGAGGCCTTGCTGACCATGCTGTGAAAAACTCCAACTCCCCTCTCCCTCCCCAGCACCCGCCGTCTTTTTTCTCTTTTTCCCCATCTTCTTTGTCATCTTTTACCTATTGTGCTTAATTCCATTGGCAATGTCTCCCCCACCAGGCTGAAGGCCCTCGGAGGGCAGAGCACAGAGGTTTTATCCATTTGTTCACAGCTGGCACCCTAGGTCAAGAACAGTGCTCAGCATATGGCACGTACTTAAATAAAAATTGTTCAATGAACCACCTTCTTGTTAGTAGAATATTAGGTCATTTCCAATATTCCCATATCTGGAACAAAGCTCTTTTTAAACTTATCCAATCATTTACTTAGGGAAAACATCCTAGAAATAGTATTAAGTCAAAGGATATGAATGTTTTCAAAGCTTCTAATTAATGTTCCCAAATTTGTGCCTCATGCTATATTATCAAGGTTACAATCTTTAAATTGTTTCCAGGTGCATTATCACATTTAAATCACCATAATAATCTAACAGTAGTTAACAGTATAGTAATTCACCCTAAAACCTAGCCATTTTGAGGTTAGACGTTTAATGGAGACACCCTCATCTGCAATTCGTTGAGAAATCTAATGTTGTTTTGATCCAATGGATGAGTGGACTTGAAATTTTAGTTCTTGTAAGCAATCCTTTTTTAATAGCATGTTTTCTATCCATCTTATGGGGATTACTTCCAAGGACTTAAAAGTCCTTTTTATAAGATTTAGGACCCATCAATTAAAACCTGAGTTTTAAAATCCTAAATTGAAAAAAATCTTCCCAGGGGTCTTTCTTCAGCTTAATACAATTAATCACAGGTCACATAAATAGTGGTGTGACTGGGTCACAGTTAGAATCCTGTGCCTAGGGGACCTTTGCCTATCCTTGCTATAGATGAAACAGGGTCTGTGGCTGGCACTGGATCTCAGTTCAGGAACTAGCACTAAAATCCTCGGTTGCCCAAGTGTTTGCTTGTTTAGGAAATGATCTACTTGTAGAAACTTACTAAGAAACTCATTATACTTAATAATTGTAATGAATTTCTAAGCAACCATTTTAATTAATTAATTAATTAGTAGTAGTATTTTTGAATGTTCAAGCTTAACGAATTTCTTAGTAACTTCTAGGATACACTAGAAGATTCCCAGCCCTTATAGTTATGTGGGACCATGACATAGGCTCCAGCCACAAAAGTGAAAGGTGTCACTGATGTTCCAGGTATCATACAGAACAGGTATAAATTCTATGAGCTCTTCTTTTCCCTGCTAAGCTGGCCCCAGAAGCCATGTGTTGATACAATCATGTCATAGGATGGTGGGACTTCTGTCTGCCTGGGTGACCATGTGGTAGCACATGAAACAAACCTTTATTTGGTTAAGCCACTGGGATTTGGTGTTAATGTGTGATCACCGCATCCCTTAGCCCACCAGGACAGATGCACATATTCAGAGTTCCATTAATGGGGTCACTGAGTTTATCATGATTTTCTCGTATTCCTCATAGGCTGGACCAAACCAGGAACCTGCCTGCCATTCCTTTCACTACTCGGGACCAGAACATGAAACATTTCCAATTTGCCCACAACCTGTGGGCTCAGGTGCGCATGTTGAGAGATAAGAACAGAAAGGAAAGTTCTTATATCATGAAAAGTTGCTTATGGTGCCTGACCACACATATCGGGTATGAACTCAGGCACCAGGTGGCTAATGGTGCCCTTAGAGGGGATTCAAGGGATAAATAATTGCTGCATATAATATCAATGCCACAGATGAATACCAACAGGGTGAAGATCAAAAGGCCGCCTTGTTCTTCTAAAATGTATCTCATGGGCTCACACTGAAGAGAAATGGGTAACAACTGTAGATGACTCTGTTATATTTCTCTTAAAGTAAGATTAAAGTATTTATCTCTAGAGTTGTGGTCCATAGGAGAGCCACATCCCTAATCTGTGGGCACAGACTAAGTCTTTGACTGAATCATTCCCAATCCCATACTCAGCCCACTTGGATTCATTCATTCAAAAATCATTTATTGAGTGAACACCATATGTTAGCACTGTTCTAAGCATGAGAGATACATACTGGTGAATGAGACAAAGATCTGCTCCCATGGCAATTCCATTATAGCAAGGAAAATGGGAAAATTTTTTTAAATCTATAAATAAATTTTCAAAAATCTGTAATATCATGTCAGATAACAATACTCTGGAACAAATAAAAACAGCCAGGAGAAGAGAGATAGCTCTCTTTGGACAGTGTGGGCAAGGCAGGGCTCTCTGGGGTGTCTTGAGCAGAGAGCTGATGACTCTGAAGGGGGACCCGCGACAAGTCACGGAAGAGCACTCTGGCTGACAGGAGCATAAGCTCAGGGCCCTGAGGTGGTATGAACGTGGAGTATTCTAGAACCAGCAAGAAGCCCGTGTGGCTGCCGCAGAGTGAGATGGTGGTGCTAGGAGGCAGCCTACATCTTTCAGGGCACTGGGAACATGAGTAGGAGCTTGGATTTTATCCAAATTGCCACGGGAAGTGAGAGACGGTGTTCACCAGGGCAGGAATAGCATCTGACCTACACTTTGAGGAAAACGCTCTGATTTCTGTGTGGGGAACAGACTACCGGGAATGAAGCCATGTCAAGCAGATGAGGCTCAACAGAGTATCGAGTTAGGATCAAATATCTAACGTGCTGAGATGTGTCTCTATTCCTCTGTCAAGACAGACATTGTCACATTAGAGTTTTGGTCCTTTTTGACAGTCTCGATTTAGATGTAGATACCTGTACATTAGCATCGATATCAATGTATTACATTCTTCTTACAAAAAGTCTGGCCATCATTAACATTTTGGTACCCATTCTTCCACAAGTCTCTCTAAACAAAAAAATATACGCACACACAATTTTACATACATAGTATCCTACGTTATTCAGGTTGTTTTTATTTTCAGTGCATGTTCTATCATTGCTGCTCCTGGAGGATGGGATTCTAAACCACCTGGGTTTTTGTTTGTTTTTTTTTTAACTTTATCCTTTATGTTTTTGTGAATTGTATGTACTTTTTCAATGAGAAAATAATTATTTATATTTATATTTAGTACCCATACAGAAGTTATGAAAGGCTCCTGTCATCTGGGAAAAGAAAGAAAGTAAACTCAGCGAAGGGAGCGATGGGCCAGCCCTCCCCTGACAGCTTCAGAAACTCTGTGCTCTGCTACTCTGACAGAATCTGGAATGCTGTGTGTACTTTTCACTGTAGTCCGATCGGCACAGAATGAAATGGCTGTCTTAAAAAGTGACACTGGCATGGGAAATACGTCCATTAGAAAACAGGCAGGAGATGGCAAAGAAAAATAAAAGCCACGGAAGAGAACAACTGGGGAAAGTAGGGGACTTGTCCTGGCACCGCGAAGAATGGGGTTCGAAGGGAGACATGGATGTGTCACTGTCAAACAGTGGAAAGATTCCACATGGAAAAGAGATTTACTATTTATTCCTCATGGTGTGAGCAGTTCCAGGCGGTCAATCTGAGGACCACTGGGTGGACATCGCAGAAAGGTCAAGAAGCCTCCTACGGGAGAAGGAAGAGGCGAGGAAAGGTCTCACAGCCATTCGTCAGGATTCCGTGGAGGAGATTCCTCCGTGGAGGAGATTCCAGTGGGTGTGGAACTGGCACATGTGACTCCAAATCCCTCTCCGTCTATAGTCTATGTGGTCAGGTTTCTTGGAGCAGAGGCGACAACTTCATTTTCTGAAAATGCCAATACACAGACAGTTCTACACTCAACCCCTGCACGGAGTCCCTGATGTCGGTGACCGAACACCGGAGAAGCAAGCTTTTCCTACCCAGGGAATCTGGCCTCAACAGGACCCACTTTGTAACTTTCAGGAGTCTAGAAGGAAAGTTGAAAACGCAAAGATCTGTAAGAGCAAATGGTTTTCAAAGTCACATCCAGGTTTACAATGTAGGATCTTGTAGGGATGTCTAAACGTGAAAATTCCCATCTCAGAAAAGACTCATCGTTTTTAATATTTATCTTGAAAAGACCAAGAAAGCTCTATGTGCATAGCAGGTAAACTATAGCCATGCCAAATCTTCATGCCCAAAGAACAATGACTGGGCCTGGAGACACAGACATGAATGACAAGTCATCCCAAACCAGAACTTTCTCTAATTGGGGTGGTGGGCAGGGCGGGGAGCTTCGGGTTTACCCTCCCCCAGCAAGGGTGCACATGGAGAGAGCATCTGAACACGTGTAGCTCACAGATCGGAATGCCTGCAGCACCTGCTCCGACACATCTGGCGACCAGTAGTGTGGACTCCCCATGGAAGGGATGTCAAGGCATCATTATTCAAGGTGACCCTCCCTCCATCGGGATAATCAGAAACAGTTCACAAATAAAATAAGCTGTGAGATGCTTCGTCTTCTGGAGATAGCCTCCCTGACCTGAAGACATCACTGCACGTGTGGCAACATGGTTTCTCCAGGACCCCAAGACTGGAATCCGGTCGAAGGCTAAAATTACCACTTAAAACAAAGACTGATCCCTCCTTGACATGCTGATGAAGGGTTTATGTAGACAGCTACCCCTACCTCTCATACTCACTAGCATCGAACATAAAAAAAAAACTAACTTGGGAGATGCAATTTTTAATTGTTTTATAAATCTGGCTTGGCTATATTAAGGAAATTGCTATTTTATATGTAGAACAGAGGCAAACAAATCTCAAGAGATTAAAAATCATGTTCTTGTGGTTTTCTTTTAAAAGCTGCAAATTTGAATTCAACTTTAAAAATCATGGCACAGGCACAAAATAAGAATGAACAAAGATGGGAGAAACGTCCGCACCATTCTGCAGAGCCCAGCGCTGCTGCGAACGTGCATGTTTCCAATTACACGCTGCGGCGCGGCGAGCTCTGGGAGACACAGTCAGACAGAACCGAAGTGCAGTGCGCGACACCAAACCAGGCCAGGAAAAGCCCCGCAAAGTCCTTCTTTCAGTCGAAGCAATGACAGAGACAATTCAGTCCATTTCAGAAGAGAAAAACTTATGTAAGAAAGAAAAACATGATTATGTGATTTTCTCTCTTTTGCCTCCTAAAGCAGTCACGTTGTGTTGGTCTAAGAACCAACACTTAATATCTATGTGGTTGCTTTTAGCACAATAGTGGGTCACGATGGGAATGTGAGCAAGAGAGAACAAGACAGAGAGAGCTCAGTCCTCTGCCACACAGTCTAAAGTAATGAAGGGTGAGACCTTCCCGTTACTCAGAGGAGCAATCGGGAAACCAATAATAATTGGGCACATGGAGGTTTTGACAAGATAAACTGTTATGTGAGTCAAAGGTGCTAATTTGAGTTGCCAGAAAAAAATATACCAATTTTCTCCCACATAGTAAGACACGCGATTTAGCGATGGGGAATGCAGTGAGGGGAGGTGGGACTGACCGTGGGCTTCCATTTCAACTGCTGGAAAATCGCCTCTGAAACTGCAGCTAAAGGTGATTTCGTAAAACTAAAAGAAGCTCTGACACCTTGCGTTACCCCTTTACCTGGAACGATTCTAGTCTGGAAACAACTGATTCTTTGCAGCAGATTCTAAAGAGGGAGCTACATGTGAAGGGCTGATATGTCAGGAGGAGCTTTGGGGAACCAGAGTGGGGAAAACAGTAAAAAAATAAATAAAAATAAAAAAATCTGACTTTAATCCCATGCCCGGATGTATTCCAGGTGAGAAGAAATCCCAGTCATCTGTGACATGCATTTTCAAGAGAATGGGGCTTTGGTGACGCTGACCTTCATCACAGACTTTCAGGGCCCTCCCAGTTCCCCATGCCTGCGATGCAGTGATCTCCGTGGACAGTGGTAGGAACTATAATATCACCCTGATGTTCTCATCAGTGGTTTATGCATGAGGTAGACTCAGAAGAAATACAAAGATATCAAATAACAAAATTATGTCTATGGACCCAACAAGCCCCCCAGTTCTGTATCAGTCATCGACCGATTTTTGAGACATTTGGTCAAAAATGAACTACTCATAAGCCAGGTGAAGGCAGTAGCTCTTTTCCATCTCTGTATTCCTTATACCCAGAAGTCAGTACAATGATTGCTGAATTAAAATGAAGGAGGACACTTTGAGATTTCAGATTTCTTAATTAAAGAATGCACAAAATACTTTTTCAGACAAGAATGACTAGAACCCAGGGCTAACACCCAAATGAGGTCACAAATAAAGAGAAATCTGTCTTTGTAATCTGAATTCAAATCAGTACATAGCCAGGGCAAGGGACGGCCGATGTAGGATGCACAGCCCAGTGTTCTCACTCTAGAATTCCAGAATGCATTTCTGTTAGCCGCAAACCAGCCGTTCTCTTACATAAACACAAAGACGTCAACAGGTTTAAAAATTCATTTCTTTCTATTTTAGCTTCTTTGTGTCAAACAAAAAGAAACCTCACATAAATGATCAAAGACATTTCAGGGGATCTTTCAAACATACATACCAGTGAGGGCTGCTGTACTTTTTCCGTGAATCCTCTAAAATGAAGGTTTTGAAGATGCTTGCCAATGGAACGTTGTGCCTTACAGCTATAATATTTTTTAAAAGGCATTCAGTTTAAATTAATATATTTGGCCAGACAACTGTATTAAAATTCTTGTTATTTTTTCGGTTATAATGGTAGCCTGTGGGATGACTAGTCTTCTTCAAAAATCTGTATGGTTATTGCTTCTCCCTTGCCTGGGGTACATCATGTGTTTTTCATTTGAGTGTGCTACGTTGCAATACCTCATTAAAACAAACACTTAGGCTAAACGAAAGTCTTCATATCATGCCACGAAGGGTGTAAACTAATGGAGAAAGTTTCAGAGCCTCATAACTCATTGCAAACTGCTCATATGCCAGCTGCTCAACTGATATTTCACTCTGTTGGATGATGTCACAGTATTCATGCTCTTAAAATTGCCTGACTTTGGAAAGTATATATTTTTTCTCATGCAGTAAGCATGGAGAGTTACAGTGTAAACAGAGCCATATTTTTCCTACACAAATGACACCCACTTCCCACGCCCTCCACACCCACATGCAGACGCACGTGCCAAACCCTTCACTTATACTTGTCCTGCCACAAAGCATTGCAAATGTGTGCAAATAGAGCCTTTACACCTCGCCTCTCTCCTGCTGGACAGCTCCTTCCCTCAATATTTCTCAAGAAAGACACTGTCATAAGGGTCTGCTCTGAGCTCCACTGAGCCTGCAGTCCTGGGATTACCTACCTACTAATGTTTTACCTCTGCAGGAGCCAATAAGTCATTGTTGACACGAAACCAATTTGTGATTTTGTTTTAGTTCTACAATTTTTTTTTTAAGATTTGGAAGAGAAAGTTGTTTCAGATGTTTCATCAAAGTTTCTACTGCCAAAAGAAAACATGATTCAAAGAATTCCTGAAAGACACACATAAGAAGCCTCTGACTTCAAAATATAGTCTGCTTTGAAGAATGATTGATTAAAAGGCATCAACTGATTGAAAATAAGCAAGTGGCACTCAACAGCTTCATTCATTCATCTTTAAAAAAGATTTTTACACCTCATACCCATTAGGATGGCTACTATTAAAAAAAAACCAGAAAATTATAATATTTGCAAGAATAATGGAGAAATTGGAACTATTAGGAATGCCAGTTAGGAGAATGTTCATGAGAATGTAAAATGGGGCAGCCTCTGTGGAAAACAGTATAGTGCTTTCTCAAAAAATTAAAAATAGAATTATCATATGATCTAGCAATTCTACTTCTGGGTGTATGTGGGCTGTCCAGAGAGTATCCAGCCATGTAACCATTCTCATTATATTAACAATGGCTGGATACTTTCCAGACAGCCCTTGTATATTCAAAAGAATTAAAGGTAGGATCTCAAAAAGATATTTGTACAACCAGGTTCCTGGCAGCACTATTCACAATAGGCAAAAGGTAGAAGCAACCCAAGTGCCCATCAACGGGTGAATGAATAAACAAAATGTGGTGTACAACAGAATATCCTTCAACCTTTAAAAAGAAGAAAATTTTGACACCTGCTGCAATATGGATTAATGTCGAGGACATTATGCTGTGGGAAATAAACCAGTCACAAAAAGCCAAACAGTATGTGATTCTACTTATATGAGGTACCTAGTCAAATTCACAGAAACAGAAAGTAGAATGGTGGTTGCCAGGAGCTAGATGGCTGGTAGAATGGAGAGTGTTGATCAATGGATATAAAGTTTCCGTTTTGCAAAATGAGTAAGTTCTGGAGATGGGTTATACCCCACCTTTTTGGCACCAGGGACCAGTTTCATGGAAGACAATTTTTCCACAGACCAGGGGTGGGGAGGATGGTTTCAGGATGATTCAAGCACATTACATTTATTGTGCACTTTATTTCTATTATTATTACATTGCAATATATAATGAAATAATTATACAAACCCATCTGCTAATGATAATCTGTATTTGCAGCCACTCCCCAGTGCTAGCATCACCGTCTCAGCCCCACCTCAGTTCATCAGGCATTAGAATCTCCTGCATGTGCAGTTTACAGCAGGGTTCACAATCCTATGAGAATCAAACGTGCCGCTGATCTGACAGGAGGCGGAGCTTATGCGGTGATGCGAGCGATGGGGAGTGGCTGCAAATACAGACGAAGCTTTGCCCTCACCTGCCACTCACCTCCTGCTGTGTAGCCCAATTCCTAACAGACCAGCACTGTCTGTGACCCGGGGCTTGGGGACTGCAGGGTTATACCAACAATGTGAATGTACCTAACACTATTGAACTCAACAATGGTTAAAATGATAAATTTTACGTTATATATATTTTGCCACAATTAAAAATAAAAGATTTTGTAGTGCCTATCACATACGAAACCCATGTGGTATCTGACGCTTGCATTTCATGATTCTCAAAGTGCCTTTCCTCAATCCCTTATCCCTTCGTTCCTTCGTATAGTGTATTTACACATACCCCATGATCTGTTAGGCTACGTGCTGGGCACCCTGGAAGACCCAAAGGTGAATCAGGGGGGCGGCCTATGTATCAAGACCTTACAGGGACACAAATGCCAGCACTACAAAGTAGAATGTGTTCACTGCTGCAAATTGCTGTACTTCCTAGATTTTTTACTTCAACTGTGATTTCAAATATTCTGCCACGTTGGCTCCATAATTTCACTTTCAATTACACGTTAACATGCTTTATTTTCATACAGCCGCTCTTTTTCATGAGACGGATACAGACGAAATGCCGTGGGATTTCAGGGGGAGATGGAACTTCTGTTAAATCCACATCTTCAACCAATAAAAAAACTTGGGTTTTTCGGTTTTTTAATCAACACTATTCTCTTCATGCTTTTTCACATCCCCTCCTTTTTGCTCCTCTGTCCTGCCTAAGAAAACTGTCTCTGGACCCAATCCTAGATTGTGCTATCTGATAACAAGTGTCACCTGGGCCACAAGCCACTATCTCCTCTCTAGCCCTGAGTGCGGGGCTCATGTCAGGACTTGCACCAGATTCGGATGAAATATCTTGCTGGTAAGTCAGCCCTGAAAAGGGACTGTCTGGTAGGTGTAGAGGTCATCTCCAAGCAAACCTCACTTGTACACTGGGGCCTTGGGAGCCCAGCAGAGCCACCTGGCTGCATCTCCACTCAGGGCCCAGACTGGAAGGCTGGTCACTGACACCAAGGACGAGCCATTTGGGAAAACAGCCCACAGGAAATTCACTGTGGCTCCAAAAACAGCCACCCTCTTCCAGACCTAAAATTCTCTCCCCTCCGTCTACCTTGAGGACACCTATCCATCCTTCCATGCCAGGTGTAGCCTCACCTTCCCGGTGAAGCCTTGCCCTGGAATGCCAGCCCTGTCTCTACAGCCCCTGGCATCTTTATGCAGCCTCTGCTAAGTACCTATTTGTGCAACTGTATCCACCACTAAACTTGGAGGCAACAGACCACACTTTGAATGTTCAGAACCCAACACAGAGCCTGAGATATTGTGGGTATTCAGTGCATGCTGGAGGGAAGAATGCATGAGCCAACAAGCAATGGGAGTCTCATGGGGACTCACAGTTCAAAGTGCTAGGTGAAAACTGTGCAAAATGCGATGACCAATCTGTACTTGAAAATGCTAAATTGATTTAGCAGAAATTATTTCAACCCTGAAATTTCTTTGTGCAAATTCAGTCTTTGCTTAACCAAAACAGAAAAGAACATACTAGTGAATTAAATGCATGCATTTTTTTTTTGCCAGATAAAATCTTATGATTTAGTGTATGAGAGGAAAATAGAATTAAATGTGTCCCTGAATGCTCCTGGGTCTAGTTGGTCCTCCTTCCTTTGCAACCTTGGAACCGAGGAGATGGAATTGTGTCCAGAGTGACCAACCAGTCCAAGAAGAAATGGGCTTGTGTCCAGCCCCTGCCTGTGCCACAACTGAGCTGCACTGGGAGAAACACTGCTGGGGAAAATTCCAGGTTTTTAGAATTGGTGTCTGGCCAGAATCTATCCCAAGCCTAAGTGGCTAAGGCAGCAAGCAATTCTGCCAGCTTCCATGGTTTGCATGGAGTCGAGCAGCTTCCCAACATACCCACATCCCTTTGCGTTCAGCCACATGGCCAGGCACAACTGGCCAGGAAACTGGGGACAGAAGAGGCCTTGGGTCTGTGGCTGTCACCTGGAAGGAGAAGGCGTTCTGGGCGTGGCTCTTGCTCAAGCTCCACTGTTGACTGGCACAGTGCCCTCCCGGGGAGCTACTTCACTTCTCAGAGATGCATCTTCTCTCCTGCAAAACCAGACTGAGCTCCTTCCCCAGTGCACATGTCTTTCCCCCAGGAACAGAGACGGCCCAGAGCCCATCCAGGACACTTGGGGAACCAGGGCAGCAGGTAAGCCTTCCTGGGCAGGAATAAATGACCATACTTAAGCTTCCAGACTCTCAGTTTTCTCATCTATAAAGTGGAAAAGAATGCTGTTCTATTTTTTTAACCTCACTCATAATATTGTGAGGTAAAAGTATTTAAAGATGCTGAGGCTCTAAACTAAAACACAGTGTGACGTTTATCATTCTCCACCTACGCTTTAGTTCACTGAGCATCTCCTGAGCTCAAAAATAATAGTAACTTCTAGAACTGCACTGTCCAAATGTCAATGCCCACGTGGCTCCTGATCCCTTGAAAAGTGAGTAGTCCAAACTAAGAGCTGCTGCAAGTGCAAAACATGCACCAGCTTTTTTTCCTACAAAAACTGAAGTGTCTCATTAATAATTTTTATATTAATGATATTGATTACATACTGAAAAGATTCTATTTTGGATATACTGGACCCACCAGGTAGATACTAGAAGACAGGATTTAAAGAAAATACATGATTGCAATTAATTTCACATTTCTTTTTACTTTTACTTTTTTAAAATGTGGCTACTAGAAAAGATAAAAGCATATACATAGCTCTCATTCTATCTGCACCGGACATAGCTGTTCTAGATTGACAAATATAACTTTTGAGTTATTTTAAGCATGAGAAGATAGAAAGAAATCAATGAATAAAGTGAAAAAGTTAAAGATTATTTATAAATCGTTGCTGTATTTTTTGAAGAGGTCACTTTCGAGCCTCACTTTTCTTCTCCTCACTTTCCGTTTCTGTGAATGGGTCGTGTCCCTGCACGCGCTCAGGCCCGGCTGCAACGCAGTCACCCCAGACCCTCGGAGTGCCCCACAGGCTCCAGCCCCAGCGCGGCGTCTTGGAGGGAGGAGCACCTTCCCAGTCCTTCCTGGACTCTAGGTTTGAGGTGCAAAACAGCGTCTCCACCACATGCTTTTTTTAAACACCATCCAAAAATATTTGGTTTTCTATTATCACTTCTTCAGTGAGGTAGAAGTATGTGACATGAAATTGACCGTTTTCAAGGGAACAGTTCAGTCGCATTTGGCAGGTTAACAATGCTGTGCACCCACCACCTCTGTCTAGTTCAAACGTCACCCCAAAAGAAAACCACACACTCACTGAGCGGCCAGTCCCCACATCCCTCCTCTTTCCAGTCCTGTGTTTTGTGCACATCAGAGACGCCCTGGTAGTGATGAGTTAAAACCTAAACCACCTTGGTAGTAAAGCACAAACCCCCGGCGAGTGAGTTATATCATCGCTCTCAAAATCCCGACATGGAGTGGTTCTCCTGGAAGGTAAAGGAAGACAATGACAAGAACTCCACCTCCCTCTGTTGCTCCGACCTAATCCGTACTAGGAATTATGCTCTCCTGCGGAACGTAACAATGTTCAGTCTGCCTCATAAAGTATTTGCCACAGCAGCCGGACAGCATCCCCGAGCTCCAAGCGAGAGGACATTTTGGTGGTGACATGAGGATTAAGGAGGCACCGAGGAGGGCCAGGATGAGAGGCCACAGCAGCTGCCCGTCTCCGTGACAGCAGAATTCATCAGCAACGCATCTGCTCTGCGGCCCCCTGGCCAGAGTCCCGAGCGTTAGCTCTGCTTTCGGGCACCTGGGTGGCTGGGAAAGGGTTGGGGTGGAAGGAAGAGAAGTGGGAATTTGTACCCTGCAGATTTCACTGAACTTGACCACAACTGTGAGTGGAAAAAGCACCGCTGCCTGTCTATCTGGCCTTTCTTTACAAGGCTTTAAAATGCTGTCGAATCCATCTGGATGAAAGATGACATCCAATTATAAATTCTTATTACTCTTTTTATTGCCCTTTAAGAGTTCTGACGCTCACTCTTCCATGCCCATATGTTTCTGTTTAAGGCGCTTCATTCAAATTGAATTTGAAGAACAGTCCAGATTACCCAACCACAATTACCTGAGTAAAAATCCCCTCGATCATCTTGGTAATCCAAATAAATTCCGAGCATGAAGGTGGGCTGCCTGGATAGCTCTGGCTAAAAAATGCTTTGTGTCCTGTTTCATCAGACACTATTATAATACACCTAATTACACCTCATTTAGAATAATAGGGAGGGCTTATTTTATGCCATACATGGCCACTTGCTGGAGTATAAAATAAGCCTTATGTGATTGACATATCACTAAATTTATCCAAAAAAAAATCATAACATGAATTTTAAGGCAATAAGTCAGGTTTAAATAGAATCTTGAGCAATTGAAAATGTATTTTGTGAATGATTGAGATTAAAACATCTAAATTATTCCAAAAACATTTTACTTCAAACCGATCTAAAATATAAATAGGATAAATTAAATAGTTTGTCGTGAACTTAACAGAACTTTAGCAATTCAAATGAATTCATGTTATTCTCCTTAAAAATAGATATTCTGAAAATATCAATAGCTTCAAAGTAAAAACACTGTGCACTGTTAATTCTATCACTTCATTTATAAATCCATCATGATGTTCTGTGATTTTTCAACATAAATTATTCAAATTACAAACTTTTCTTTGTATATATTGTCCAATAGCTTGTTTACGAATTCTGCTGATACGTCTGCTACAATTTATCCAAAAGCTAAAATGATGTTTACAAGACAAATGACATCATGGCCATGACAGACCTAAATGTGTTTATATCAATTGGTTTTAGAGGGTCTTCAAAACATGACTTTAAAATCTCAGTTATTACATAGCTTAATCTGTTCCTGATGTTTCTGGAGTCATATACTTCTAAAAATAGAGAAATAGATTCGTTAAAAGAAAATGAATTATTTGATCTATCTTATGCATGACTAATGAAATGCATTTTCAGACTCTTCCAAGATAATATGACACTTAAACTGTGCATACCAATGGGGTGATAAGAGAGGGCGACATTGAATAGGTATTCCACACAAGTCACTATTCCATACAAAATGGAAAGGATATTTTATGGAAAAGGAAAAACATTCACAGGCATATAGGAAATGTCCTATTGTTGCCCCACTGGTGGGAGGCCAACCACAGAGAACTGATCTTTCTATCGTGCTGATGTTGACCTTTCTGTAGCTGTCCCCACTAGTGTGAGTTCCGCCCTAGTCCAAATTTATGTAGAATATGTATAATTTGTCTTAGATACCGAAATTCTTCAAATATTTAAAACTTCTATTATGTTTTCCAAAGCCTGTTCATCTCCAGGCCAAATATCCCTCCAACCATCCGTCGGATGATGTGATTTTAAATCTTTATCCTCCAGGTCATATCTGCACAGTCACATTCTACTTACCAATATTCCTACTGATAAATCAAATATATATAATATGTTTAAAAAGAAGCAGTTATACTGAAATATTAGTGGAGGTTACTTTCACATAGAATTCCATCTATTTATACACACACACACACACACACACACACACACACACACACATTTGTATTATATTCTTTTCTGTGCTTTCCCAATTTTCTACAATGGCCATACATAACTTTTACAGCCAGGTAATTCAATGTTCATTCATTCTATGAACATTACCAAGCACCTAGGAACTGCTATATGGAATGAGGATGGAGCCACAGACAATCAAATAAAAACCTTTGTCTTTGTGGACTTACCTTCTCACTGGGGGAGACATGTAGTAAAAAAAGACAAAAGACCAAAATTAATAGCATGCTTGAAGGGAATATAAAACTGGGAAGGAGAATAGGGTGATGTGTAAGAAACACTATTAAATAGGTCAGTGAGGGCCTTACTATAAAGGTGATAATAACCTAAAGAAAGTAAGGAAATGAGCCACATAAATATTGGGCAGAACATTCCAGACTGCAGGACCAGCAAGTGCAAGGGCCCTGGGGTGAGGAACACCAAGAACTCCTGTGTGGATGGGGTGGAGAGAACAAAGGATGAAGCAGTAGGAGATGAGTCAGGCCATGTAGGGCCACACAGGCCACTGTGAAACTTGAGCCCTGGTGGAAGGCGCTGGAAGGTGTGCAGCAGTGCAGTGACATGGTCTGATCTAATGTTCAACAGGTCACCCTGGCTGCCTGTGAGAACAGGCCCATGGAAGGTCGAGGCAGAAGAAGAGAGAATGGTTAGGACAGCAGAGTCGCAAACCACATGTGGGGTAACCGTGGCTTGAATCGGAAAGAGGGAGCAGAGACGGGGAGAAGGGTACTATTCTGCATCACCAAGGTTGATCCCCAGGGGTATTTGTAGAGAACAGATAGTTAAAAGAAACGTCTGGAACTACACACAGCCCTCCAAACGCAGTCTTACTATGGCAGAAGAGTGAGACAATTTTACATTTCCTTTCCCAGGGTATCTTATTCTAACAAACACAGAAACCCTAAAGGCAAGCCAACTGACATGATGCAAATGATTAATAAGGAACACAACCCAGGCTGGATTTGAACTGATGAGGGCAAAAAAAACTCTAGCTAAAATTCCTCTCAGTAACCACAGCCTTCTCCCCTTCCACATTGCCCTTGCTCTTTCTGCAGCCCTCTGCAGCCTCATAAAGACCCCTTCTTCCTTGTCTAGTCCCAGTTTTCCCAGGCCCTTCAACAACTCCTGGCTCCTAAACCTACCTCCCCACGGTCTGCACACTGCATTCTTCCTGGTACCCTGAGATCACTCATCCTTTTACTAACCAGAAGGCTGCCAGCCCCTCTTTCTCCACCCTGATGCCACAGAACTAAGCATCGCTGGAGAAAAATCATGCAACTCTACTACTGGTTGGGGCTATCAAAAATCCTGTAATTTTTAAAACTCATTTGAAATTTTCTTTTACTCCTTGACTTTTTTTATTCATCTCAAATTTACTTCCTATGTCATTCCCTACACAGCTATTGGAAGCCTTCCATTCTCCTGCCTCTTGCTCCAAACCTATTCTAACTTCACTCATAGAGCTTGACCTTGCTTTTTACTTTGTTGAGAAGAATGAAGCCATAAAATGTAAGTTCTTTCAACCTGGGCCTCTTATCCTCAAGTTTTCTCCATTGCTTCACCTCTATTTTTCTCCTTTTCTCTTGACTCAGAGGAAGAAGCCACCTTGCTCCCAGATCCTTCATCAACACATGGTTGATAATTGCTCCTTCCAAATTTAATCCCTCCATCTGTGCCCATGAGACAGAAACTGCCAAGATTTTCCAGCTTGCTGTCTTTTCCCTCTTACATCTTCCGCCTTTCTCTTTGCAATGGAAATTTTCCTCATGCAAGAGATATTCCTTCTATCCTAAAATAAATAACCCAAAACATCTCGACTCCACTTCAACCACATTCTCACTCTCTCTTGCAGTGACAAAAGTGAACTGAGTCAGCACAGTGCTGCAATTCTCAGACACAAAGATAAACTACTGTAGTCCTGGCCTGCGCCACCATGTTTCTCCAAAGAACTGACAACACACCTTGCCATTTGCCCACTTTCTCTTGCATTGCTTGCAAGATGGCTTCTCCTGAGCTCCATTGGAAGGGGTTTCATGATGTGACCACAGCCATTCCCAAAGGTGAAACTCTCCCCTCGCTCAGCAGTCTTCAAAACCCTGCAGCTCCACACTGTCCCATCAACTCCAATCCATTTCCTACCAAATGTCCCTACTCAGCTCTTCAAAGTCAAAGGTTGGGAACCAAACCTCCAAGCTTCTCCTCACTTCTCTCTTCTGTCCAACTCCATCCCTCTTTTCTTCTTATCCCTAGAAATGGCATCCCCCCTTCCAGGCATCTTTAACTCCTCCCTTACTCAGACTCCCTAGACCCAGTCAGCTCTTTGGGCATCTCCTCTGTATGCAGCACCTATTACCATTGCCCTACTCCATCCCCCATGGCCCACATCTTTTCCCGTTGACTGCAAGGCTATTCTGATACCTGGAATATGAGTGGAGACTTCCCCTAAAATCCCACAGAAGCTCTGATTTTTTTTCTATTACCACATCCTCCCACATTAAAACATTTTATGCTATGTCTGACTTTTCTCTGCTCACACAGAAGTGCTCCAATTACAAGGACCCTATTCCATTCCTTTTTCTGTCCAACACAAAGCCACATACACCATGCAACAAGGCAGTACTGTGCTTCCTTGTTCAGGTGTATGCTCATGTGATACTATCACCAGCAGTGCTTACTATCCAATATTTGTTTTCCACAATCACAATATTGTGATATAAACTTATTGTTCAGGCCTTGGCACAAGTGCCCACACCCCTAAGAAAATGCATTTTCCCTTTTACGGTATACAGTTTTCAACTGCTCTACTCTGGTTGCCAGGGCATTTCTCCTCCAAAGCACTATGTCTACACCAAAAGAAGCAAAATAAGGGAAAGCTAGAGGTGGCACTAAGAAACAGCCTGGCCCAGCCCCCAGGTCCCATAGAGAATGTCTGGAACACGTTCGTTGGAGGGGTTTGTTCCTGGGCTCAGCTTCCCAGAGACACTTACACATCTTCTGGGGAAATTCCGCGTGTGCAGGACAGAATTCCAAACAGAGCTTCCCACTGAGCGTGGTTATTATCTCTCTGCTATCTCCTTCTCTCAGCCCAATATTTCTTAAGAATAAGACCAGTCAGTGTTGGAGAAATCCAAGCACTCCAGGTGGCTGGCAGAATGAATCAATTATGACATTTCTTGTTGGTGGGTGAAGGTATGAAGTGGTCTTTACCCCAGCTGACAATCATTAGGAATAATATTCCTCCTTTAGACCTCAAAAGAGATTTTGCCTGTCTGTAGACAGCCTTCCTGTCTGTGGAATTACTCCTTGTCATTTCTTCTGAGTGGGAGCATGAGCCAGGGTACTAGAAGAGGGAAGAGTCCAGAGGATGTCTCAGGGAATTTCCAGTGGCCACCGGCCTAGGTGCCCTGGGTAACCTCTCAGCCAGTTCATGCTGAAGGGTTCAATGGAGAGCCATGGATTTTTTCCACCTTCTTGACCTCAAATGTCCTGATTTTGTATTAATAACCAGCTTCTTATGTATGCTGTTATGGGTTTACTCTTGCCAAAATATTAGGAATTGGTAAGAGAGGGAAGAAGGTGGGAAGGTGCATTCTGCATTGCCCAACAAGGTCTGCACGGCTGCCAGTCAATGCGCGTCTGACCGTATATAACATTTACAAACCCCACCATCAGTTCACCAAAGTGGAGAGAGTTTCAAAGCTATTCTCACCAGACAAGAGGGAATACTGCCTCCCAGGAGACTATCTGGGACACCTAGAAGAGACTCTTCTAATGGTAAACAAAAGAAAAGCAAAGATGAACAGTGATCTTTTAAGCAATCAAAGAGAGTAACTAGATCACAGCGCTAAAATTCCACTTCAAATTTTGCTGGCTTATGGATGCTTTTTGTTTGCTATTTACTTTGTGGAAACTGATTTGCCTTCATAGGCAAAATAACTGGTTAGTTATAACCACATCTACCTATAAAAGAAAGATAAAATGATGCCCTTAGCCTAGTCAGACATACTCCTGGCCACTGAAATAGCTCCCTGAACCTAATAGGTCAACAATATTCTAACACTGGAAGCTCCGTTACCACAGCCAGAATTTGTACCACTGCACCACCAGTAACTAGAGGCGATTTTTAATATTTAAGGTCTAATCACAAGTAACAAAGACATAAAATGCACCAAACATTACATAATCCTGTACTTCTTGTATAATTAAATAACAGTACATAGACTCTAAGCAAGAAAATATTTGAGATGCCTAAAATTGCATAATCACAATTGTTCTACATCCAAACTACTTTGGTGATACGTATGATGATAGTTTTCTCCAAAAAACAATTCTCTACCATTTCATTCTCTTGGCTTTCTCCCAGCCCTTAAGGTCTAGAAAAGAGGAATAGATGAAAAGATGCAAACTGAACCTCCACAGTTTAGCGACAGCAAAAATTGTAGCCCCCACAGACACATACACACACTGGTGTCCCCCTGGGCAATCTCTGACTATTTGAGGGTAAGAACAGTATTTCACCCCCCAAAAAATGGCTTTCCACCAAGTGCCACCAAGAAATCATGGCAGTTTTTCAATTGTGATGCCACATATCTGTTAATAGCTAGTCATAATTAGTTCAACTTTAAAAATTATGTTCCAAAAATAAAGCTCCTTAAATCAATGTAGGCAACCGTTCTAAGATTCTCATACTTTGCTTCCCTTAAACAGAGACCATTCTCATATGAATTTTAAAGAGAGACTAAACAATTATATTTAGAAACTCCACAGAACATGACTTCGGAATAGTTTTTTAAAACATTGTTATTATTTAGAATAAGGGTGTGCAAACCCCAGGAAGCACATTAAAATCACCTGGAAGCTATTCTAATTTAATCTGATTTATCTAATTCTGACTTGTGAAACACAGCCATGCTCAAGCCCACCCCTGACCAATTAAATCTCTGGGGTTGGGGGCACAGGTATAAGTATTTTTTAATGCTCCCCAGATGATTCCTGCATCCAGGATTGTAAACCAGTGTACTAAAAGCATCATCTGAAGCCTCCTTAGAGTAATAGGGAAGTTCTGAATTAAGATCCTGTTGCATACCCGGCACTAACCAACTGCAGCTGTGCGCTCTAGACAGGGATGTCTCCAAGTAGCTGGTTCAGCTGCTTCACAAAAACCTGCAACTAAAAATGTCTGTTCATCCATTATAGCTCAGGCTTCCCTAGCCTAGATGTTCAATACACTTTTTTTATGATTCGAGAAGGTAAAACACACACAGACAGAGACACACACAGAGTAACACAAAAGGCACTGACTGGTGGAGTTTTTCGTTTTGCATTTCTCACTTCTTTAGGGGTGTGGTGGGACAATGCCACCAAGCAAGATGGATCTTTTGAAACAGAGACTTGTTTGCATGCATATATTCATTTTCTATGAATAAAAGAACGTACAAGAAAAGGAAAAAAACAGCAGTAATATGGAAATGAGTGACTTTGAGTACACACAGAGTTTCAGTTTGGGTTTCTTAGAACACGGCCTGAAGCAAAAATTAAATGTGTGGCTCCGTTTGGGAGGTGACAACCCAGAGCGGTGAGAGTGCGGGAATGGAAGGGAGTGGGAAGTGTCACCACGACGGTGTCAGGGTCAGCCCCAAAGAGGGATGGCCAGTCGCTGGGCAGGTGCCTCCCATCAGCCATGCTGATGCCTTCTAGAAGGCTGTACAGAAAAATTCTGCCCCACAGCAGCCCATGGGGGAAGAAGAGATGCTTAGCCACCTACACTAGTTCTACATCCTGTCTGCTATTGGTCAGAGTCACCCTGCACATCTAGGTTATGTCATCTGGCCTGAGGTGACTACCCCCAAAGTTGGGTCCTATGCCCTGTGGTGGGTCCTTCATCCAAGTGCAGGAATGGCAAGAGGGCCCAGGGAAGAAGGTGCAGCACTCCTGGGGCAGGTGACCAGCTGGCCCTGGGCCGTGGGACCCTCACAACCAGGACTCGGCCTGCTGGGGTGGCGGCTGTGACAGAGCAAGGGCTAAGGGTCCTGGAGATGGATGGAGTCAGCAAGATGTGTTCAAACACAGTTTTTTCAATGTCAACTGCAATGTGTGTGTGTCCCCCCAAAATTGATAGGTTAAAATCCCCACCCCGTGGTGATGTTATTAGGAGGCGGGGCCTTTGGGAGGTAATTAGGTTATGAGTGTGGAGCCCTCATGAATGGGATCAGTGCCATACAAAGGGACCCCAGAAAGATCCCTTGCCCTCTTGCCACCACATGAGGACCCAGCGAGAAGATGGCCATGTATGAACCAGGAAGACAGCCCTCGCCAAACCCAACCCTGCTGGCACCCTGATCTCAGACTTCTAGCCTCTAGAACTGTGACACATAAATATCTCTTATTTACAAGCCACCTATCCTGTGGCACTCTGTTATAGCAGCCCCCGCTGACTAAGATAGGCTACTATGCGTGACCAGGCAGCTTCTGCATACCTGGGGAAACAGAGACTCGAACTACAACCAGCCAGAGACAGGATCATTGCAAATGGGACTCTGGGTTGCACAAGGTTTGCGACAGAAAGAGACATGAGCCAGGTTAATCAGCAAGGGCAGCAGTCAGGAATTAGCAGACAACTCACAGATTAAGGAAACAGAATAGAAAACCTAAAAACAAACCTTGGTACACAAAAGAATTCAGGGGATGATAAAGGTAACATTTTCATATCAGTTGGATTAAAATGAATTATTCAATAAATAGCACCAGGACAATCATTTATTTAAAAAAATCTAAATACCTATCTCACATCATACCTCTAAAAATCCAAATAGATGAACAATTTAAATATTAAAAATTAAACTATAAAACAAAGGAAGAAAAGACAGATATTTATATAATTTAGGATGGGAACAGCCTCTGTCAGGATGAATGAACAGCAGAATCCATAAAGTTTCCTTATATTAATAGATAAAACTACATATTAAAAATTAAATTCTGTTGAAAAGACTATAAATAAAATAAAAAAGCAAACAGTTTTTTTGTTTTTTTCTCAGCAACAAAAGAAACACAGATTGTTGAAAATTTTTTTATTTTCAACATTATTATTTCTATAACAGAAAATTTTTTATTTTCAACATTATTATTTCTATAATAGAAAATTTTCAACAATCTGGAGAAAATACATGAAACATATTTGACAGAGTTTTAATATCCCTAACATATACAGACTTGTCCCAATTTCCTTTGTTCATTTAACAAGCATTTATTGAGTACATAGAACATCGTAGCATGTTCTATGTCTGATACTGGCAAAACATGTGAGCAAATGAAGAAAAATGCAAGTCTATGGAAAAATGGATAAAGAACACGAAGGCCAATAAACTTTTAAGAAAGTTAGTAATCAAAGAAATGCAACTAAATATGATCTATGAAGGTCCTGCCGTTTATGTTGTCAAATTATAAAAAATATAATAACAAGTATTGACAAATATTAAGAAAACAGGTACTCATATACTGGTGCATATTTAAACTAGTATGAGTCTTTAGAAGGGAAATTGGAAATATATGTAAATGTTTAGAATTTTGTATATTCTTTGATCTAGAAATTCTACTTCTATGATTATAGCCTAAAGAAATTATCATAGCATTGAGTGAGGCAAATGCATTACATGTAACTGAAATGTACCCCCATAATATCCTGAATTAAAAAAATAAAAAAGAAAGAAATTATCACAGATGTAATCAAAGATAGAGTTACAGGATAGTAAGCATACTCCCATATGTTAATAGAATGGCCAAAAATTCAAAGCCAACTGAAAATGCATCAATAAATACTTAGTTCAAAATTCATGGAATATACATGTGATGAAATTTTATAAGGCCACTAAACAG
>RJWJ010000251.1:182882-308962 GCA_004363605.1 Indri indri
ACAGGCATGCGCCACCATGCCCAGCTAATTTTTTCTATATATATTTTTACCTGTCCGATTAATTTCTTTCTATTTTTGGTAGAGACGGGGTCTCGCTCTTGCTCAGGGTGGTCTCGAACTCCTGAGCTCAGAACGATCCGCCCGCCTCGGCCTCCCAGAGTGCTAGGATTACAGGCGTGAGCCACCGCGCCCGGCCTACTAAACAGTTTTTAGGGACATGGAAAAACAAAAATACAATATTGCAGAAATGCAATATTTTGGGATGATAAAAAAATGGTTTCAAAAAAATTTTTAAAAAAGAGCAGTTGCTATAACCTCTTTTGGTAAAAATAATGATATTGTTCAGGGAAAAACAGACTGAAAATACATCCATGAAAATGTTAATTGTGGGTATCTGGGTTGGTGGGATTATATATCATTCTTTTCTTTTTTAAGTTGTTCACAGTGACATCAAATTTTTCATGAGCAAAAAGAACAGAAAAAATAATTATTTTATAGCCATCCAAGGAGATAGGGAGAAGTCACCTATGGAGATAGGGCATATGATCCAACCAAATTTCCTCAGCACTTTGTGGGTGCGACAGAGGTTGGCCAAGTATCTGCCAATGTCTCTTTTCTTCCTGGACGCCCAGGTAGACTATATTTCCCAGGCTCCTTTGCAGTAAGGTGTGCTCATGTGACTGAATTCTGGCCAATGGAAAATGGGTGGAAGTCTGGCCCATGAAACATGCCCGCACATAATCCTCCATACTCTTCCCACCCACTGCCTAAATGCAAAGGCCTCTGGGCACACAAAGTAGGGCAGAGGCTGGGCAGAGGCTGGGTGGGAGGGAAACAATTTAGAAGTCTCAAGATCACACTTTGAGGAGAAATTTAACCAATGAGAACAAGAGTGACAATTTAGATGCAAAGCTCTTAAAGGCGCAGATCAAATTCTAACCACATGGGAAGAGCCATGTGCTTTGTGGATGATTTCTGTGGATTCCTCAGAAGACCCTTAAAATGTCTTGAGTATGTGTTTTGGGGCATCTGTTCTATAAAGATATACACCCAACACTACCTGCATATTTACCTTTTTTCCTTTGGTCCTAAAGATACAGAATTAACTGAGATTGGGGAGATGTACAAAGTTTTCCCCTTGGTTGCCAACAAGTGAACAAAACTTTTAAAAAATTACATATGATTTGAACCTATTTTAATATTTAATATATGTTATGGCAACTGGCACTTTATATTTAATTTTACCATTTTTAAAATTTCTTTTATCTATAGCAGGATGTTAAGCTACTAGTGGTCCCAGAGTGTTGGCAGAGCCCTCATTCTAAGGAGAGGTACCAGACTATGGAGGCAGAATGTGCTGAGGGTTGCCCCAAACCTGGTCTGGGGAACCTCAGCCCATCATCGATTTCAAGGATATAGAAGGAGGCACGGAGACGACAGCAGAAGTGGACAAACAGGATGAAGAAGGGACAACCACACCCATCTTCCATACCAAAGTCTCTCTGTCTGAAACAAGTCAAAACTGGTGGAAGCAAGAAACGTTCAGTTGAATAGAAGCTTGAAGTTTGTCTTTAAGAATTGACTGGACTTTCCAATACCTGAAAATAAAATCGTGCATTAACAATTGTAAGTGACCAGAAAAATTGTGGGATGGACCTGAGATATCATTTGAGAATAAAAGAGAACATTTCCCCGCAGCAGGTGGGAAGGGACACAGTGGTAAGGAAATAAATAAGGGTTTATGGGTTTATGTGTCCCTTACTCCATCCAACTCACTCAATAACCTTGTTACATATGAATATATGTATCCTAGTACTCTAATAAATAAGAAGATGAGTACTACTCTTTGTAAAAATCATTTCAATAACAGTTTTAAGTTTCATTCTTCAAAAAGAAGTAAATCACAGTCCCTTCCACTAAGGTTCTATTAAGCATTCTATTTTTCCAAGGGTATTCAAAAACTTCTAGTCTGAAGTGAAAGATTACAGTGTATGTGCCTCAAACAAGAAACAGTTTTCCATCACTCTCCAAATCCTCAAATAGTAAATAGTGAAAGTGTGGAAATGCAAGATGGAGTGGCAGTTAACACTCCCCAACATTCCTACCTTACTGGAATAGCTCTTTTTCAGGAATTACTTCCTTTCCTTTATCAATAAAGAAAGTAGCTTTAAGGGGGCCAAAAGTAAGAAGAGAAGAAACCTCCCAGACATACTTACCATCCATGGAGGTGACAACAATCCCAGTGTAGAACAGAGGGAAGAAGCAAACGATTTCGATGAATAAACCAAAAACACTTAAAAGGCATATTTAAAAGAAATGAAATCATAATGGCAGTATTTGCAAGCAGATTAACCATCAACACAGAAAAAGGTGAGAATATGCAAGGTCTTTCATCAAGATGGAAGGAAACACGTAAAGTAATGTTAAAAAGTACTGACTACATAATCAGAATATAAAGAAAATATTAGCAAGAGAGGAGAGGAGAAGAGATGGAGATTCAGTCTCCTTTGGGTCAAATCCCAAAATCTATTAGAAGCAGGAAGCTGGAACAGGAGAAAGACAGAACACACCTGACTCCTGGTGACCCACACTCGAGGGGGACCCTTCCAGTCCCTAGCACTGTATTTGGTGGGAAATCATAGATCCCTGTCCTTGGATCTCATTTCATTTCAAGTACTAAAGATTACAGTGGCTCCCCAAAAGCATTAAAGACCAACTACTGGACTCAAATTTTTGGAAGACAAAGGCTGATGTCGTGACCAACACGATTTAGGTGTTTAGACTTAAGGTCTAACTAACCAATGACAGGCTTTACCAAAAATGCTAAGAGAAATTTAATGTCAACCTTAAATAACAGTAGAGGCCTACAACATAATAGAGTCAAAAATTGTTTATCCAAAGTTCTAAACCCAAGAAACACGCAGACAATAGAATTAGTCTAAAAGGATTTTTAAAATAATCATCTATGTTTTAAAAAAAATTCCAATTTTCCATCATGATAATGGCAGAACTGTCCAACAGCAAATGACCCCATGTAAGCACTAAGGACAGAAGCAATTTCCTGTTGTGAAAATCACATAGATTTTGTGAGCAAAGGACATTTACCCACAAAAGGTAAATTTGCAAAAAAAAAAAAAAAAAAAAACCACCAAGGATAAGGTAACAATGTCAAGCAAAGGCTACCCCTGTTGGATCTTTAAAAGGAACCAACTGCATGCTCAGCTAGCTTCTGCAGATGCTTACGGCAGCCCTGGAGGTGAATCACTCAGATCTCCCCGCAAGGAAGGATCCAGCATTCATCCAAACAGCCTCCAGCTGTTCACGCCTCAGGCCCTGCCTCATTCCAGACAGCTGTGGGCCAATAACCGAACACAGCGGGGTACTAGGGCCTGGTCATTTCTGCCCAGCACCGGATGCTTCAAAGGCAATCTCTGCTCCAGAGCTCCCCACTGAGTTGGACAAACTGTCAAATCTGTATCTGGTCTGAGGCTCTCCCTGCCCAACCTTGCCTTTTCCTCATTTTACCCTTCATAGACGCACCCGCTACCCCTCCAATAAAACTCTTTCATTCCTAACTCCGGCTCAACATCTGCTTCCCAACTAACACAATGCTCCTAAAACCAATACCGGTGAAAAGCGACATGCCAAGCCCCCATATAAAGACTTAACTTTCTGGAAAATAAAATTTCATATAATTCCAATTACCCATGATGTTATTTAGCCATTTCAAAGGAAATAAGCATCACAAATTGTAATCCCCAACAGGTGAACTGATCATTGAACCGCTGCTGTTGACATGATGACACAAAATAAGCAGGGTTGTACGTAGCATGCTACTTTTAGATTTTCAGGTAAATCTAAACACTTCTAACTGATGCAAAAATAATAGTGGATACTTAACGAGGCCTTCAGCTGATTTATATCATGCATTAATATTAATCAAAAGGTATTCTAAGAAATACTTTTGATACTGTAAAAGCTGTTAAAAGGAGAAAAACCCATGTCTTTTTTTTTTTCCTTATTCAGAGTCACATTTCTTCACAAGGTATGTCCTAGTTAACATAAGGGTTTTTTTGTTTTGTTTTGTTTTGTTTTAATTTCAGTTTTGAGGAATCAAGTAATGGGTCTTTTTTGTTTGTTTGTTTTTTTGTGGCAGAAACACAGTCTTGCCCAAAGAGTGCCGTGGCGTCAGCCTAGCTCACAGCCAACTTCAGACTCCTGGGCTCAAGCGATCCTCCTGCCTCAGCCTCCCAAGTAGCTGGGACTACAGTCATGTATCACCACGCCTGGCTTATTTTTTCTATTTTTAGTAGAGATGGGGGTCTCATTCTTGCTCAGGCTGGTCTCGAACTCCTGATCTCAAGCAATCCTCCCACCTCAGCCTCCTAGACTAGAGTGTTAGGATTACAGGCGTGAGCCACCAAGCCTGGCCTAATGGGTCTTTTTAAATTCTTTTATTGGATGTATGTTAATATTCCATTCCCATGGAAGACTGAGGAACCAGGATAGTAGCTTATTGCTTAAATTATTCATGGGTAAAAACATCTTCTCTCTTTGGTTCCATTTTCTTTCCTATCTTTGTTCATTGGTAATATTATCTATTTTATATATAATTTTCCCAGGACAACCTCCCCCGAAGATCAAGTAGGATAGGAAGGAAGAGGACTCATCACCTCTTGTCTCACCTGCAGACCCTAGACCATTTTTATAATCTGTAAGGAAATAAGTAAATTTTACATAATCCTTTTTTCCTTATTTTTTCAAACAATAATGGAAAATATTTGACTTGGGGGCCTTTTTAAATAACATAAGTCATAAAAATTTGACTTGCTTTTGACTGTTACTTTAGGCATACATTTTTGATTACTGATAATTAAACTTAAATATAAAGATGTTTTAAACTTGGCGTTTTAAAACAAATCATACAAGAATCACATAGTTAAAATTATGTATTTTGTCAGTCTCAAACTCAGTTGGCTCAATAACACTGTTATAAAATTTTATGGGTCTCATTTGAAGCTCCATATAAATTGTTACTGTTTATTTTTGGATATTGATAATATCGGTGTATTTAACAGTGTACAGTAGAGTTAATGTTTAATACAAATAAATATTACTTTCCAGAAAATCCACAAAGAATCACTAAAAAATTAATAGCCATGCTTCAGTTAAATTTGTTTACTCTTTAAAATACATTCTCAGAAGTAACATGTATTCTCAATTTAGCAAAACACAACCAGAATTTTCATTTAACCTTGGAATTTGTTCTTTAAAATTAAAAAAAAGAAACAACTTTCTCTGCTATTTACAGTTCCTGCTTTGGGATAAATCCCAACATCTGGATACCAGAATCTGAGCGGCAAAACCCTTGGAGACATATGTGCAATTTTACACCCGAAAATCCACTGTTTTTCAGGGAAAAAACCACTGTCGTGCATCCACCCTTGTTTCTTGCTGCAGAGAAATCTCAAAGAGTAAACATTCCAAATGTATCCGGAGTAAGAAATAATATATATTACAACCCAGCATACACACACACACATATATAACTAAAAAGTTTTCCAAAATAATACTTTTCCTTTCGGTATGTGATGCTCTCTGATAGTTTCTATTCTATTCCATTCCCTGTCCTTTTGTTTATACTGCCCTTGACGCACTTAGACAAATGGGTCATGACCTGCAGTTCGAAAACCAGGGCCTCAAACCTTGCTGTGAAAGGCTGGTCCTCGGGCCAGCCCAGCAGCACCTGGGCCCTTGTCTGAAGGGCAGGATGTCAAGGCTCACCCTGGACTCACTGAATAGGATCTGCATTTTACCTAGGTCCTCAGGTGACACAGTGCATATTAAAGTTTGAAAAGCCTTGCTCTAGAATACAAAACTACAAGATGAGTGTCTGTCATCTGAACTGCATTTAAAGAATGCCCCTCTAAACAATCTGTGTTCAAAGAAGTTCTATCATTCTACCGAGTCTAAGAAGCAAAGCATTTTCTGACAAGATAGGTGCAAAGGCAAATTCACTTTCAGTTTCATCCAGTGGGTTTCCACTGCCAGCTCTGGGGTTCCTAACCTGGTATCCCTCTGCACCTCCAGGCAGGGGGTGGGTCGGGGGAGGTACTGAGCTGACTGCAATAGATCTGTAAGCAGGTAAATGTGTGTGTGGTTGTGCTTATTCTGGGGAGAAAATATCTAGAATTCCCCAAATTTTTAAAGCATTTCATGATTTAAAAAGTTAAGATGATTTTTCTTGCTGATTTCTTGCTTGACGTTCTTTGTAGATTCTGGTTATTAGCCCTATAACAGATGTAGGGCATGCAAATATTTTCTCCCATTCTGTAGGCTGTCTATTTGCTCTGTTGATTGTTTCCTTGGCTGTTTTTAATTTAATCAAGTCCCATTTATTTTTGTTGTTGCTGTGATAGCCATTAGGGCCTTCTTCATAAATTCTTTGCCTAGGCTGATATCTAGAAGAGTTTTTCCAACCTTTTCTTCTAGAATTCCTGTGGTTTAATGTCTTGGATTTAAGTTTGTTATTCATCTTGAATTAATTGTTGTGAGTGGCGAGAGATATGGATCCTGTTTCAATCTTCTACATGTGGCTATCCAACTTTGCCAGCACCACTTATTGAATAGGCATCCTTTTGTCCAGTGTATATTGGTCCCTACTTTGTCAAAGATCAGATGGCAATTATGTGGATGGTTTTATATCTGGGTTCTCTGTTCTGTTCCATTGCACTATGTCTCTATTTTTGTGCCAGTACCATGCTGTTTTGGTTACTATAACCTTGTGGTATAGTTTAAAGTCTGGCAAAGAGATAATTCCAGATTTGTTCCTTTTGCTTAAGGTTGCTTTGGCAATTCGGGCTCTTTTCTGTTTCAAATGAAGTGTAGGGTTATTTTTTCTAGATCTACAAGAAATGACATTGGTATTTTGATGTGGATTGCACTGAATCTGTAAATCACTTCGGGTAGTATGGACATTTTAACAATGTTGATTCTGCCGATCCATGAGCATGATATATTTTTCCTCTCATTTACATCATCTGCGATTTACTTCCTTAGTGATTTGTAGTTCTCTTTGTAGAGATCTTTCACCTCCTTGGTTAAATATATTCCTAGGTATTTTATTTTCTTTGTAGCTATTGTTAAAGGTATTGAGTCTTTGATTTGATTCTCAGCTTGACTGTCGTTGGTGTATAGGAATGCTACTGATTTGTGTACATTGATTTTGTAGCCTGAGACTTTGCAGAATTTATTTAACAATTCCAGGAGTCTCTGAGCAGCATCTTTGGGGTTTTCTAGATATAAGATCATATCCTCAGCAAAGAGCAATAGTTTGACCTCCCCTTTTCTGATTTGGATACCCTTAATTTCCTTCTCTTGCCTGATTGCTCTGGCTAGAACTTCCAGCACTATGTTGAATAGAAGTGGTGACAGTGAGCATCCCTGTCTTGTTCCAGTTCTGAGTGGGAAAGCATTCAACCTTTTCCCATTCAGTATGATTTTGGCTGTGGGTTTGTCATTTATGGCTTTTATAATTTTGAGGTATGTTCCATCTACCCCTATTTTGAAAAGTGGGCAAAAGACATGAACAGAAGCTTCTCAAAAGAAGATAGACTAATGGCCAATAAACATATGAAAAAATGCTCAACATCACTAATTATCAAAGAAATGCAAATCAAAACCATAATGAGATATCACCTAACCCTAGTGAGAATGGCTTTTATCAAAAAGTCCCAAAACAATAGATGCTAGTGTAGATGCAGAGAGAAAGGAACACTTATACACTGTTGGTGGGACTGAAAATTAGTGAAATCTCTCTGAAAAAATAGTATAGAGAGTCCTTAATGAACTAAAAGTAGACCTACCATTTGATCTAGCAATCCCACTACTGGGTATCTACCCAAAGGAAAAAAAGTCATTTTATCAAAAAGACACTTGCACTAGAATGTTTATTGCAGCACAATTCACAATCACAAAGAAGCAGAATCAATCCAAGTGCCTATCAATTCATGAGTGGATTAATAAAATATGGTATATATATATATATACCATAGAGTACTACTCAGCCATAAAAAATGAAGTAATATCTTTTACAACAATCTGGATGGAACTGGAGACCATCCTCCTAAGTGAAGTATTGCAAGAATGGAACAACAAACACCACATACACTCACTATTAAATTGGAACTAAACAACCAACATTCATGTCCACAGACAGAAGTAAAACTCAACAGAAATCATGCAGGTGGGAGGGGGATGGGTAAAATCATATCTAACAGGTACAATGTACATTATCTGGGTAGTGGGCACACTTAGAACTTTGACTCAAGCAGTACAAAAGCAATGCATGTAACCAAAACATTTGTACCCCTGTAATATTCTGAAATAAAAAAAAGTTAAGATGAGCTATTAAGCTATGAAAAGACATGGTGGAAAATTAAATGCATGTTACTAGATGAAATAAGCAAATCTGAAAAGGCTACCTACTGTATGATTCTGACAATATGTCATTCTGGAAAAGGCAAAACTATGGAGACAGTAAAAAGATCAGTGGCTGCCAGGGGTTAGGAGGGAGGAAGGGACGAATAGGCAAGAGTTCAGGGAAATTTTAGGGCAGTGAAACTATTCTGTATGATGCTATAACGGTGAATACCTGCCATTATACATTTGTCAAAACCCATAGAACATGTAACACTGAGAGTGAACCGTAAAGAAATCTATGGACTTTGCGTGAGTGTAGGTTCAACAATTTTAACCAACGGACCACTCTGGTGCAGAATGCTGACAGTGGGGGAAGCTATGCATGTGTGGGGGCAGAGGTTATATGGCAAAACTGTGGTTTCTGCTCCATTTTTTCCACTCCAGTGAACCTAAAACTGCTCTAAAAAATTAAGTCTATTTCTATGTGTGTGTGCATATATATATATTAATGTGTAAGTTAAGACACGTGGCCTTTGAGAACGTGTTCTCTCTGCTATAATTGGTTGTATGGTTACAATCATTCCTAGAAAGGGCAAGTGGATACCAAAATGTTGAATTCTGTCTCAGAATACAACAAAGTCCGTGGGTCGCTCTTGCTTCCTTGTGACCGTCGCCTATTTAATTCAATCAGTACATATATGTTAAGTATCTACTATTTTGTGTGGGACACAAAAATGATTATATGATCACTTTAAGTAATTTATAATCTGGCAAGCAAACAAAACAAGTGCATAGATAATCCTTATATGGCAAACACCCCCTCCCTTGTCAAAATGCAAGGAAACAAATGGCAAGATTCCGAGGACAGAAAGGCAAAAGCAAGAAGGCCAGGAAAGTGTGGGGCAAGGAACTCACCAGTGGGTAGAAACTCAGAGGGGGGTGGTCCACAGCTTGACAGGGACAACAGCTGTTTCCACTCATAATCTTTTCTGATTGGTCTATGCCCCATGCTAATTAGCATACCCATGCTAATCATCAAATATTTTGATTATCAACCCTACAGGGGGCACTAAGAGAAAAAACTGCTGCCAAGTTATGCTGTATTCCTTTTGCACAGAATCCAGCTCTCCGGATGAAGGAACCTGAATTTGATGCCATAGGCAATTATGTTTGTCTCTTGTGAATACTGAATGACTTTGTTGGTAGTTTTTAAGATAAAATGTATTTTCTTTTATTTCTATTACACAAGTCATATAGAAAACTGGGAAATGCATAAAAAGTAACAAGAACAAAAAAACACATAAGAACTTTGTAAGTTAAAAGCTAAGGGAAAAATAATAAAGAAAAATAGCAATAGGTGTGATCCAAGAAAAATATTTATCTCATGGGGGCACTGAAAAGGAACATCATAACCATTAAAAGGCAGAATAAACATCAAAAACAATCTATACAACCAATATGACATAATTGAGGGTTGATACCATTAAAATATAATTTATAAAAATTGCTGAGAAACTCATTAAACCTTCCAAATCCTGTGGAAAGCACTCTTTGCATGAGCTGTCCACACTTTTTGTTGTTGTGTAGACCGATTACAGTGTGGCTTCTCTCCACTCCATGCAAGTCACTCTTATCCAGGCCGCATTGACGTTCGTGGTTGATGCTCAGTCCTTGTCTCTCCTCTCTGCCTCTCGACGCTCCTCCTGCCCCACCGGCCCCTCTTCTCAGCTCCTCCGTGGGCTCCTCCTCCTCTTTCCAACCTCTGCGTGTCAGAGAAGCCCAAAGCTCAATCCTAAGAGCCGTCTGTTTCCCGGTCCCTAGGCAATCTCGTCTGGTCACCCAGCCTCAGATACAGCCCTTAGGAGTAGGACTCACAAATGTCTATCTCACTCTAGTACCTCGCATGAACTCTGGACTCATCTCAACCTTTGACATCACAACTTGGATATCTATTAACAACAGGTGTCTCTAACTCAGCATGGCCAAAACCCAGCTCTTGATTCCCTCCCATGGCAAGTCTCTCCTCCTGCAGATGGCCCTAGGAGAGAAGGTGGCACCACCATTCACCCAGTTACAACAAAGTCTCTGGGGTCATTCTTGACTCTGCTACACTCCATAACTGATCCATCTGCAAGTTCTGTCTTTTCCCCCTTCAAAGTGGACCCCAATCTGACCATTCCCCACTGCATCCACTTTCGCTGCCTGGTGCCTGGCAGCGGCCTCCTAACTGCCTTCCCTGTTTCAGCCCTTGCCCGCTCCAGCCTCTTCTCCACACAGCAGCCACCGTGGATCTTTTAAAACTTCAACCAATGTGAATTATATATCAATAAAGCTGTTAAAAAAAACCCAAACTTCAATCAGATCATGTTACCCATTCTGCTTAAAACCATCCAGTGGTTTTCCTCTCATCACATGCAAAATAAAGTTAAAATGTCCTTGTCCTTGCTTAACAGAACTCTCCAACCTCCCCAAGCCCACATCCTGCAGCTCTAACCTCACTCCACACCAGCACCCAGTCTCCTTGCTATTCCTTGGTCATGCCAAGCAAGCTCCTGCCTCAGGCCCTTTGCACATGCTGTTCCCTTTCTCTGTGATACTCTTCACCTGTGTGATCACATGGCTCATGCTCCTATTTCCTTCAGGTCTCTGCTTGAATGTCACCTCCTCCCAACGACCTTCTCTAACCTCCTGCACAAAACACAGCCTCTTCCTTCCTCACTCTCTTGCTTACCCTGGAGAATATCAACCAGCACTACATTATGTGCAATTACATGTTCACTCGAGCACATTCTATCTCACCCACTACAACGTGAGCTCCACGCAAGCCGGGACCTTATCTGTTCAGTTCACGCTGTAGACTCGGCAATCTTGAATGATTTCATTGAAATGAGTCCAAAAATATCACAAAAGAGATGATAGCACTTAGTGATAAGTGTATGAAGAATATGAAGAGATGATCAAACTCACAAGTTTCTAATAAAATAACATCTAGAAAACTCAATTTTTCACCTATCAAATCAGTAAAGGTTAAAAATCACAACAGAGTGTGATAAAACAGCACTCTTGGGTGCTTCCTGGAGAACAGAAGGGTGCAGCTGGGTGGGAGAGGCTGGTATCAAAGGGTGATGACTGACGCCATGGGAGTTTGAGATCAGAAGGTGGAGAAGGTGCAGGAGGAAAAGGAGGTGAGGATTGAACCACGGAGAACCGGTAGCAAGACTTCTTTGCACTCGCCAGTAAGGGCAGGCAGAAAGCTTGGCGTCCTCAACGGAAAATGCATATCTAGGGTCCTGTCCCTCAACTCTCCTCCAATTCCTGCTTTCCCCACAGCGGTGGCTCCAAACTGAGTCTTGTAACAAGGATAACCATCCTCAAACCCCAGCTGCACAGAGAGAGCTGTATGAGAGACAGTGGCATCAACCACACTGACGTCTCTCAAACACTCACCTGCGGGGGATTGACCTTCTGAAAAATTCTTGACTCAAATTCCTCAGTCAATTTCCTAAAAGGTGGACAAAGCAAGTGACACTTCTCTCCTGGACTCTATTACACCTAATCGTGGAGCCAAAGAAATTTGCAGATGTTTTAACATCGTTTGCCAAATAATGTTCTCAAAACCCTTTGAAGTGTGACTAGGAAATTCAGAGCAGCCATGTGAAAGATGGCAGCCTCCAGTGTAGACAGGAAAAAAAAACTGGTTCTTTTGATAAATATTTATCAATGGATTATCTAAGGCTGGGCAAATCATTGATAATTATCAATCATCTAAGCAAGGTACACAGAAACACTTCAGGTGATTATTAAAATGCAACTCCTCAGGCCCCCACCCAAACTTACCTGAGAAACAGCTTTGGGGTGTGGCCCGGGAATGTGGATGTTAGCAAGCTCCTCAGGGCACACTGTGAGGACCAGCTCTGGAGGAAAACTGCCCCAGAGGAGGTCTAAGCTAACCACGTGCAACTTCTAACCATTCTCCTGGGAAGTGATCTGAATGTCCACCGACCCTCACCTACACCTCCTGGTTAAGCTGGGGTCCCTGCCTGAATGTCAGAATCACCGAATCATATGAGGAGTCAGACTGGGGGACTGCAGCATGCCTGGGGGAGCGCTCCATCAAACCCCACTACTCTCACCCTTGACACAGCTCCAAATGCAACCAGGACTGAGCTCAGCCTCAGGTCTGGCCCTAGAGGGTGTCCCGGCATGGTCACCCTGAGGGGCACAGGAAGCCAACAAGGAGGAAGAACAGAGAGCACAGCCCCACTCGAGACCACTCACGTAAAGAAATCTGCAGGCAGGGCCACCAGATGTTAGAAGTCTCCATTATTTTGCCATATCGAATATCTTGATATATTTAAGCAACAGTATTTTTCTGATTATAAAAGGAATATGCACTTATTGTAGAAGTTTCAATTAAGCGCCACCATCTTGTAGAAAAATGAAAGTAAAAAAATGCAAGTGCAGCCACACACGGCCACAAAGTCATCAGGCTCATCCGGATGTGCTAACCCGGCTGGAAACGGATCAAAGCTGATTTATTGGGAAAAAATAGGCAGCGTATCAAAGACTTAACTGATCCTCAAAGTACACAGAATTTGGGGGGAAAACTCTGTCTCTTTGGAGTACATATTCTCAAAAGGATAAACTCTGCACCTTCCAGGGAAGCAAAGTTACTATAAATCAGATTTGCAAAAATGTGAGAAATGCTTACAACTCAACGAGTCTTTTGTCAGCCCGGTGGGAGCTCGGTGGTGAAACCCGCCCTGTGCTGTGGCGATGGATAAATCACCGCCAGCCCCGACATCACCTAATAATCCTTCCCCGCCCCTCGCCACCATGTGGGGCACTTTCCACAGCCGCTTCATGTCACCGAAAAGAGCCCCGTTCATCTGCTGGGTCCTCGGGCCTCCCAGGGCCCTCGCACATGGTGCCACTACTTCTAAAACTGTGATCAACTCCTCCGTCTATGAAACGTGCACAGAGTTTAAGTTTAGCATCTTTTATAGTCAGAAATACTTTGCACTACCTCCAGAGCGGCCATGGAACCATGTGGGAAAGAAGTGGTTCCTCAGCTCACTTTCTTGGGAAGTTCTGACCCGGTACCTTTTCAATTCTTTCCAGAATGATTCCCTCCTCCTTCTTCTCCCCTTCTGCTGTTATTACATAAGAGTATGTTTATATATATTATATATGAATAACATGTTTTATTAATATATTAATTGCATATTACATGATTAATATGGTATAATATCATTATAATGTATTGATGATAATATGTAATGTGATGATAGTAAGTGCTTACTGGGTGCCAGGCAAGCTCTGAATGCTTTAAACGCATTAATTAATTCCATCCTGGTACTATGAGGTAGGTGCACTATTTCATCCCCATTTTACAGCTGAGGAAACTGAGGCAGCTGTTGAGAGGTGGAGCCCAGCTTCCAGCCAGAATCATCTGGCCCCAACACACTTAGTCAAATGAGCAAAAATACGGCGAGGGATGGTGGCATGCACTTGTAGTCCCAACCACTCGGGAGGCTGAGGCAGGAGGATCACTCAAGCCCAGGAGCTTGAGGTTGCTGTGAGCTATGATGACACCACTGCACTCTAGCCCAGGTGACAGAGTGAGACCCTGTCTCTAAAAAAATTAAAATAAAATGAGCAAAAGTATAAAAGCTAAAGAGAAAAGGAACACGAGGGGAAAAGTCATAATTAGAAACAAACTCTGAGCGAGCTGATTTTCAGTCCTTCTCCACATGTGATAGCAGCTAGAAACCTGAACACAGACCTTGTGCGTCCTGTGGTCCACCGATTGTGCCTGATCCCTGCAGGGAACCTCAGGGAGTAGTACCCAGACACCAGCTAGAAACAGACAACAGAATTGAGCCTGGACATCCCTCAGGGACCAGGGCATAGCGGGTGTCAACGGAGCGTTAAACTCCAGGTGTGCTGGTGCAGGTGAGCCGACCTGTGGGCCACTAGCCTCATGGGGAATGCTCGAAAATCACCTGCATGCTTCACCTGGAATAAACGGCAAGGTGTCGCCCCAGGAAGCCCTTCTGCCAGCCTGTCTACAGGCAGAGGCAGAGGCCGCTGGGCGCAGATGTGTGAGCAGGACGCAAAGGTGGTGGGTGGGCCAGGAGGAGCAGACCAAGGCACAGGCTACAGGCCGCACCGCCCCCGACCCCGAGCCCCTGCCCAGCACCCCCAGCGCCCTCACAGTGTCCCAGGTGTTTGTGAACAGGCGACCTGTGCCTTGGATGGCAGAGGCTGTGTCTCTTTGGTCCCTTATTCCACCCCCCCACCCCAGTCTCCTCGTATGGGTACATGGAAGGCTTTGGCAAATGTGACTGAAGGAACCTGAGTCAGAAACGGTCTCCGATCACATTCCTCGTTGCGAAAGGGCGCAGTGGGAGCACTCACAGCACCAAGCAGGAGGACTCACTCCATGTGGAACGGCCGGAGCAACCTGAGAGCCCCACACTCGGCCCTGGTGTGGACATAGCCCTGGCAGCAGTTGCTGCCAGGAAGTCTGCTGCCCAGCCGGCTCCCACCACCGCTCGCAGCGGGCCCAGCGCCGGGCCAAGCGATGGCTCACGCTGATCATTTGCTACAGTGCACAGGGGGTTACAAGTAGAAGGTACCTTTTCCCCCAGAATGACTTCATGTTGAGCCACCCAACTTAATTTTCCCTTTCTCTTCTTTTACTATTTTCTGTTTTTTAATTGTAAATATTATACTTACAAAAACAGGATATGTAATCTATCTGTGAAATTTAAAGAATAAGCAGCAAGCTGGGCTCAGTGGCTCATGCCCGTAGTCCCAGCTACTCAGGAGGCAGAGGCAGGAGGATCCCTTGAGCCCAGGAGTTCGAGACCATCCTGCGTGATATAGCAAGGCACCATCTCAAAAAACTTTGTATCTTTAAGATGGGTATTTTACCTTCAGCTTATAGACCGCAGTAATAGTTCACAATAGTTGAAACTCCGCGAGGTCTAAATTTACTAACTCATTCAATCCTCACACTAACCCCACAAAATAGGAGCTTCCACTTCATACAAAAGGAGACCGAGGCACAGAGAGATTAAAGGACGTGTACGAAATCACTGAGTGGGTAAAGGATGGAGCAAGACTCGAATCAAGTCACCTGATGTCAGAACCCTGTGTCCTTAGCCACGACAATAACTAAAGTTTTCGTGACCAGCATCCCTAGGCTACCCCGCCGGTGAGCCATGGAGCAGGACGGACACTCAAACGGTCCCCTCTCAGTCCAGTCCTCATCCCATCAGCTCCAAAATGCATATTATTCTGTATGGGCATCCGGTGGACAGCAAAGGGACATGTGAGTCCTCTTCCTCAAGTGTTAGTAAATAAAAATAATTCTACCCCTTCGCAGAGCAGTGGTATGGTCACGTGCACCTGACGTGCTAAGAGCAAATCTGTGTGGTAAGTTAGCATAATTTCCACTATAAGTACATGGAAGGGTCTCCAAAAAAAAAGACAAATCAAAATGTGCTTGGTGACTGTTACTATTATCACCAACAGAGAATAAGCTAAAATAAATGTTCTGCTCATGTTATTTGTGAATGAATTGCCACAATTCTTACACTATTTAAATTAAGCACATCTTATATTCCATAGTTACTAACCATCCCTCCTTCGTTTCATTATTTCCAGCTCCTTAAACGTATAAAAGGGTAAAAGCCATTTGTTCTGGCAGAAAAGAACTGTCGTAAATTATGCAGAATGAGGTTCTCTAAAGTGAAAGGAACATCGCTCCCCTCCAGGACAGCCCGTGGCATGAGTGTGAAGACGCACACGGCCCGCGAGGGCAGCGCCCTGTGCACACCTGCGGTGTTAGGCCACTTCCGTGGGGAACTCAAGTCCTCCTCAGATGACAGAAACGCTTTCGCGGCAATGAGCCAAAGACAAGCTCTTCCACTATTTACATTAACACATCGAGTGGAACCATCCATGTGCCGTTCACGAGAACTTCCTTTCCCAGAAGTGACAGCCAAGCTCCTCAGCACACAGCCAGAAGCTTCCAGAAGCTTCTTAGTGCATAAAATTTACCTCATAAATTCCCGAATCAGACATTTTAAGGAAACAGTGGAAAAAAATTTATTTTCTCAACACCATTGTCAAGAATTCAAACTTCAAATACAAAAAGACAAAAGAAGGTCAGGAAAAATTATTCACATTCCAATAGGTGGACTATTGATAGGCTTATAAAGGAAATAAACATCTTTACTGTAACTCTCTCTGCCTTACAGCCAACACCAGCTATTAGTAATTGCAACTCTATATTGCCGGGTCATCTTTCCAAGCACACACAGGCAATCTGAGCTGAAATTTATTTTTAAAATCTCTCAGAGTTACCACTTCTCAAAATTATCCTTCACTTTACATGTACATCAGCCAGTCTGAAGATAATAAGATAGATCAGAGCTGAAAACACAGTTCATTCCTGAGATCAAATACAGAACACTTCCGCCAAAGCACATTTTCAAAGACCCCTGTCTCTCAGGTTTTTATAAGACCGAGCTTTATGAATTAACTTTTAAAAACCCGCAATATTTCTTGCTGATTCATCTTTTCCTTCTGGTTAGTAAGGGGGAAAATGCCAGTAAAGTGAATTTCCGTTGTTGGTGCTCATGTTCTGCACTATAGAACACTTCCTCGTGTCGTCTTTGCATCGTGCAGCTTCGTGGTCAACAGACATTAAAGAGAAAAATGTCTTTCCCTCACCTTCTACGTGAGGCACAGACACACTCATCAAATATGCCCCAAGTATTTGTGAAGAAACCTTATCACACCCCCCAGGAGATTTCCCACTTGCATTTTTGTAAACGTAACTGTTATACCTCAATAAAATATCACATAGAAATCAAATGACAGTGTCCCCCTAAGGATCTGTTCCTCCGTGTCCCTGGGCAAAACTTAGAATCCTCAAGGTCCCAAATTATCCTGATTTCTGAAACTAAGGAGCACCCACAAAGCTCAAAGAATGCACTGAAACTCTTATTACTTCTAATTCCATTTCCAAAGAAATCAAACGTGCTTGAGTGTGGCTTGCACGTGGTCCACAACACCTTCCCAAATGTATTGTCTTGAACGTGCACGTGTCTACGTACGTGCGGGATTCTGGAAGGCATTTTATGTTTTAGTCAAAAAAAGAAAGGTTAAATTTTCAATACCATAAACTCTCCTTTCTATTATAAGCCACTTTCCATTTTCAACAAATGTTGTGGGCAAAGAATATAAATTAGTAAAACGGACGAGGCCACTTAGGGAAAATGAATTTATATGGGGAAAGTGAATAACTGGCCATGTAGTCAATTATTCTGGCCGGTGTAGACACAGCTGAACCAAATAGCACAGGTGTAGATGGTCTATTTGGATCAGGGAGCTAATGACCCAATTTCTCCCGTAGCCTTTATTTGTACGAAGTATATTAAAACCATCACTTCATTTCCTCCCTGTAGCTATAACCCGCATGTATGTGGAGTATTATATTGAAGTAAATGGACCAGATTCCTCTCTGGGACCTGCCTTGGCACGAGTTTCACTTCCTCACTCTCTCACTCCAGGGCACAGGAAGTGTGGGTCAGAGAGTCATTGGGGCAGGTGTGAGGTGCCCATCAGCCCAGAGAAAACAACATGGGAACCCTGGAAATCCAACCATCGACCCTCTTGTCTCCTCCTAGGTAAGCCCAGGAGAGTGTAAAGGAGATGGAATTCAAACACAAGTTGGAAGAATTTGGATGTGATTTTATATATTAACTCAGGGGTCAGCAAACTTTGTCCGTAAAGGTCCCGACAGTAAATATTTTCAGCTTGCGGCCACATGTCCTTTGTCACAACTACTGAACTCTGCCGTCACAGAGTGGGAGCAGCCATGGATGATATGTAAATCAATGAGTGTGGCTGCATTCCAATAAAACTTTTTTTATGGACACAGAAATTTAAATTTCATATAATTTGCACATGTCGTGAAATATCCTTTTGAGTTTTTTTAAAACCACTTAAAAATGTGAAATCCATCTTCTTAGGTCCTGGGCTGTACAAAATCAGGTGGTGGGCTGGAACTGGCCCACGGCCTTCGCTGGCCAACCCCGGCATGAACTGACATGTGGGCCGCCACCCACGAAAGTCCAGCCACAGAGGAAGCCAGGGTCGGCTCCCCTGCCAAGGTGGGACTTACCTTGATATGAGCTGCTGGGTCCGGGACAGTCTGAATCATGTCCTTCAGTAAGCCAGCTCATTCACCAGCCGTGCAGAACCAGAGACAGCTAGGAGACAAAAAGAGGCAACACAGACAGTAGTAAACAACCAAGTTTCCATGTTTTATTTTCCAGTAGGACTGAACACAATACGCCAATGGCATTGTATTAAAACATTTGCCCCAGAGCGTCCTGTAGGTATGGGTAGTACATGAGGCGACAAGAAAACTCACTTCTCTTCCATTGGAAAATCACTTCCTTTTAGCCCCAAGAGAACCCAGTCTCATACCCAGAGGACTCCAGCCCAGGCCTTGTGTCCACCTGACTCAGGTCACATCCTTACACGGGCAGCACAAGTAGTCCTCTAAAACAAGACACATTTGCTACTGTATTGACAAAACTGGAATTTTGATGTTTCCATCAAAACTAATGCCATCTACACATCTTTTAAAGCTTTGTTATTAAGTTCTTAATAAAAAGCACAGCTACCGTTCATTGAGTACTTAAGTGCTAAATACTAAGTGCCTGGGCTGAGGGCTCCAGATGCATTTTGTCGTTTAGTTTCACCCTTGACTCTGAGATTAGCAATCCCATTGTCCAGATGATGATGCCAAGACTCAAGGAGGTTATCGATTTGTCCGGTATCACCTCGCTAATGAGCAACTAAACCAAGATTCAACTCAGATCAGCCTGTCTCCAAGGCCCAAAAGAAATTTCGATTTGACATATTTAAATGGATATCAGCCCATATTTTGAAAAGATGTTTTTAAACATGTCTTAAATGAATTAAATTTAAAGGTGCCCATACTCCAGGGATTTTCCAGAAATGTATACTTGACCCAATATATTCCTTTATTCACATTATAAAGCAGCATGTTCTGGCCACGGTCCGTGTCCTTCTCCCCGTCCGTAGAGCCCCTCTCCACCTTCCCTGCCCCCGGGGCTGAGGCCACAGATGGCCACAGCAGGGCTCCTTTGCCTTCCGGCCACCTGTCAGGTTTGCTTGCTGTGGCCCTAACGGAGACCAGGGGGTTGGAGGATAGAAAGGCTGGGCTACCTCGTCCCCTTCCCTTCCTACCACTGCCACCTGCCACCCTTGGTGCTGGGCCACGGTTCTGGCTACCCCTGGATTCTAGGGTGACTTCTCCTACCATGGGTCCCTCCTCCCAGCTCCAGCCTCCAGTAACTGTTTCTCACCCAGCTGTTGGTGCCTGCAAATCTCAATCAAGCCCTCGGTTGTTTGCCATCACTAAAAATACCTTCTCTAATTTATATTTTTAGATGATATCATTTACTTTTTATCAATTGTCTCTTTTATGTTTTCTTTTTTATATAATAAATCTAGCCTATGGCTCTTAGCAGTAATAAACCTCAAAATAAAAACAAACAGCATGATTACAGCACTAGAGACACAAAAGCTGCCTTCCAAATTTGCAGCTGGACACATATTGCAGGGTTCGGCTGAGGCCCTCACAGGGGTCCCAACCACAGCCGTATCCGCCCTCTCCGCCCCACTCCATTCAGACGCGCCCACTGCCAGCCACTCTCAGGGGGGTGCTCACCTCCAGCTCTGTGTGCTGCGAGTCTGTCCTCCCAAAAGGGCTCCCTGGAGTCCTCCCGAAATCGGGGGGAGTCTGACTGGCCAAGAAGATGACATGCTTGGAAACTCAGGCATTATTTTTCACTGTAGCCAAATTTCTCAGTCTTGGAAAATGTGCAATTTTTTCCCCTGGGCTGAAAGCAAGTCCCTTTTGGGGATAATAGTAGCCAAAAAGGCAAAGGGAATGAAGCGCTATCTCGAAATTGAACCTGGCAGCAGCTGAAGGTAACCCACGCTCTTGGTGTTCCCACGGGAGGGCAGACCGGGGGAGGACAGGGCCTGGCTGAAGGTCTCTGGGAGCACAGGAATCCTCACCTCCCCCTCCCCGCAAGGGCAGCAGGTGCTCCGGAAAACGCCGCTCTGCTCCCCGGCTCACTCGGCCTCGGAGGGGAGATCTTTGAGCCCCCCTGATAGAAGCACGGCTTCCCGCCGCACGACCCCCTCTCTGGGGCATGTACTGTTGCTCCTCCACGCTCGGCCCCTTTCCGGGCCAGCTCACCCCGCGCGATTCCTCCCTCCCTGCACACACTTGCTGCCGCCCACCTCACACCTGGGCTGACCTCGGCTGCCTCTGACCTAGACAACATGGCAGAGTCCCAGGCCCACGCCTTACTGGAACCGGAAGCTTCCCTTCCTGCCTCTCGGAACCCAGACCCCACGCCCTGAGCAGCACATCAACACGGCAGAGGACCGAGGTGCCCGGCTGGCTGCCAGCCCCAACGTCAGGCCGGCGAGGGAGCTGTTGTTTGTGGATGGTCCAGAAGGCTGGTTCTCAGGTGACGGCAGCCCCCGCTGACACCAGGAAAGCAGAACTGTACAGCTGAGCACAGTCAGTCTACATACTCATGACAAACAATTGACGGTGGTTGTTTTAAGCCACCAGGTTTGGGGGTGGTTTGTGACACATATAGGTAATTAAAACATCCTGTTAAGTACTCTAGATACACGGAGAAGACAGACAGTAAATGGCTTGTGTTTTACTGTCGCAATGATGGCTCCAATTCTCCACTCCTCTCTGCACCCACGCTTCTCAGCACGTGACATTGTGGTTCCTCCCTCTGAAGCATTAGAATTACTGTCCCAACCCTTGTTTTGAGGCTGCCCATATGACCTGCTGCAGCCAAGAGAACACAGCAGCAGCAGGACAGAGTGCCAGTTCCCGGCTAGAGTCTCACGCGGCATGATGTGTTCCCACTTGCTTTCTTGCACCCTTCCTCCAGCACGGGAACACGCCCTGACTCACATGCCGGAGGATGAGAAGCACACGGGACAGAGCCGAGTCACTCCAGCCACCCAGCCAAGACCACCCTCCGTCATCTCATAGACAACCACAACCCGGACACAGGAGGGAGGCAGACAGATCAGAAATGCCCAGCCAAGGCCAACCTGAGTGGCCAAAACACGGGCTCATGGCTAAGTAAGAGCTTGCTGCATTAAGCCACCAAGATTTGGGGTAGTTCATTACATAGCCTTTTTTGTGACTTTGCCTTGAATAATCACGTTACCAAGATCTCCCTTAAAACTTTTCTAGCCAGAGATAAAGAAAATTCAAACAGGGATTTCAAAGGAAACTAACTTCATTCCAACACACAGACATACTATTTCCATTCAGTGAAGAGACATGATCTCAAACCCTAATCCTACCCTCCACATGAGTTTGGAAACTGAAGGATAACCAAGAAACCTCTCCCGGAAGGCGCCATGGGATTCCCAGAGCCCTTCCCAGGAGCAGCTGAACTCTCGCTGCACGCCATGCTCCGCCAGCTTTCTGGGGATTCTGAATACCGGGAAATGGGAGCAACGTTCTGGATATTCGAGACCGCAGAAACATCACTCATCTGTAACCAACCGAGACACAAACTGAATCCACCACTGTCTGTGCTTCATGTTTCTTTTGGGGAAGTTTTGGGTACTGTCAATGCATCAAGGATAAAATGACAGGGACGGGAATACATAGATTCCGGTGCAACACAGTCCCGATCCCTGCAGGATTGAGATGGAGAAACAGGTCACACAGACACAAAGCGCTCAGTCCTGAGAGCAGGCGGCTGGTGCAAATGCCAGAAGAGGAGTGTGGACAACACCTGGAGGAGGGACAGAGCCGACCAACACAGAGAGAAGAGGAGGTGCCACCGAGGAGCCTTGATGAGCACAAGGTGTGAGGACTGCAAGGAAGACAGGGAAGCAAGGGACAAAAACTCCTCCAGCTGCCCCACATTAGACACCAAGGGTATACAAGCCCCTTAACCCACCATGACCAGGACCGTCATCAGCCAGAGGGGGTCACCAAGTGTTCAGTGCGATGGCAATGCCATCCCCCAGCCCACACCAGTGAGAGATCAAAGACCTAAAGACCAGGAGGATGACAGGCAACCACCTTTCCCAAGTCTCCTCAATCCACAAATGTCCTTGACCCTTTTGCAGTCATTTGGGGACCCGTTCTTTCTTTTTATCATTTGGGAGGTATTTTATGGATTTTTAAGGAACTCTTCTAACTTACTTTTGTGTTTCTAATAATCATTTCTCAAATATTTAGTAATTGGTGAATGATGTGATGCTTTCATGTCACTGTGGGAGCCTTTTTATTTTCCATTTTACCTGCCCTGGAACTCTTGCAGAACTTGAATCTATGTTGTCTAAAAACACTTGCTTTAATATTCGTTTCTTGCAATACATTCACTTGGTCATGTATATGCTTATGATTTTGCATTTCATGATCCATCATCATTTTATTATTGGATATCTTGAAAAATAAAAGGCCTTGATATTCAACAGAATTCTTTTCTCCCTTCTTTGTTTTTGTTTTCAAAATGTCAATTTCTTACTAACTAGAAAAAAACTTGATCTGGGTTACCTTCACTAGAACTGCATAAAGTATGGATCAGTAGGTACGTAGGGCCAAAAGGAAAATAAGCACTTTGTGATTAGGGAGGGAGGACTGCAAAAGGGCTAAGAGAAGACCTGAATATTTGCAGAGCTGGTGCAAGAAAATTGATGGAGGACTGTGACCCCCAGTCCCTACCCCTCTTCTCTTCCCAGCACCAGTTCTATCCTGTATGCCAGGGGCCTCCTGAATAGTCATGCAGACATCCAGGTCCGCATGGTCACACTCCATCCAGCAGGACTCCCTGGTCGTCCTTCAGGCCCAGGGACACACACGGGATCTGCCCAAGGAGATGGACTCCAGCAAAGAGGCTGACGTAGGTCCGAAAGATGCTCAGTCCAGTCTGGGCAGAGACTCCGAGTTCCCAGCGCCCAGGCGTGGTCTGGAATAGTGGGTGGACACAGTCAGAGAGGGCAAGGGTGGGCCCTACAAGGCATGGGGCAGGGCTCCAGTCCGGGGGACATGAGCACAGAGGCAGAGTCAGATGGAGGATGGAAACCAGATCTGCCATCTCCCTCCCTGGAAACGTAGAAACAACCACTTTGTCCTCTAAGAGCCTTAGTTATACATCTGCATAGTGGGGATAATATTCCTGTAATGTAACAAGAAAGATATTTGGTCTTTGCCTCCAGTTCCTGGCACAGTGCTCCTAAAACCCTTGGTATTTCCGGAGTGACAGGAGCATCTTTTGTTCTAAGGAGGTGATTCTCAGTGAGCCCCTAGAGAGTTTCAGGATGGGGACCAGGTACCAGAAAGACCACATCTTGATTAGACACTGGAACTTTCAGCCTTACCCCCTCCTCTTGGGAGGGGAGAGGGGCTAGAGATTGAGTTAATCACCAATGGCCAATGAGCTCATCAATCATGCCTATGTAATGAGCCCCCATCAAAACCCCTAATCATGGGGTTTGGGGAGCTGGGTTGGCGAACAGACTGATGTGCCAGGAGGGTTGGGCACCCCAACACTACAGGGAGAGAGGCTCCTACACTTGGGACCCTTCCAGATCTCACTCTATGTACCTTTTCATTGAGCTTTTCATTTGTATTCTTTATAATAAACTATAATAGTAAGTATAGCACTTTCCTGAGTTCTATGAGTTATTTTAGCAAATTGTCAAACTTGAAGGGAAGGGGGCTATGGGAATCCCCTAACTTTGTAGCCAAGTTGGACCCAATACTTGCAAATGGCATCTGAAGTGAGGACAGTCTTAGGAAACTGAACCCTTCAACCTGTGGAGTTCGATGCTGACTTTGGGTAGTTAGTGTTAGAATCAAATTGAACTGTCAGACACCCAGCTGGTATCAGAGTGTTGAATAATTGGTTGGTGTTGGCAAAGACACCACATATTTGGTGTCAGGAGAAAAAAATAATAACTACCAAATGCTGTTCGGCAGTGCACACCAGTGTGAATGCGAGATCTGGCCGGTGTCTATCTAACTGATTAACATGTGGGTTGAACCACTGTTTGGCTGTCTCCTGTTTATCCCAGCAGGCTTTTGTATGGAATAAATTGAATTATGCCTAAGAAACCTCCCACAATGCTAGGCACCTAATAAGCACTTAAAAGTGGTAATCATTATTACTAAGAAAGCAAAAGTACTCCAAGCAGATGATTTTTGATGCTGTATAAAATGTTGCAACTTTGAGAAAAATAATTATCAATTAATAAATTGCTAATTTACATAAAGACCCTTTGTCAATCGACTAAAAACAACCTTAATTTAGAAAATGAATGTTTAGTTTTAAGCTAATGAGTCATTAAGTGAAAACATTTTAGGCAAAACGGCTCTAAGCAATTTTGGATTCATGGCAATGAATCCCGTCACTGAATGAGCGGGTCACTAGGTGCACTTGTTCTGGATGAGTGGACATTAGGTGCATAAGTCTGTCACCAGCAAACCCTACCAGGAGACCCGCACAGGTCTGACTCCTGCCCCTTGCTGGGGCTGTGGTCCCTTGCAGAGCAGGAGGTGGAGAGGCAGGGGACACCCAGGGCCCATGCTTTAAGGAAGTACTCCCTCTCAGGCTCAGGCAGGTACAGGAACAGCACCTGGGAGCGAGCACCACCTTGAATTCTGCACCCCACTTGCCTACCCTAATCCCTGTCTGGCTCCTGCACTCCAGAGATAAGCAGGGAAGACCAGTGGGAGGTGGGAGAAAGTATGAGAAACTGAATGCACCTTTACATTTATCTGAAAATAGGAAGTTGAACTTCCTCAGTAGGATGTGGCTCATCTGTCCAAATTTCCCCGTCACCCCCAATTCATATGTTGGGGTTTTAACCCACAGTTCCTAAGGATGTGACTACATTTAGAGACAGGATCTTTACAGAGGCAATTACATTAAAGTGAGGTCCTGTGGTCGCTGATCCAACATGACTAGTGTCCTCGTGGAAAGGGAGGATTCAGAGACAGACCTGTGTAGAGGGAAGATGATGAGAAGATACAGGGAGAAGACGCCATCTACAAGGCAAAGAGACACGCGAAACAGATTCTCCCTCGCAACCCTCAGAAAGAACTACTCCTGCTGGTGCCTTGATCTTGGACTTCCAGCCTCCAGAACTGTGAGACAATAAATTTCTACTGTTTTAAGCCAGCCACTTTGTGGCACCTTGTTACAACAGTGATAGGAGACGAATACACCTCTGTGGAGGGACTTGCTGAAATATTTTAATTGATGAATCTTAGAGGCCCCTGCTGGGGGACTGGCGGGGACAGTGAGTGACAGCCTCACAAACCACATCCATTTTGATGCACCACTTCCTACGGGACACTGACCTGTTCAAGGCACGTTCCAGGCACCATCACTGTTTTCCCATCTACTAATCCCTCCAGACTTAATTTTGGCAAAGGAGAGGCTCTTCCATTCCATGAGTGTCCTATGGGCACCACCATAACCGGAACCCTTGCGATGCTTCTCTGTGGGGAGCCCAGCAGCCTGGGAGCGACAGGGCTCGCTTTGGAGACAGCTCCCTGACCTGCTCCAACAGGAGAATGTTTCATGAACACAGAGACGCGTTCCCCATGTGTGCCTCTTGAAATAAGCTGTCAATTGCCTTGTGGTAAAATAGCAATAATGTGATTATAAACCCGATTCAACAGTATGACAGAAAATACAAATATTGTAAGTGCACAGGTCTGCAGATGCTGACCCTCTGGTTTTTCTGGAAGAGGTGGAAAAGAGTAGAAGATGGCAGAGAAGAGAGAATGAAGACTGCAGTACTGACGGAGCAGTCACTCTAAAAGCTCCGCAGTGTGGGGGGGCAGTGACAGGTGTCAGAATTCCTGCAAGTGTAGCACAGGGGCCAAGAAAACGTCTTATGAGCTTTGGGACCACGAACATCAAATATTAAAGATGCAAAATATTTACATGTTCACATTTTTTTAAAAAGCCTGGACTGGGGGTGGGGGGGTAGGATTTGGGGGGAGGGGTGTTTGTTTTACCTCTAATTGCCCTTGATTCCACCATCGTTTTTCTCCGCGAGTCATTTGTCTTGCTTTCGGTCAGCACAGTGTTCCTCAGGTCTCCAAAGGTCCTGGAACAACCTGAACAAAAATGTAAGAATATTAAACCTTATTTCTTTTCCAAATATTAATGCCCAGGATCAACTGCGCATGTAGCGACAAAGCCTGTTTCTTAACCATTATTTTAAAATATCCTAAAAGGGGAAAGAGCTTAAAATCCTTCCCTTTAAAAAGAAGAGGGGGCGACATTCCAGTCCTCTGAGGGAAGCCCGGCATTATGAAGCAAAAATTAGCAAGCAATGAAGGCCAAGCCTGAACTGGCACACCAAAGCACACGTACCCTTTTGCAAAGAAAATATTTTGAAAATGTTTTCTTTCCCTTACAGCCCCCAGCTTTAGTAATAATGGTTTCCCCAGATCATTCTTTTAATGCTTTTATCTGCTCAAAATAGAGTAGCAGGGTTTATAGAATTTCCTAACAATTGTAATCAAACAATTATTTTAGTCCAATAACAGAAAACGACGCTTTTAATTGATAAATGCTAGGAGGATGAGTACTTTTAAAAGATTAGAACACTGCCAAACTAAAAAGATAAAAACAAAAAATCTTTCTTAGAATATGCCAGTCGGCACAATCTCAGTCTCTCTCTTTCTCTCTCTGTCTTCCCCTCTCTCAGAGATATAGGGATTTCTGTACTTATGCAACTTTCCAAGTAAAATATTCAATCCCAAAATATTATATTTAATAGAAGCCTCACAACATGACAAATTACAAATGGCATCTGTTTCTGTCAAAAATATTTTTGAATTATGAAATGTCTTAAGTGTTGCATCAAAATCAATATTTGGGATGGGAAAATTATTTATAAATGGCTCCACAGGCCAGCTGACACTCCACTCAGGAGGCCCCCGGCCAGCTCCATCCTGTGCATAGAAACATTTAATCCAAATAGCCCAAATGTCACAGCAAAGGATTTGCCATGATTTTATAGAAAATACAACATAACATTCTTGGGGGAAAAAATCAGGATATGAACCCACATATATAATATGATCCCAATATGGCAAAAAGAAAAAAACATAACTGGATAAAAGAAAAGCGGGGAGGTAGGAAGGGAAGGAGGACCACTTGAAGGAAGTTGTCAAAACACTAACAGACGTTGGCTTTGGGTTTCCCATGTGAGTTATGAGGGGTTCTTATTTTCTTCTTTTCTAAAATCCTTTTTTAAAATACATTTTTAAACTGACAAATAAAATGATATATATTTATTGTGTACAACACGATGTTTTGAAATATGTATACATTGTGGATTGGCTAAATTGAGCTAATTAACATATGTGTAGCCTCCCATAACATTTCTCTGTGGTGAGAACACTTAAAGTCTACTGTTTCAGCAATTTTCAATACAACGCACTGCTATTAGCTATAGTCCCCGTGTGGTACAATAGATCTCTTGAACTTATTCCTCTTGTCTAACTGAGATTTTGTCTCCTTTGACCACCTCCCCAATACCCCCCACCATATGCAACAACACTAATTATCTGGAAAACGCAAATGAAATCACAATATCACTTCACACCTGCTAGAATGGCTATTATCAGAAAGATGAAAGGTAAGTGTCGGTGAGGATGTGGAGGAAAGGGAACCCTTGCACGCTTGGTGGGAGTGTGAATTAGTGCAGTCATTATGGAAAATAGTATGGAGATTCCTCCAAAAACTAAAAATAGAACTCCCATGTGATCCAACAATCCTACTTGTGGGCATATATCCAAACGAAATGAAATGAGTGTGTCGAAGGGGTATCTGCACTCCCAGGTTCCCGGTAGCATTACTCACAGTAGACAAGATAGGGAACTGCCCACCCAGGCATGAACAAATAAAGAAAACGTGGTCTATATACCCAGTGAAATAGTATTCAGCCTTGAAAAGGGGGAAACGCTGTCACCTGTGACAACTTGGATGAGCCTGGAGAATGTTATGGGAGCCAGCCACAGAAAGACAAACACTGCGTGACCTCACTTATTCGTAGAATCTGAAAAAGTTGAACTCTCATTTTTTTTACAGTTTTGTGTATCTTCCAAATTTCCAAATATAAAGAATATCCATCTTTATAATCAGGAAAAAAACTGAGGAATAAACATTTTATAATCCTAAACATATTTTCAAAGTATTTTCTTCACTATAACATGTTACTTTCACCATCTGGCCACAGAGAGGGTTCAGTGGCTCGATATTCAACAGGAGGGGGAAGGATAACAGTGACTCAGATCACACTTTGCAGGTCTGCACGAATCCCGAGGTAAAGAAGGTGTTTCCAAATTTCATCTCTCTAAATCCAAAAGCCAATATTGATTATTGCTTGGTTAACTGTTTTCCATGGACGAGTGATTAAAATAGCCTTTGGTTTCCAATTGCTGCGAGGGGAATATGAATTTTAAAAGCATGAGCTAAGATTTCCTATACTCTGCTATCTTATAGTATATTTTTGTGCCAAAACCTCTAATAGGCTGAAAGAAAAATTTGATTTATGTTTGAGACATTGTTGGGCCTGATTTAAAGCCCAGAGTAAAGCCCAGAGAGGATTCTATTAAATGTGTGCAATGGATATTGTAAAATTAGCATTACAGCATTATTAATATTTCATTTATCCTCAGGGCATTTGTCTGACAACGTAAATTATCCATAGCAGAGCTGAGAAGCCACAAAGGATCCAAAAAGATGTCACAACATCCAGGGAGAGAAGTTTTTCCAGAGAAAGGCACTCTACCAGCCGCGTGAGGTAACAGCTGGCCGAATCCAAGCAAAAAAGTCAGAAACTCATGCAAATCAGACTCAAGAACTCCAAAGACACAACCATTTGAGAACCTTGGGACGAGTGCAAACTGCTCTACCCAGCTCAGCAGCCCCTGCTCTGGAAAGCGGAGGTCCAGGAGTTCCATGACCTACACAGCGACCCCGAGGCCTGCCACTGGCCACAGGGACAAACCACATCACCCCGGGACTCAGTTAGGCTCTGCTTCCTGTGTTGTGAGAGGTAGAAGAGTAACATGATCACCAGGAAATCCCCACTGGAATGGTCAAAGGCACACAGGCCTGAGTCCCGGCAGGGTGGACTTCATTTGCCAAAGAAGCCAAGGTGTGGCAGAAAGAATCCTGCACTCAGAGCCCCAAGTCTGTGCTGACCCACTAGCAGCCAGCAAAACTCTCTCAGCCTTGGTCTGCTCATCTGAAAACTGCAAGTAATAGGGCCTGATTTGCAGAGAGATGGTACACGTCCAATAAGACAGCATTTGTGACCGTGCCAAGTGGGCAGATGTGAGGCATTGTTAAATTCAGGGACAGGTGACCTCCTTGGTCCCCAAAAACACTGACAAGAGAGCTACTCTCTGAGCAGATCTTCCTGGCCACCATGCATCAGCAACAGTGAAAATTTCATAAGCAGAAGTTGGCTATTTCCCTGCTGTTTCTAAAAAATCATATTAGCTCACTTGAATAAGACTTAGCAAATAATACCTGGAGTATTGCATTCAGTTTTGGATGATCCATTTTATAAAAAATGTTGGCAAACTAAAGTGCATTCAAAGGTGGGAAAAGAGAAAGGTTCCAGAGCCTGGGACTTAAAGAGTATCTGCAGAAACAGGCTGAGGAGGACTGGGGAGGGGTAGATAGTACAGCATGGACAAGAAAAGACTAAGAGGAAAGAACCGGCTCTTTTCAAATATTTGAGAGACCCTTGCAGCAGAATAAATATACTTTGTTCATGCTTTTATAGGCCTGGTTTCAGAAGGCAGAACCAGGACCACTGAATTAAAGTTGTTACTGAATGAGAAATCGATTTCAGGTATGAAGAATATGAAAAGGCCTTACTATTTTTTCTGAGAAAATTTATTGATACATAATGTATATACAATAAATTGCATCTATTTAAAAGACAAAAAAAAAAAAAAAAGAAGTTGGCACTGGGAAGAACGCTAGATGTGCAGAGAAGCTGCCACCAGGGCCAGGAGCAGCCTGGACCTCGGCTGAGCAACAGCAGCCTGGCAAGAAGGCTCCACTCCCCCCAGCAGTGACCACCCCACATGCCACATGGCCATGGCGAACACAGTCATGGAGCAGCCAGGTTTTTTTCATGCATAGCCCCATACGGGTGGCAAGGGCACCAGACACCGGCTGCCCCTTCTCCCTTCTAGGAGGAACTGCAATTTTGCCTGGGTGTGCAGCCCACCCCCACGTGACCCAAGGAAGGTGCCACTGCCCCAACTCCAGGGGGAATCATCTGACCGGTCACCCTTTCCTCTTGCCACTGATAGGTTTGGGGAAGGGCCCGTGACATAATTCTGGCCAACTCATTTCAGACGGAAGCGACTAAAGGACTTCTAGGAAAAGTCTTAGCTGATGAAGAGAGGTCATACAGTATCAGTCCTGTCTGTGCGACACTTGGAACGGTGGCCACCATCTCAGGACCCTACGAGTAGGCCACGTGAGGACAAGACTGATGTGCTGTGGATAACTGGGGAAAAATGAAGGAAATCCCTGGGTTTCTACTTAGGGTGGAGCAGCGTAGAATTAACCAACTCTGAAGGCAGCTCCCGTCGGGACTTCCTGTCATCTCAAATTCATTTTCCTTGTTAACTGAACCATTCTGAATTTGTTGTCGTTGTCACTGGCCGCAAAAGTGCCCCAACCACTGTAGTATCTGTGTTCAAAAGAGTCGCTTTCAGCTGTGTTGCCATTTGTATCATACCCAAAGGGACATGCTGAATATGTTCTTCAGTTCTCATTTTAAAATAAAATGATCTACTGAAAATTAGCTCAGTGCATACATCTCCCCAACTACAACTCTACATCTAAGATTTAGGAAATAAACAACATCGTCATGATAAGTGACCTCTCTCAACCTACCTGCACGTTGAGCGTCCAGGCATTGGAGGTGACACGGAACCTCCCCGCGATAAGCAAAGGGCGTGGTGTGGCATCAAACTTCAGTTAAATTACTGACGGGAGGCAGAACGTGGCGAGGGGCACCGGAAGGTACGAAAGAGGCCGCAATCGCCCAGCGCCATGGAATGGCAGCGCCTCCGCAGAGCAGTTCTAGGCGGGGGGTGGGAAGACAGCATGAAAGGCAGAGGGAATAAAGGAGCAAAGGTAAGGAGGTGGAGGAGCGTTCCCAGGAGAGGCGCGCCGTAGAGAGTGCCTTTCGTCTTTATGTCTACACCAGGCACACTGTATCAGCTCGGAAACGCTGAATGATTTGTCTCTAGAATTAAGGAGAGGGTCCACTGGCGTTTGTCTCCGTCCGTGATCCAAACTCAACCTGTCCTTCAAATCCCCTCATCCATTCGGTGGTTCATCCTTTCATCCATCCATCCAACACACATGGACAGAGCTCCCTCCGCGTGCCAGCCTCGGAGCTAAGCACCCACTGGAGATGGGCTTTCCCGGGGGCTCAGAGTCTAGTGGGAGAGACAGAGCCATAAAGAAACCACCGCAAACACCAGGTCCCCTGTGACGCCCTGTGCCAGAGTGTAGCTTGGCTGAGCGTCAGAGTCAGCGGCAGAGCCTTCTCAAAATACGAATTCTGCAGCCCTTCCCCGTCCTTCTTTATAACAAGCTCCAGGGGTCCGGGGTCCAAGGGGGTCTAAGGGCGAGCTATGCGGCAGCAGAGGCTGGAGGACAGTGCCTGCAACACCTGCCAGACTGCAGGGGAGAAAGAACACAGCCAAGAACACAAGGAGGAGACGTCTGGGAATCAGAAGGAAGCTAGAAAAGACCTAAGTCATGGGAGCCAGGAAAGAATATTCAGAAAGACGGAAGCAGTTCGCAGTGTCCCATCTGCACAGAGACTAACGAACAGGAGAAAGTCATCCAACTAACCACACATACCGGATTTGGCAAGTTAAAGCCTCTTGGTGTCCTCTAAAAATGTTGCTGCGGCGTAACAGGTGTAAGCCAGTTTCCATCCAGATGGTTCAGCAGCGGAGCAGGATATGCAAAGGGCGACATAGGCCACTCACGAAAGGGGTTGAGCCACAAGGACAGAGAGGAGGACACAGCCGCGGTTCAGGGAAAAGCACTGACGCCTTCCCCCACCCACGGCCCGCTGGGCACCTACTGTGTTTCAGAAATTGCTGGGAGCCGCGGATGCAGCAGTGCCCCAGCCCAGGCCCGCCCTCGGGCATTTACAATCCAGTGAAAGGAAGGTTTATCTTATTCATTTAGTCTGTTTGTTAATGAGAAAAGCAGTGCATTTACAGGCAGGACAGAGGGAACCAGTGCGGTACTGGAGATAGGTTCTAGAGTCGGGGAAGCACGGACAGTCTGCAGAGGGGCAGAGGAAAGGCCAAATGCAAGGGTGCAGCGGAGGGGTCAGCTCTGGCGGAATGGTGGGACCCGCCGCCTCAGAAGTGGTGTGCTGCTAGGGGTTTAACAACCAGCTCTCCAATGGAAAACTCTTGATTCGAAGCATTTGGCAATTTCTGCGGAGAGAGATTCCGTCATGGCCAACCTCACAGAGCCATGGGAGTCCCTGAATGCAGAATTGGGAAGAGATGTGCACGGTTGGCTCTAGCAAGCCCGGAGGAGTCGGCTCTGGCACACTGGTGCTCCAGAAGCCAGAGAGAGACAAAGGAACCTGAAACCACCGAGGAGGAAAGGAAATCTGTGACGACCAGACCAGCTGCTCTCCTGTCACTGAGTCCCTGCGATACGGGTAAAAACTAGGGAGAATGAAGTCAAAATCTGGAAATGCAGCAGGCCCAGGGTGCTCTTAAATTGCACCCATGGAAGCCCTTCTGCTTCCCAAACCTGGTTAGTCACCCAAAATGTGTGTTGCTCATCATTATCTTCCTTCGATCTGACATTGTGTGTGTGCGTGTGTGTGTTTCCACTTGGAGATCACCGAGCTGCTAACTCTGCTATAATTTAGAACTCGGATTCCCACTCTTGGAATCTTACAGAATTCCCCAAAGGGTCTCCTTTCACTCTACGTCATAGAGAAATGTTGCACAAATAAAAAGCAGTTTTGCTGGAAGAAAATCACAAGAGTCTCCACAAATCACGTCTGAGCCACATGTTGGCCATGACTGTATGCTTCTTGTCAGTTTTGTTGTGGTGGTGGTTTGGTTTCATTTCATTTTTTGGGGGGGCCCATCTTTTTGCCATTCACAACACTAAATCAACCTGCATCCCCACTGCATCTTTTGTTCTTGTTGTTTTTCAAGAGAGAGCAAAACAAACACAGGCATTATGCGCCTGTGTGCGCTGGTTTGTGAAGCGCAAGACGCTCTTGGACCCAAGTCAACTTTCCAGTTCTTTCCCTCCTCCTTAGCCTGTCACTGCGCACATGAAAGCATTCAAGCTGATCTCAGAGTTGAAGATGTGGCCAACCAGCTTCCACCAAAATAACACGCGCAGTAGCAAGACAGCGCCAGGCCGCCAGGTCTGGGGACCACGGTCTGCCTCAAGGTCCCCTGTGAAATGAGGCATTTGAAGGAAAACAGGCTACATTTGAAAGGCAGTGACATCAAGAAAGGAAAAACAGCTATAATTACGACTTCTCTCCTGTTGTACACTGAGCCTTCTGTTCAAGAAAACACATTGACCAGGGTTTTTTTTTTCCTTAAGTTCAACTAGAAAAACAAATATTTAGTCATTTTGTAACAGCAGACAACTGAAAAGCAAGCCACATATTAAAGAAACATTATGTATTTCTAAGAAAGCTCATTAAACGAAATATATCCTTGAGAACAGAATCCTGTAGTCTGTTTTAGAAGCAAATTTGCCTTCAAAATGAATTTTGTCCTGATATAATTACGAGGTCAAATCTTAAAGACAGAAAATGCATCAATAGCCATCTCTGCAATGAGATCTATTTCATATTTTCCAATTAACAATATTGAACAGAAACAAATGAAAACATTATTAATACACACATAATTGCCTTCGAGGTTATATATAATGTAACTAATTGCTAGTTAATTGATACCATATTAACATATCAATATTATAGAAAAGAAAGGCACAATTCCTGAGTGCAAAATAACCTATAATAGAACAAAAATGACTACTTTCATCAATAGAAAGACCACATGTAACACAGTTTATTACAGATCATCATTTTTTAGGTGAAATTCCTTCTTTCAGCATCACTATGATACTCAGAGAAGGCAGATGTCTTTATTCTGAGTAGAGTACAGAGAAGCAGCTAGCAAGAGGTTAGAAGTTTTCCTAAGAAAAATCAACTAGCATCAAAGGCAGAAAGGAAAAAGAAAAAAAATTGAGATTCTTAATTCTCTACATTATACTATTGCTTAAAAACAAACAAACAAGCCTGCCAAATACTTACAGAATACCCACAGGAAAAGGTTTCCTTGTACCCTTTAAGAGAGGGGAATTTCAAAGAATCCTGAACTCATCACAAAAGCAGTTCGAGGCCCGTTGGCCTTGCCAAAACCCTTCGGCATCCCAGTGATGGATATTTAGCCACACGGAGCACTGAAGCCAGCTTTTCCATTTCCACTGAGTTTTGGCTGGTTTCCGAGGCTTGCATAAAGATCGCCTCATTTGTACTAGACACAATTTGGAAATAAAAATGCTCAAATCACCCTCGATATTTAAAATAGAAGTCATGAGCCCAGCCACTCTTTCCTGATAGCTGGGATGTGAGGTTTATAACATGCCTCTGGCTTCACAGGTATGCACTGCATCTGTGCAGAATTTTCCACGAGTTCCATCATCAATGAGTCGCTCAACAAGTATGAACTGAGCACTCGCCCCACGAGAAGGGCTGTGTGGGACGGAAAAGTTCCAAGGTGCGTCTCTAGCTCCCAAAGAGCCAGGCATGTGGCCTGGCAAGGAGAGTAAGCCTGAGGCCTGGGTTTTGTAACATAAATTAAGGAAACGGAACTGCATCGAGAAGAAGCACTGGAATTGTTCAGGGGAAAGGAAGGAGGGAATGCAGCCTGTTAATAATGAAAAATAGGAACAATTTATACAGACATCAGAGAAGAGGGCAGTCCAGACAGAAAGGAGAATTTAAGCAAAACAGGCAATCAAGCGTAACGCGCTTGCGGGAGGCTCAGCTATAAAGGGAGTCGACGCGGCTACTTCTTCACGTGAGGATTAAACAGGACCGTATCCAAGCCCTCTGCTGAAAGTGTGAGAATGTTTTTATCATCCCTGCCACCTCCTGAGGTGGCTGAGGAGGGCTTTTCAAAGCAGGAGAGAGCTCAGGGGTTTTGGACAATGGCCTGGAACACAGGGTGTGGACAGAAGCTGGACAAGTCTCTGGGGCAGAACTTCCAGAAAAACGAAGAAGTGGGAGGGAGGCGGCATGGGGCGCATTGGCAGGATGGCGAGGTTTGTGTGGATCACAAAGGGCCAGACCAGGACCACAGGGAGAGCCTAGAATCTCAGGCTGCAAAGTTTAAACCTTGTTCTGAAAATAACGGCTGAAGTTTTTTGAGCATCTGTGGCGTGAAGCTTCCCAAAGAGGCCGCAGGGAAAATTCAGGAGATAGCAGACCACAGGGAAGGAAGAGCAGAGGCAGAGAGGCCGGTGCAGAGGCAGCTGCCATGGTCCAGCCCGAGGTCACGAAGGCGGGCAGCCTCGGAACACAAGGGACAGGAGGGTGGCGAGAGAACCTGGCGGCCCCTTGGCTACAGAAGGTGAGGGGAAGAGGCAAGCGGGCAAGGCAAGGGTGGAAAGGAGGGAAAGGGGGTCTTGGTGAAGACGGGGAGTTCTGTCTCAGACTAAGAATAAGCCACTGAGCCCTCGGGCCCTGCGCCCAGGAAGCCGGTCCAGGTGAACGGAAGCTCCAGAGCCATGCAGAGCCAGGATGTAGGATCTGGGCATCTGCTGGGGCCGCCTCACAGCAGAAGCAGGCAGAAGGCTGGCTCCGAGGTGTTCTCCACTCAAAGAAGAACAGCAAGTTTCCAGAAGCACAAGACGGGACTGTGAGGGTGTAGAGAGGTGGGAAGCGCTTCTCAGTAAATGGGGGGCGGACCCCTGGGGGCAGAGCCTTCCTGGAGAGAGACTCTCACAGGTGGTCTCTGCCCCCGCCGACACACACCTGTGAACCAACACACTGCCAGGGGATTCCTTCCTTGTTTGAAATTTCATCGAGTTTTCAGTTTGCAGCATTCGCAAGGTACAAGTGTAAGGTTTATTCAGCACTTTTTTCCCTCTTCCTGGAAAGGTGCTATTAAGTAGCAGAATTTTCTTTGCTGGCCTACCCCTCTGAAATCTGACCAGGTCTTGCAATCCCAAGACCAGATCCTCTCTCTCTAAACACGGAAGCAGGGGCAGGAGTTCTCTTTTCATAGTGGAGGGAACACCTTACTCTTTTGTAAAAAATAAACTCATCACGAGCCCCGTTAGGCCAGCAAGGCTACTGCTATTTTTCTGCATGGCAGTGACGGCCTTGTTCATCGGTGCAAGAGGCAGAGTCCTTCGTGGCATGAACTCTCAGCCCCATTTGTCAGGAGAGTTTGAAAGGTGATTACTGCCATCCGCATTTCTGGGAACACTGATGTTCACTAAGATCGCAGATCTGGTCAGTGGACAAGCAGGGATTAAAACTCAGGATTCCAACCTGGACTCTATTTATTCCCGTGAACCACTCTGTCTCCTGAGCACAGGAAGAGTCGATGCAAAGAAAGCAAACGGGAGGCAGATTTCCTGGGCACCCTTTCCGTGCTCCATCTCCCTACTGCCAGCCCCCGCCCCGGGGCCCTCTCATGTGACCCAGCGACATTCGTTCATAGTCAAAACCCAGAGTAGAAAGACTTACCTCTGTGAGCTGAGTGTAACACCTGGGTGGATTAGTTGATAGAACTAACTCGTATGTCCTGAGAACATAAATCCACATATGTGGACACACACAAGCTAATCTTTGTTTTAATTTCTCCAAGTTTCTCCGGAGAATCCCTTAGTTTACTGGACATCTGTGAAATGCTAAGTTTGGCAATCCCTGAACTAACTTCCGAAAGTCTCACCCAGCCAGGATGGCTTTCTTGAGAAGGCTGAAGGATGTTGTTGACTTCAGGCTGAGCTGGGGGTTGTTTCTCTCCAAGAAAGGGTTCCCCGCCCTGGCGTTTCAGGCTGGTGTGGACAGACCCCAGGATGACTTGGAAATCACACCACCACCCTCCGCTCAGTCGTACCAGTCTGCATTTACTGAAAACAAAAGGCAGCCGCCCCAAATGAAAGGCACTGAGATGCTTGCGTGGGAAATCTGAGAAGGCACCAACTCACCAGGGCTCCTCAGTGGGGAGAACTTAGCTGCTCTCTTTGGGGTTGTCACCTTTCCTCTTCCTCAAATGCCAGCCCGCTACCCACTCTGGAGACCTTGCCTTAGAACTCGAGATGATCGCTGGCCGGCCTCACGAAGCTCAGACTTGCCAGTCCATAATGTGTAGAACGATTCCCTAAAATCAATCTCATTATATCTATTTATCTGTATCTCTATACATATATACGTTTACACATACATGTGTATACACATATGAATACATACACATATGTACATAGACATAGACAGATACAGTGAGATTTACTTTAAGGAACTAGATTATCTAGCTATATACCATATATATATATATATATGCATTGTAGATATTTCATTATTTTATCTCTCTATATATCTCCACACATATACACACATACTTTTTTGTGTATATACATATATGTGGAGATATACAGAGATAGATATAATAAGATTTATTTTAAGGAATTGGATATATAGAGAGATATCTATGTATATCTGCACACACACACACACACACACACAAACACACACACACACATATATATACAGAGAGAGGGAGAGATCCATCCTACTGGATCTGCCATTCTGGGGAGCCCTGGCTGACACCCCTACACAGACCCATCACTGGTTGCAGGTTGTCCCAGGAAGGAGGCGCGACCTTGGGCAGGGTGGTCACCACCGGCTGGCACTTCTCAAAGAGGGCTGATACCTGAGGCATCTTCCAGCCACATTCCTGGCATCTGAGGGGAGAAGCCCTCCCTTCCCGAGGGGCCTGGGCAGCACATCCCAGAGCTCACGCCAGCTGGGCAAATTGAATACACACAGAGTAAATTACCAGAACTGCCAATAAAGCCCATAATAGTAAAATTGCCTAATTTAGAGATTACGTGATGTGATCAACATTCACACTCTGTTGACTTACAGTCAATGATGTGGACGGGAACCTAGAGATCATCAATACGTGCGAAGCCATGTAGGAAAAGTTGAAGGCATTAGATGTTCAAGGCGTGTGGAGGTAAATCTCAGCAGCCCAGAGTGATTGGGCTCCCCAGGTGAAGTTGGGGAGAACTTTGACCTTGGCAGCGACCCACATCCTTTACACATAGCAAGGATCTATCCCTAGCATGGGGAGGAGGGGAGCCTCCCCCTAAAACCCACCCGTATTCTCCCACAAGCCCAACACTCTGGTCCCTGCCAGGCTGCGGATGTGACTCCTAAACACGTGATCCATGAACCACCCGCACTGGAATCTCTGAAGAATTCCTCAGGCCCACCCCTACTCGGGGAGTCAGCCTCCAGCTGGGCTCTAAGGCTCTGCTGGAAACCACAGAGAGAGGCGGTGCGGGCAGGTGGCAGAGTGCAGCAGAGGCGGCCAGCTGCTCTGCTAACGACCATCTGGGGGCCCTGAACAAGTCCCCCTTCTCAAAGTCTTAGTTGCCTGAGATGGAAAACAAGGAATAACAACAAGAAAGAAACACCAGGCCCAGCACCGATTTGTCACAAATGCCATGTCAATAACTGAATGCAAAGTGGGACATTGCCTACCGTGGGCCTAAGGCCAAAGCGAGAAGACAGGGTGGTAGGTGTGCCGGCACAGTTCTCTAAGGGGCGACCCAAACAAAGGTTCCAGCCCTTCTGCCTCTCCCGCCTAAAGTGTGTGGGTGTCCGATGCTGCTCAGTGTTGAACGACCAGCGACCCGAGCCACGGCAGGGAGCAGGGCAGATCTGCGGGGTTTGCCGGTGTGTGCGCGTTGTAAATGCTCCCCCACCAGTGTCAATCCACCAAGGGTTGTGCACAACTGCACAGTCAGCTGTTACACACCGACACTGAAGGGGCGACCCGGACTCACCAGGGGAGATGAGACACCTGGCACTCCTCAGAAGGCTGTGCTTCCCCGCCTGCACACCAGTGACAGCCATGAAAGCAGGGCTCAGGCAGGGACAGTCCACAGGCATGCGTGGACACACCACGCTCCGGGCAAGTGAGCCACCAAGGCTTCTTCACAGAGGTCCCCCAGGGCTCTGAGCCGCCAGGGCACAGGGACTGGTGACTGACCCTCCAGGTGGAGAAGTTCTGGGAGAGGCTGCCTGAGCACAGGTGAGGAGGGAGGGCCGTGGCAGGGGCACACTGCTGTCCGTCAATAGCGAGGCGAGACGGCGCGGGCGTGCGCTCATGCCGGGGCCCAAGGAAGGCTGCTGGACTCGCAGGGGGAGTCTGCCCTGCCAGAAAGAGGCTGGAGGTGGACAGGGGTGAAGCTTGGGGAGGGCATTATACACAGACACACAAAGGGGGCATCACCACAACATAGGGAGCTGCAGGGGACCGTCCCTGCAAGCGCCCTCAGGCACCCTGCAATGCCCTCCACAAAGGCCTCAGCTTTGCAAACGGGATTCTGACACCAAGCCACACTGCACAGTCCAGTAGTCCTTTCAATAGTCCTCATTTTTCTTACTCTTCTTTCTCCAACCCTGGAGGACCAGAGGCAAAGGTCAGTGGCAAAGACAAAGTACAAGGCCCTGAGGCAGGGAGCCAGCCACGGCCCCAGTGGAGTTTCTGATTCTGAGACAGGCCCAAGATGCAAAGAATCCTGAAATAGGATGAAAAATGGGCTTTTGAAAATTAGACTTATCTGGGCTGGGCACAGTGCCTCACACCTGTAATCCTACCACTCTGGAAAGCTAAGGTGGAGGATCGCCTGAGCTGAGGAGGTCGAGACCAGCCTGAGCAAGAGCAAGACCTCGTCTCTACTAAAAATACAAAAATCAGCTGGGTGTGGTGGCACGTGCCTGTAGTCCCAGCTACTTGGGAGACTGAGCCCAGGAGTTTGAGGCTGCAGTGAGCTACAATGACACCACTGCACTCCAGCCTGGGCAACAGAGTGAGACTCTGTCTTAAAAAAAAAAAAAAAAGACTTATCTGGACTTCTCAATATTTGAAAATTAGACTGTTCGTTAGCATCTGGAAGCGATGGGGAAAGTTTGCCACCTGGGAAGACTTGGGACGGGAATGGAAAAGTGTTATTAGGCTTGAGCATTGAGTTTAGGGAAATAAAGTTGCACCTGCTTCGTACCCTGCTGAGGCCAGCTCGCTCCAAAAACACAAAGAAACACAGTTTCTCCCACGTATGGTGGACGGCCCTGGCAGGAAAACCTGTCACAAAGCCAGACAGAAGCAGGTAGGTGTCAGAACCAATCGGGCCAAGACTTAGCAACAGCCCACCTGATCTCTGCAGGAGATGGGGAAACAAGAGGCGAAAGAAGTGAGCGTTGGCGTCCAAGGTCCGGGACAGGGCCAAGAAGTCTGCCAGACTGAGAAGCACCAGATGGACAAACACCAAGGGACAGAATGGTCTACAGAGGGCCAGTGGTCCAGGTCAGCACCAAACCCACCCCCACCTCCCACCCCACCCTGGCTGTGGCTCGCCTGGGGCTGGCAAAGGTAACGGAGTGAAAACACCTGGCCGTGATAATAGCTGGCCATCAGGGCAGGCTTGACAGCCTCAGCAGCAGAAGCATTTTCCTATAGGCCAGTGGCTGGAAGAAATGTCTAGCTCTATGCAATTCTGAAGGTCATGGCTGGGTCCCCATTTCCTTCAGGGTGGGTTGGGGGAGACAGAAAATGTCCCCAGAAGGACAAGACAGCCCAGTGTCTCAAGGCCTCTGCATGCTCTGCAGGAGGAAGCCCCCAGAATGCAATGAAGGTGCCCAGAGGGGACAGTGAAGACCCCACACCATGCGACAGCCTCTCTCACGCCAGAACTGCGGGACCCAACCTTCCATAGACCTCGTCCACCACACCGACAGACAAAGGACAGAGACAGGACCTCCGTTTTATTTGATGAAGAGCTGCAATAATAAGGAATTTTAATAGGGATGAAATCATAGAACAAGTCGAAAGGAGAATTAAATATCTAACGCACATTTCTGGCTTAAATATACCAAAAGGTTTTCATTTGTTTTGTTTTGTTTCTTTGCTTATATTTTACTTTTTCCAGACAGCCAATAACCATATGCATAGAACATCTTTTATAAGTGAGCCACAGAGATGTAAACTTGAGCCTTCAGATGATTTCTAAACTCTGCTATAGCTCCCTGGCAATGAAAGGGGGTCTGGGGGTTCAACCTATCCATGTGTCGCACCCCACTTGGAAATCTTGGCTCCAAGATTCTAATAGTGACAGCGACGGTTGTCACTGTCAGATTTTCTTCCTCTCTGGATATTGCAATCAGGTTTACAAGGAACGAACACCAACCAGGGTCATCCCCTCCACCCACTGGACACAGGGTTCACCAGCTTTGACTGTTGGGACTGATGAATGTTCTGAGATTCAGGGACTCACTGGGTCCCTGGATTGGGAGGGCAGTTAATGGCCAGCAGCGCCCCTCCCCCACCCATTCAGACAACAAGACGGCGTCCCCTACACCAGAGCAAGTCAGGCAGGAATCCAACTTAGTAACGTCTTCATAACACCAGTGACGGGAACCCCAATGGAAGGCTCCACTGTAAATTGTGGTCCCAAAATATCTATAAAGTCTTGCAAAACCTAAAGAAAACCAAGGCAAATCTCTTCGGCTGCAAGGGCGATGTAGCGAGTTAATTTGGGAAGCCACCAACACCATGTTATTGCAATAAACATGCTTGATAGGGGAAGAAAAACCATACAGTTGAACAGAAAAATCGATCAATAAATATATATTTTGAACTTTAATTGCCAAAGGCTAACCAGAGAGTCAGGACAGATCCAGGGTGAAGACTGGAACCACGACATTGTTCCCATATAGGAAGAATTCCCCTCATTTTAGTTCTTAGATAACTCGATTCACACGTTGTCCGCACCCTCGACACGCACCCGTGAGCACTTCCCTCCGAGCACTGTCCTCAGAGTCCCTGTGCCGGCGTTTGCAGCCACCGTCCTGACATCTAAGTGGAGAGGACCGCAGTTTGCCCCTAGATAGTAATAATAGAAGCAATGTTCAGATAAATTCATTGACATTGAAATAAACTAAAAATGAAGTAAAGACAAAGCTTAGCAAGCACTTTTGTAAAAGGAGGATATTTTATAACGAGTATTTCTGAGACGCTTCCATTGTCTTTCTGAACACTTTTTATCTGTTCTTTGCATGTGGCATAAACTCCTACTTCTTGAGTTTAATCTCAGTTTTTAACTTTTGGCATTTCCAGTGCAAATGCAGAAACTTAAAAAAAAACCAACACAGCTATACAAACATCAGACATTCAAAAATTAAATGGTTTTTGATAAACCGTTGACTCTAGTGGGGGGTGAGGAATGGAAACACAGCAACTGATGTACTCACAGCAATGAATCCGCCCTCCTTGTTAAAAATGTAAATAGCAGCACAGAGTGACATCGAAGAGGAAGTCACACTGAGTAGCATTACTTCGTGGGCTTTGTGACTCTTTTTTTCTTTTTCTCTCAAACCCTTTTGAAGAAAATCTTTGAACACCTAACAGTGGCATGATGCTTCACGTTAAATTCCTTTAAGCAGCTGGAAGTTTCCTGAATAAAACACATGAGCCTTTCACTCCTAGAACTCTTAGAGCTGGTGGAAGTCCTCAAAAAATAACCATTCCGGTGGGTATGAATTTCCTCCTGAGAAGAGAAGTTCAAACCACACAGAAAAAGTTACGGAAGCGCTTCCTGCCTCAGCTGAGAACAGATTAACCTAGCCATGGTTAACCGCACCAGACACAATCCTCCAGCAAGGCGGGGCGAGCCGGCATATTCCAGGGAGGAGCACAGGCAAGGTGACCTTCAGTGTCTTGTGCAGCCCTGAGGTACCAGGAATAATCAATGATGCCAGGTTGAGCCAGTTCAAAAAATGTGAAGCTTTCAATTCATATCATGTCTCCTAAAGAATTTTTCTTTCCAAGGTCCCCTCTTCCATATGAAGAGATGTGAAACACGTCTCCTGTGCAGATCAAACCCTTTTTCAACAGAAACTGAATGGCACAGATGTCAAGGTCTCTAGCAACAGGCTGTATCTGAACATTGTTTAGGAAGTTCAGATAAAATCCTATTAAAACAAACAGATAAAAACCTGGTCACCCTTTGCAGTCTCTTGCTCTGGGACTGCACAGAGGACCCTACCTGTGTGGAAAAGCAGTGAATTTGGAGCTCATCGCCTGAAACACCAGCTTTTTCACTGGTTCTACTGAATTCATCAGCTTTTTTACAAATAAAATCGCAAACTCAGCTTTAGTGAGGCTCTCGAGGTATCGCCAGACCAGGGAATCGTTGGCTTTGTCCTTAGATCAGGAAAGGCCTCTGATGAGGTTTCCATCATCTTTGGAGAAACGGGGAAAGTGGCAGCACAGTAATTTTATTCATGAAGCTAAACTAACACGACAGTAATTTTATTCATGAAGCTAAACTAACACAACTGAAGCTATTTTCCTTTGCGATTTTGTCCCTCAAAAAAAATTTTTTTTGGAGTTAAAATGTCCTTTAATGCTGATAAAATTAGAGAATAGGGGTTTTTTTTTTCCTTTTTTAATGGCTTTACTTAACAGAACAAATTGATAATCCTGTTTCCCTCTTTCTTAAAAAATTTTACTTGTTTTATGTCTTAATGGCAAGTCTCCATCCTAAAACGTCCCCCAAATTATAAGAATTTTATTAGATCTATGAAAACATTAATTACAAAGCAAATTGGGGAAAATACAAAACATTATATACAGTATGATTACAACCAAGAAAAATAACACTCAAATTGGGATGTCTAATGCAACACGAAGATAGTTGCATATGGGTGATTTTGAATTTTTAAGAATTTCTTTTTAAGGTGTCTATAGTATTATCTTTTAAATTAAGTTTCAAGTGAATATGTTATTATAATGAATAGATCAAAAGGCAAAAAAATTACCTGCCAAAGCATACACATTTCTCTCTACAGCCCTTAGAGTACGTCTTTTCAAAAATATGCAAATAAATGTTAGCTCTTTTATCATTATTATAATCTATACATTATGAGTATTACTTATTATACCCTATCTAAGCACTAATCCAATCTGGGTACCCATGTTAGGTCCTGAAGAGTGGCCTCAGCCATTCAAAGACCCTTCTCTGACAGGGTCAGATTGAACAGGAGCAATTTAAAAATTTTCATGCAATTTCTACTAGACTTATGTCACTGGAAGATTTACAATCCGTGTGATCACTTACTGGGAGTGTACTTATGATAGACCATCTTACCTCTTTTCTTTCCCACTTCTATAAAGATCATGCTCTGGTTCCCCTTAAAACAATCCTCAGTGTTTACCAGATGAAATATTTTTCTCCACCTTCCTCCCTTCCAACTGCACATAGTTGCAGGCTTACTCTCTTGCTGAATTTTCAGTTTTTCCTACCCCATGAATGGCATGATTTTTATTTTCTCCCTCCCCACTTCTGTCCACTTTTTAAGCCATCAAAAACCTGCCTACACTACCCCGATGCTTTCGACACCAATAATAGAAAAATCATACGAAGAAGATGATCTTGGCAGGGTACAGTATCCACTGTCGTCCAACAAGTTTCTGTAAAATGATTTCTCTCGCTGAATGTCCATGTGGTCCCTGGACTTCACAAGTATTACAATAAATATTATTCATTAAAAAAGCAGCCTGAGGTCACTCACCATGGGGCAGACTAACCTGAGACAATCTTGCCCTATTCCTATTACAAACACATCGAAATGCTACAGAAAATCCAACCACCAACATCCACTCTAACCCCAGAAAAGAATGTGTATACATTATACACACAGCCAAGAGCAAACAAAAGGAGAAGAAATCCCCAAGATCTAAAATCAAAGAAAGAAATTAAAGCAAGAGTGGTGAGTGCTAGCTGAATCCACAGTAACCCGTTGGGATTTGGGACACAAACATATCCTATGGACTGCTATGAGCAAGGGACGTAAGACACGGCTTGGGGCCCAGGGCAGGCAGGAGAGCTGGGACCGGAACCCCTCCTAGCAAAAAAGCTGGCTGTGTGCCTAAGGCCATGTGCAGTGAAAAAAGTCATCTGTGATAAATAAAAAAACACATTTCTAGTACCTGAACAGTATATATACCAGCCCAGATAGATAGACAGATAGATCACTGACCCATGACCATCAAAATCCCCAGGGCTCTAGCAGAAGCAAACCTAAAACACTTTCACATCTTAGGTTACAGTGAATTCACAAAGGAAAAATAATGCCCACAGAAGATAAGCTCACAGGCAAACACCACAAAGTACATGAAGGAAAAAACAAAATGAGTAGATTTTAGTAAATGTAGTAGATACAAAAAGATTGAGGATGAGCACCCCAAACATACAGATAAAAGATCAAACCAAAAGCATCTATAAAATAAATCTAGAATGACTTTTAAAAAAAGAAATTTAAAACCATAATGAAAAGTAGCACAGCACAAACCAGGAACAACCGGAGTCAAAATAACTGAAGACAACTTCAAGAAATAAAAAATTTAGTAGACTATTTTAAAACTTGGTATTCAAAAATGATAAGAAAAATTAGTGAATTACCTAGAAAGAAAGAAGGAAAAAGAGAGAGAGAGATGTTAAGGCGTATGGAGGTTAGTGTGCTGTGTCCAACGCTTACTGGGACTTCTGTAAGGAGCAAATAGTGAAAATGGGGGATAACGATTATTCAAAAGATATACTTGGAGAGAAATAATGACAAGATTTGGAGGAAAAAACTGGGACTTCCCAACTTTTTAAAAAAGAGTCCTGAGCAAAATAAACATAATTAAATCCATATCTAGTCATATCATGATAAAACATCAAAGACAAAGTATTAAAGGTGACCAGAGATCAGAACAGAGATTATCTACAAAGCAAACGATCTGATGGATATGAGATTTCTCATCACCAACTAGAGATGCCAGAAGGTAATAAAATAACACCTTCCAAGTGCTGCGGGAATGTAACTTGATAACCTAAAATTCTGTGTCCGGCAAAATTATCATCCAACAGTGATGGTAAATTGAAGAAATGCTGAGTAAAGACTGAAAGATTTTTTCTGCTCACAGACATTTAACTAAAGGACTGCTAGAGTTAGCTGCAATAATAAAGAAATTAAACCCAGAGGGGAAAAAATGAAATTCAAGAGGTAAAGGTAAACAATGAAAATTAATAGTCAGTTGATAAATCTAGATAAGCATTGATATAATTAAAAATATGATAACCATGATCCATTTTAGGAGGACTTTAAAACAAAGTGGAATTAAAGAACTAAGCAACAATAACCTGAGAGATGAGAGTCGGGGGCCTGTGTTGTTTGCAAAGTGGGTAAAGACCATGCTCAACTGTAGACTTCGCAGGTGAGGAATAATTGGAAAATGGTAGGAAGAGCCCAAACAGACTAAAATTATACAATGTGTACACTCCAAAAACAGTAAGTAGTGAGAGGAATCATAAATAAATTTGATAAAGTAAGAAAAGGAATAAAAATGAAAAGCACAACATAAGCTGACAGTATTAACTACGAATATATTTTGTAATTATATTAGAAATATACAATGTATAATTTCACTTGTCAAAACATAAGTATTCTCAGTCTGGGTGATTTTAAAAATCTGATTAAACTCTTGTTTAGGAGAGATACATCTAAACCCTAAATAAGCAGAAACGTTTAACACAAACTTGTTGAAAAGATATGCCTGGTAGACCAAAAGGAGTTCAGCTACTCACAAAAAAGAGAGCTGGAGTAGCAATCTTACTGTCAGGAAAAAGACTTTAGGACAAAATTGTCAAGGATAAAGATGGGCAATGTTTAATGATAAATAACAACACCAATGAAATGTAAAATCTAGAAGCTGCGTGCACCAAACAACAGAGCCTCAAAATATATGCGGAAAAATTAACAGAATTGTAAACAGAAACTGAAAAATCTTTTCTTATAGAGAGAATTGTAAATTTCTTCAAAACAGCTAGGTCAAGCAAACAACTAGTACCATGGTTCTTAGAGGATGCTTTGCAAGACTTTACCTGCTGTCTGACATCTGGCAGCTCAGATCCAAAGCTGAGAATATACAGGGTTCGGGGACCCCCACATTCTAAACACAGATATGACTTATTAAGGGACCTGGGCTGATTCAGAGGTGGCTAAAGTGGCCCTGGTCAGTTTATGTGAGGGGCCAGGGACTGTCTCAGTCTGTTCCTGCTGCTGTAACAAAATACCTTAGACTGGGTAATTTATAAACAACAGAAATTTAGTTTCCTCAGTTTCAGAGGCTAAGAAGTCCAAGATCAAGGCACTGGCAGATTCGGTGTCTGGTGAGGGCCCCATTCCTCACAGGGAGAGCAGTGTGGGTGTCCTCACGTGGCAGAAGGGCAAAAAGAGGGGACACACTCACTCCCTCAAGCCCTTTATTAGTAACCATCCGCGAGAGTGGAGCCCTCGTGGCCTAATCACCTCCCAAAGGCCCCACCTCTTAATACCATCACCTCGGAAGCTACGTTTCAGCATCCGAATTTTGGAGGGACACATACATCCCAACCATAGCAGGGACAGTCAAGGATGCTTTTCCTACAGATACCCTGAGAGGTAGCGGGGCTTGATGAAGTGTCTTCCTGATAAGAGATGGGCTGAGGAGTCACCAAGGGCTGCCTGCCAAACAGGGACCGCCAGGGCAAGCTGGGGTGGGGATCGAAGCCTCCAGCCTCCCACCCCAGGGAAACCCCCAGGGCCCTGAGCCACTCACACAGGAGCTGCCACCCAGAGGGCCTTGGAAGGATGGTCAGACAGAGGCAGTGACCGCCAAGCTTCAACTACAGAAGCAGCCAGACAACTTCTTTCCCCCTCTACACATGCCACCTGCTGGGGCACCAGGACCAGCAGGGCCCGGCAGAGGGCGGGTGCAACTCATGGAACAGCCTCACCTCCACCCCCATGGCCCGGCCCTCGTGCCTTGGAAGGCAGTCTAGGGAGGAAGGAGCAGGAGACTCGCATACGAGCTTTCCTGGGGGTTTTGCTACAGGTTTAAAGTGAACAACAGGATGTTTTGATACACTTATCTAGGTACACATGGACACAGCAAAGTGCTGACTACGCTCAAGCAAGCCCATCGTTTCATATCGTCTTTCTTTTTTTTTCCTCTTTCCCCTTTTTTTTTGGTGGCGAGAGTACCTAAAATCCATGTGAGAATTTTTTTCTGAGACTAGACTACACTTTTAAGTGGCTAAAGGAGATTGGAAAGCTCTCGAATTTACCCCGGACACTAAGGAAAGCAAACAAAGTAGAGATTTTTCTGAGAATGGATGCAGGCAGACGGGGAAAAATTGTCGAATGTGCCAGTTACATACAGATTTGAAAAACACAATGATCCATCTCAATCTGACAGGCACGAAAAGAACCTTGAACCAAAGAGAAAATGCACACTCCTTTCATGCCCACGTGGGTGAGTTATAAAAACTATGTAGCAGATCCCAAAGAAAGTATCCACAAATGCCAAGAAATGAATATCCACACAACATACTCTCTCATCACAAGAAAACAAAGTTAGGAAAAATAAGACAGCTCAAAAAACAAAAAGACTTAAGCTAAGAAAAAAATCAAAATAATTATGAGTCAAAGAAAATTATGAAATTATTAGAACTGAACCGCCACGAAAATCAGTATATGAACTTGATCTACATGTATTAATATGGATAAACCTTAAAAACATAATGTTGAATGGAAAAGCAAATTGCAGAATGATATGTATAGAATAATGCTATTAATATATGTGCAAAATTTTAAGCACATGTTTAAATATTACATGTGTGCACACGTGCATGTGTGTGCACCTGTGTGTGTGTGTGATTTGTGGCACACACAGGAAAGCAGACACATGTGGGCAGGAAAATACACACCCATTTCTGGATACCTAATGGAGGAGGAAGAGATGAAGCTGAGAAGCACTCAAATGAATCATTAACTCTGCCTGTAATTCTTACAAAAGAAAATTTAGCTAAGTGTTCGTATATGTTAAATCTGGTTGAGACATTATTGTTTCATTATGACTGGCTTTTTGCATATTTCAAATAAATAGAATTAAAGGAAAGAAGTCCCTCAAAATGCTCAGTCATTTCTAACACGGCTTCTGCCTCTCTGAGCACCAGGTCTGGCTGCTGCCCTCAGAGCGGGGGTGGATGAGAGGCCAGGACAGGGGGCTGGCGGGAGACGCAAGTGCACAGGTTCTCTGTGACGTAGCACAGCAGCACCGTCACCAGCATCCAAACACCCTGCAAGTAACGGACGCAGCTGATACGCGGGTTGCTCCCTGCAGCAAAGCAAAGCTTCCAGTAAGGAAGGAGAACTGAGATGTTTTCCAAAGTGATGCTGGATTCCTAAAAGCAAGGCCCAAGCTCAGACCACAGCGGGTCAAAGGGCAGTGGACGAGACACATCTCCAGAGTTGCTGTCAGTTCACTGCCACGTGGGCTTCTGTATGGATGGCAACATCCACAGCCCCAGAAAGCAGAGAGCCCCCAGCCTCAGTCTCCCTTCCCCGCAGATCATCTGGGCCCACCTCCATCCCACATCTCTGCCCTCACCTCCTTCATCAGTAAACCTGATAGAGTGAGAGAGAGAGAGAGAGAGAGAGAGAGAGAGAGAGAGTGTGTGTGTGTGTGTGTGTGTGTGTGTGTGTGTGTGTGTTTAGCAAGAGGGGCTTGGATTCCTCGAAGTTTCAAGGAAAACTCCGTGCAGACCAAAGCAGGGGAGATCGAATTGCAATTGTACCAGTGCTCGAGGACAATGAACGTTTGATCCGAGCCATCATTCTGCTCTGCGGTGTGAGAAAGGAAACCTCAGGAATAATACCCCCGCCTTCCCGTGGCCACACGGCCCGACTGTGCATCTTGGCCGTCTGCACCGCAACGCAACACCGACCCACGCTGAGTCTCTCCCTGGCCCGGCGAAGTTCTACGCACCATGCAAGGAACTGCTTTGCCGCCCCGGCCAACGACAACAAGAACAGGACTGAGGAGAGACTGAAAAAGAGGAAGAAAGTGTCTCACACGGAGGAGGAAAGAAGTTTTAGATTAAGATAGCCCAACTAGACGAGCCCTCAGCACCACTCCCGTGTGCACCAGCACTGCCCCGGGGAGACGGTCCCTGCCACTCCCAAACATGGAGGTGCGATCCCGCCAGCGGCTCCCACCCAACCCGGGGGCCTCAGCCTGGACTCGGGTCCCCGCTCGTGCCACATCCCATGCCCATCGGAACATCCAGGCGTGTCCCCATTGCCACCGCTCCTCCACGGTAACGCCCCTGGTCCCCTCACCACCATCTCCCATCCGGACTGCTAAGTTCCTTCCTCTGTTCCCCGCTCCAGCCTGGACGCTACTGTCCCCACCGCAACCGGCGTGATCTTGTAAAAACACCCATCACGTCGCGTCACTCCCACTGCTCAAACCCCACCGCACGCAGACTCCAACCGAAAGGCCAAGTCCTCGGGGGGCCTGTCGGCGCCCCTTCGTGATCTGCCGCCTATTTCTCTGACCTCATCTCCACTCCCCCTCACCCCGTCCAGCCGGCCTGGCCGCCTCCCCGCTCCTCAAACTCAGAAGGCACTGGCTGTTCCCTCCGGCTGGAATGTTCTTCCCCCTTCACCTCCCACAGGCCTGCGGGCCACTGTCAGTCTTTCCATTACTGGTCACTCCATAAAACCCTAACCCCCAACCCTCCCCACTCACCAGCCCGCCCGACTTTCCCCTTCGCACTAATTCCATGCAATCAGGCCTCGCACTGTTTACCTTCTGTCCGTCCGTCCCCCCCAAGAGAGTGACAGCTCCCAGGGACGAGGACATGTGTCTGCCTCGCTCATTGCTTCATCCCCAGCACGCGGGACGGGGTTGGGCACACAGTCAGCAAGGAATCAGTGTTTGTTAGCTGAATTATAAAAGTCTATGACAAAACCAAAGGGGAGGCGAGAGCAGACTGTTGTTTTCCAGTGTATAAACTTAGTGCGAGGCAGGATCAACGTGTTAATGGCCTTGATTTAAAATAAACTGAATCTAGTTGGAGACCTTTTAAATCATTTTTCTCAACTAAGTTGTATGTACTCTAGCTCATAAAAGGGGGAAGAATGTGGGTGACATTTCCAAGACTGTAGCAAATGCCAGCCAAGTGAAAACCACACAAAATGTCCCGAGGATCCAGCAATGTCCTTCACATGAAGAATTCCATTTTATAAAATGTTTACGAAAGTTTAAAATACTATTTAAATGGAAGCTTAAAAGTTTTCTCAAAAAAATATTTTTTTAAATTATTGATTTGGATTCATTTTTTCTTTCTTTTTTTAGAAATAAAATAGCAGGAGTAGCTTTTTGGTTCAAGTGTATTAATAAAACTCTGATATTTTACTTGATTTTTAAAAATGTTTCACTTTCTATTCTTACACTGGCTCTTGTTTGTCATGTTTATTTTTTGAAAGGCTTATTTCATGTGTGATGGGCAGATTTACTTTATATCAAGAGCATCTGCAAATATTAAATCCTTTATGTCCTTTTTAAAAACATTCCCTGACCTTTCTCTATCTCTATTTTATCTGAAGAATTACATGCCTTCGTGAATGAACAGAGAAAAAAAGGAGACGCGACAACTAGAAACCATTATAGTTATTTTCTTTGACACTTCTTAGCAGCAGACGGTATCTGCAAACCATGTTAGCTATTGGTAGAAGATGTAAAATTCCAACAGGGAAGTTCCACCAAAATCCTAATTCATCTCCATTAGTTTGCTAGTTCTTATCATTTTAAATAAAATGTTCATTCTTAAACTACATTTTAATCACATAATTGGACTGGTGTAGCAGAAACTCTGCATGAAATGTGTCCATCCAGGGAAGCAACAAACGCTGATAAACTTACTTAAAACTGTTTAGTAAAGACACAAATGAGACCAAGCAGTTTCACAGCGATGAGTTTAAAAAAGAAATCACCAGTCCTTCGTCAGACTTAGCTTCCTAAATAAAAATTAGCACAAGCAGCTACTTTCCAGTCTACGGTTGACATGTGTCTTCTAAGAAGTGACTCAAATATGAAACCTAACAGTCTCACTCCCACAGAGTTGCTGAATGGATTCATTAATTCAGAGCCAGTCACTAAAGCGCACCCCATGATCACATTTTAACTAGAATGAAAAACAGTCCTTACAGAAAACACAGAATTCTCTTCCCTGCCTGTTTGCAGTGGGGTGTTCATCATTTTCATGAGAACATGAGAAACCTCTCCCCAATAGCGCTGTCCCCACTGTGTAGACATTAGCAACAACCACAGGTAACACACCTGCAGACTGGTGCTCTCTGCTCGCTGTGAAAACAAGTGTTTGTGTCAGTTTTGGTTTTTTTTCTTCCCCTTTCCTCCTCTGATCCATTCCAACCAACACCGACAACAGGGGACACACCATGGTCCACATGAAACAGTGCAAGGCATGGATGGCTCAGAAGTGGCTACATTCATTCTCATCAAGAGGGGTAAAGAAAGGACTCCATCCACGTTCAGTTAGCTTCCAAAAACCAAAGAAATGTTCTAGCTATAAGGGGACCCACCCACACCCAACAACAGGCTTGGGTTCCCCTCCACGGCCAGCCCTTGCACAGGTCGTGCTGACCGAGCTTCCTCAGGACACACGGTCAATTCAAAATATCGGTAGCTTCGTCACTTGCAGCCTGCCCCCCAAATTAAGGTGTTTCAGAAACACAGAGCCACCGGCTTTCCCAGCAACCCAGGACCTTAGCTCATCCCATTCCACTCCCTCGACAGTGGGGAAGCCAAGCTCAGCAAACGGGATTCCTACCACTGGCTTCATGAGCGAGGGAAGATCACTTGCCAGAAGCTAAGTGTTTTAACCGAAGTCCAAAGCCCAGAGATCTTTCTAGCACCTTCCTCCCTCCCAATAATAATAATTCATAACTTATCTGTAGGAGGAACGGTTTTCATATTCCATGGGTCTGTAGGAGGAATGTGGTATCAAAGTATAGCAGAATGTTGGATATCACCAATGTCTGGTCAATACACATCCCCCTCATTCTTACAACAGAACCCCGATGTTGTTTGGGATAGCAATATCTTCAGGTGAAATTTACACCCCCAGACTTTCCTATAAGTAGATGTGGCCACATGAGCAGGCTCTGGCCATGGAGATAGAAGCAGACATCCACTTGGGATTTCTAGGGGATCCTGCCTGCCCTTCCTCTTTGAGACAGCCTCTTCTTATTGCATCAAAAAATGGAAACAGGTTGTAGGTGGGGCAGTCATCTCAGGGCCACGAAGATGAAACCACCTGTGAAGGTGGCGAGCGGTAGCTGGAAGGGGCCTGGGTCCGTGACGAATGGCATCCCTGAGCACTGGTCCAGTCCATGACTGCTCAGCCAGGCCTCTCCTTACACAAGACAAACACACACTAAGGGAGCAAGTCCGACTTACCTGACTGGTGGGTTGGGGAGAAAGCACACAGTATGGTCACCTTGGCCTTGGCAGGGTGTCCCTCCTTTGGGGACATATCCTGTCCCAAGCCCAAGGCATTACTCTGGTCCACCATGCAGTGAGGCCTGGGCCAGGCTCTCCTGCAGGGCAGGGGCGGGAAGGGCTGTGTTGTCCAGATCCACCCACACCTAATGCAGAAGCGTGTATCAGAGGTGAGGCATTGGCAATCTTATTTACTTAATTATTATTAAGGCAAAGATTGGATCACTGCCTACCTGAGATGCCCAAATTCCATCCCAAGCAGGCTCCTAATAACCTCTTACTGTTAAAAGGCAAATGCAAATTAATTAAACTGATTCTTAGAGACGCAATTACCCAGTGCAACCAGCAGCAGAGAGTCACCATAAAACCACGCATATCCAGTTCATTCCTTACCTCCCTAAAGAGAATAAATTGCCTGGAGAATTAAACTGGTAATGCCAGTGCTGCCCACAAAACCCGCTGCTACCTCTCCAATAGATAAAACGTCAGGTGAGATAAAATAAGAGGTGATCAATTACCTTGCTAAATAGAATGGTCACCTGAACAACAGGTTACCTAAACTGACTTGCATGGTGGCTAAAATCCCAGAGATCCCGCTCCCTCAGGTTAAGCCACTGGATGTCTGGAAGGCACCTGTCAAAACGCAGGTGTGGTGCATGGGAAAGGCCTTTGGTGAGACCACAGAGTGCAGAATCATGGGTTTGGGGTTCAGAGTCGGTTCTAATTCTGGCTCTGACATTTAATAGTTGCGTAAGCTTAGCTAAGTTCCTTTTTCTAATCAATAGATACCATCTCAGAGATAGTTGTAAAGATAAGGAGATAAGGTCTGAAAAGCATCCGATATGTCGAAAGCATGCAATAAATGATAGCTGATTATTATTAGCGTGATTATTATTATTATAGCGTGATTATTAGAGTGTCAAGCAGTGATGTGCCGATAAAAAGTTTTTTTAAAAAAATAAAATGTTTGTTTGGTAAGGAAAAAAGCCATTGTTTGTAGCAATTGCCAGTTTCCAAGGTATAAATATTCCCACTGTGGCCAACTTCAAGCTACCAAGCGCAGAGATGAGGCGACGCGTGCAGTCGGCTCCCGTGAGCTGTCAGGAGTCACCAGAGCTCGGCTCTGCCGTGGGCACTGCGGTCACACCTGTGTCTCTCTCTATGGTTTCCCCCGTGGGCAGCAAAGTGCCTGGCACACAGTGGGCACTAAAAGATATTTAGTGAATGAATGAATTGTGAAAGGTGGATTAAGATACTAAGCTATTTTCACCTCAATAATTTGGCATAACTTAGAGCTGGGACTAAGGAAAACAACGTTTCAATGAATATTACAGAGGGAAGAGAGACATTCAGGCATGGTAGGTCACCTCTACTGGAACGTGAGCACAGAGACGGTGCCCCGCACAATACCAGGCACTACTGACCAGTACACAGTCAGTAACTGTCTGCTGAATTGCACTGAAGCAAACAAGGCTCCAGAAAGAAAGCCCGCGTACGTCTGCTCAGGAAACACCCCAGCCATGGAGGCAAGGAAGTCCACCCTCTCCCTTCATCTTTATCGTCAGCATTGCCTCAGAGTTCCAGGGTGGAAACAGTCTAAGATGCCCCTCCATTCATGGGGGTTGCTCTTTATTCTAAATAACACAGTTCAGATTTGATTTCTGAGATTTTCTTGGAGCCCACAATTCCAACCATGCCACTACTAAGAACATCAAGAAATTGTCTAGAGAGTCCCAAAGTAAATAATGAGTTGTACCTCTCACGTAAAGTTAATGTATGCATCAAAATATATAGAGGGATACGGCATCTCATAAATTACCTGCCTGAACTTCTAGCAACGAGACCTAAGGAGTCCCATCGCCTGCTACTTTGCCGAACCCAGCCTCCGAATGCCCTCCACCTAGAGATGACATAGTCCCATTTAATAACGCGGCTGTGTCTTGGTAAAGGTCATTTCTTCCCTCATGAATTTGGGCAGAGATGATGTCAGGGTTCCTCCAACTCTAAGATGCGATGGTACCATAAATATGACTTAAATAAGAAGATGTAATGAAAAAACCCTTCTGGAAAGAGCTGCTCATGGGGGACGCACCTCAGGCATGAAGCACAGTTTCTTTTCCAGCCCTTCCTCCAACCACAACAGACCCAGAGCGGACTTCTAGGAGGATCCCGAAACAAGCCCATGTGCTCAGCCTCTCCAAACGGAAAGAGCAGGCGATGACCACCCAGTGCTAGGTGCTCTCCACACACCACAGCCCACGACTGACATTTAGGGGAACATTTTGTTTAATAGGTTTAGAGTTTTCTTTAAAACCGTGTCCGTGCCTTCACTTCCAGCGGTCTTGGTGGATTTTTCAAAAGACAAATAAATACAGCAGGCAGAGAGTGTGCTTAACTCCTTTCCTCACCTCTTCACCTCAGGGTCTAATGTTCCCTGAAAATGAGACAGCACCAGCCCCAAAGTCACCTCCATTCAGGGGCTGACTCATGTCATGGACAGTGTTTCCCTTCCGATGGGGTGGTACAGAGCTGTCCTACAATTTCTGTATCATTTCCATTCCATGGCTGACATTCAATGTGTCGTGTTCAGATTGGTCATCTTTGTTTCCTGAATGGGTGGTTTAGAGGCCACTGCTGAGGCAGTACAGAGAGTGTCCTCAGGGCAGGGAGGTGCGCAGGGCCCCGTGGTGACAGCAATGTGACAACAGAGGGCAGAGGGGAGAAACCCCGGCAGGACTGGGCCAGGACAGAGGGTTCCATCCACAAGTTCGCCCACTTGTCAGTGTGGGCAGGGGGAGCAGAGCCTTCTAGACCATTGGCAGTCGGATCAGAAAGTAGAAGAGTCCCGAAAAGCAAGACAGAGCTACATGTGGGGAACTGGCAGAATACACTGGAACAACCCAGCCCCAGTGAGACGCTGGGAGCCAAGCACGGGGCAAGTCCTTCTCCTGAAAGATGCTGTGAGTGGTGAGAACAGCTTTGTAAGCCGTGCAGAAACAGAGCAGAGGATGCTCTCGGAATGAACTGGTTCGTTCAGGAGAAGATGAGAATGGAAATAGGAAACAGGAGGATCGTAAATTGGTAAAGCCACGGCAACTGCTGCAAATGCCTAAAAACCCCTTAAAATGACAACTGACAGTGATAAGGAAGCACAGGGTGATGATCATAAGGTCGCTGAGATAGGATTGACTCTAACAGGCATTCTTTGGCCCCAAAAGCAAGAGGTTTGGTTAATCACATTTCAAAGCATCTTAACCGTAAGGTCCCAAAGTGGACGAGAGCAGGCAAGTTCTCTCATTTGGGGGAAAAAAATCAAACGTTTAAATGAGACCCGAATAAAATGGATAGTACTAAACCCTTCAGAAGAAAATTCTTCTAGAGAAAGGCGACGTAGCCACGCAGTCAACGGAACACCTGGGACAGCACAATCTCCTCCACAACACGGTGACATGCGGGACCTCCCAGCGCCACCTTCTGTGAGACGGGAGAGGGGATGGGGGAGGGGAACCACCCCGAGGTGCGTCCTCGTTCCGCTCTGCCACTCACTAGCCACGTGGCATCGCTCAAGTTACCACTTTGTGCCTCAGTCTCATCAACTGTCAAATGAGGATGAAATTACACTTGTCCCCAGCATTGCTGGGACAACTAAGTGAGTCACTATGTGTTAGGAGTAAAACCCAGTTCTGAAAATTTAGCAAGTGCTGAATAAACCAGTGTAAGTACCTGAAGGAGGAACTGAAGAGGGACCCAAACATTGAGTGGATGCAATTCAATAGGGTCATGCGGAGCTGGGTTCCATGGGGAGACCAGGGTCTGTCAAATATTTCGAATCAAATTGAATTCAGTCACTGTGATCCACCACCTTCCATTGCCCTGACGTCCCCAAGATGGCATCCATGACAGACTGTACCTGCAGACCCAGGTCCTTCCTCACCTGCCAGCCAAGCCAGAGGCTAAGCTGAAAGTACTCCAAGGGCCTCAGCTTCAGAGGCCAATGGGGTCTGGAATTATAGCCCCGCCTGGTACCAGAGAGCCAGAGAAGAGCCTTGGGCACTTATAAATGTCTTCTCCAAGATGCGGCATTTCCTCTCCTCCTCTTCCCTCCTGCTACCCCGCTTAATCTCACTGCCAGCCTCGTCTGCTCCACTCCCTGGCCTTGAAGCTAATTAAAGTGGTGGCCCTTAGTCTTCCATGAAAACAAAAATGGCACATGAGATCCCACAGCAAACATAAGAGCATCACTTTTCTGAGAGTCTAGCTAATGGGGATAGCTCAGGAGGCCCTGCACAATGTAGTAGGTGAAGCTATTATATCTCAATCTACGTTGCCTGACAGTTTATAGGGGCAGAATTTATTACCAGCCTTATGGCTTCATAAATTAGTGAGTCAGCTATTGCCACATCTCAGTGTGCTGTCGTAACTCTGAATTTATGGTATTGTGGCTTAAAGTAGCATCATTGCCATCACTTTCCGGGACTAGGAGCATTAATTTTATCCTGGGAGATAATTCATCATGGTTATTATGAGAATACCAACACAAACAAAAGAAGAAGACAAAGAAGACATGTAGGTTACAGTCTAATTGCCGGAATCAATCCCAGAAGCAAAGGAGACACTTGATAAAGTCGGCAGTCTTTGGATGAGCCTTGAACGCATTTAGTGTTATTCCGACTGAAGAGGCTCCACACACTGGAATGGGGAACTGTGGGGAGAGCCCACTGACAACCCACAGAATGCCAGCCAAGCAAAGTGCTGCACTCTGTTCCAACATCTGGGCTGCAGCCCTCTGTAAATCAGCATTGTAACTCTTAGATACAGAGAGTTCATAAATCAGTATTGTATTTCTACAATGTAATCTAGTGTCTTCAGTACGCAGCTTCTGCCATGTGGCTGTGTTTGGTCCGACTTGGTTTTGTGTGGCTGGTGTGGGTTTAGTTTGGTTGGGGGGTGGAGAGGTTACACAGTGGCAAAGCTATGACTTATTCTTTTGCTCTTGTTCATAATCCCGAGGACCGAAAACAATGCCAATTCAACTCCACTGCCCATGCGTAAGAGTCAAAACTGACTTCGCTTCAACTACAAAATCTGGTACCTTCTGCAGCCCACAGCGAGCTTGTCTGCTTAGGAAGGAACAATGCCATAATTTGAAAAGGACCAATAAAAGAGAACCTCGATTGTATTTATTTTAAAATACAGGTTACATTGTGTCACAGGTAAAAAATGGAATTTTTTAATAAAGTAAAAAATAGAGATTCCAAACCTGTAAGATGTTCCCATCACCAAGATTTTAAGGATGGCGTGAGTAGCTGGCACGATCAGACATCTGTGTAGTGGAGAAAGCATGGAATTTAGAGACAGAAAGACACAGGTTTGAATGAGGACCCTGTCATTCACCATTACCCCAGGACAGGCTTCTGTCCAGTTTCCTACTCCACGGGAGCGGGGTCTGTGGCAGCAGGCTGCTAAATTTGGTCCTGAAACAAGACAGCTCTAAAGAGCTTGGAAAGTGAAATCTGTTTGGAAGCTGCTTACAGACATTCTCTTAAGCAGACTTGTTAGGTGAGAAGAGACCTTGGATGCAGTCTAGCATACTTCTCCCATGGCTTCCCAGAAAAAAGTTGAGGATGACAGCATCGGATTTCAGCATTTATTGAGGGCACAGAGACCACCGGAGGAATGATTTTCAAGATGCTCATTTGGTATCCAAGATGTCAAGTGAAAAGTTGGATACAGGAATTGAGGATGGAGGGAAGTTCAGGGATGGAAAGATTTGGGGGCATCAGTATGTGGGTGGGATTGAAAGCCACGGGACGGGATGAGGCCACTCAGGAAGTAAGAGGCTAAACCCCATTCCATGATAAATAAATTGTGGCAAATTCCTGTGGATTACTGTTCCCAACTCTTATCCTCCTCCGTTAGTAGGACCGTGCAGCTCCTCAAACTGTCCCATGACTTGACCTTGCTCGTCACAGGCAGAGTATACTTTCCTCTCCACTAACTCGGGACTTGGCCACGGGTCTTGCTTTGACCAGTAAATTGAGCAAAAGTGAAAGTGTGCCAGTTCCAGGCGGAATCACAGGTTTCAGCTTTGCCCTTGAACTTCTGCCCACTGCCATGAGAAGAGTATGCCCCAGAGAGCTGCCGCCCTTCAAGCTGGGACGCAGAGGGAAAGACACACGGACAGCCCGGTCGAGCCCAGCTGAGTCCGACAGCGCTGCAGGACGCCTGAAGGCCTCTGAGTGAGAAATGCCATTGATGTCATAAGACGCTGAGATTTCTAAGGGTTATTTGTTACTGCAGCAAAAGCTGACTAATACATAAAACCTAGCGCCTCTGGTAGATACCTCCAAAATGCAGGGTTAGTCTCCCAAAGATGTCAGGCCACCAAGCCTCAGAGAGTTCCGGGCAGCTGTGCAAGGGCAGCCTGAGGCACTACCAGGGAGTGGTCTGAGTTTTCCACTGGGTTTTCCAGACTCCACTTAGGTGCTCCAGCAACCGCCCCCTGTGCCTTTCCAGAATGCCTGCTCTGAAGGACCCCAGCACGAGTCACTGTGGTAGCTCAGCTCAACAGACAGCTACAAGGCTGACGAGCCCGCAGAGCTGTGACGTACAAACACAACACAGGACGGTCTCGGCCGTGGGCAGCTGACACCTGATCCACTCACTGAGCACGTGGGGCTGGAAGTGATGGAAGGCGGAGACCATCCTGAGTCCCCAGGTAAACAGACACACGCCTGCTCTGGGAGGCGCCTGGTCCACGAGTCTGCGGGATCGGGCCACGCCTAGACTGCCCAGGTGGCCCTGCAGGTGTGCCGGCCACAGGTGGAAAGGTAGCCGCGTGCCTTCAGATGCCACCTCCAGCACCACTGTCTAGGGCACCAGCACACACCTGTCACAGGCTTCTGTTCAGAGGGGGGCTGGATATGCCCTCGTTTTAACCAAAACGCGGGTCTTTTCACTCTCCACAGGTAAACACAACTCACCAAACAGTGCTCCCCTTGGCAGGCTGGGCTGTCAGTGCAGGATGAAGCTGGTTCACACCTAGGAAAGTGAGACTCTGCCTTCCTGAGGGACAGTGTTACGGGGCTCTTTCAGTATCAAGCAGGCAACACACACACATCACACACATACACAGCACACACACATACACACACGCTGCATACTCCACACACCACACATACACAGATACTCACAAATACCACACACACACCACACATATACACACACACCACACACACCCCACACACACACATCCACACTGAACACTCCGCACACCATACATACACACATACTCACAAATACCACACACACACCACACATATACTCTCACATACCACATACCACACACTCATACCACACACAAATACACACACATGTGCATGCATACCATACAAAGCACACACACACCTCACACATCAAACACAAACCACACACTCATACATTACACCACACACAGAGCACACTCGTACACACCACACCACACACCATGCATACACTACACACACATACCACATTCCACACATACCACACACATATCCCACACAGCACACACACACCACACACACTCACATACCACATACCATATACACATACATACACACACTGCATACACACTATACACACACCACACACACTCACATACCACATACCACATACACATACATACGCGCTGCATACACACTACACACACAGCACATATACCATACACATCACACGCACACCACATACCACACACACACAACCCACAGCACATCACACACACACCACATATACCACATACAACACACATACTACACGTACCACACACCCAACACACCATATATAAACTACATCAAACGCATACACACACACGTGCCCCAGAACACATACTACACACATGACACATACCACAACATGCCCCACACCACATCACACACACCACACACTACACACACACTGCACACACCGTACCGCATACCCCCCACTTACACACACAATTTGCATGAAGTAAACAGAGAGGAAATGAAAACCAAGATCCATTTATCTGCACTGCCTACTGGATTAACACATAGAGAAGACTAGCCCGAATTAGGATTTTTGTAATTTATCTCTAAAATAGTCATCAAATTCAAAACGCAATTTCACTTACTCTTCACCTGTCAGGTAGCATTTGGGAGTTTTGTCACTTGAACAACAATAGCATGTTTTGCAGTAAAACAGTGCAACAGAGCTGGTACATGTGTTACTAATAGTTTGTCTTAGATGTTCTGTGCACAGAACGAAAGTCCTGGACTCAGAAGTGTTTTCCTCCCTTCCGAAACAAAGCACCTATTTTGCTTTGCATGGATGTCAAACACGTGACTAAGGCAAAGCTCTCCACCCGCCTGGGAGAGCCTGGACTAGAAACGACTGTGCACATTCAGCCCCTTGCCTCTGACCCACAGGAAGCATCGTTCCCTCAGTAAACAATGCGATACATAACATTCGGCCATCAGATTTCTTAAAGGACACCTCTGCGATTTCTTTGATAAAACAAAATTGAAGTTAGTAATTTCCTCCCAAGCAAAGTTTTTACAATAATTTTAAAGCTCACAGAGTTACAGTAATCACATATCAAATACAAAACATTCTCAAGATGTTTTTCTTTTTGAATAGTCAGCTATTCATTAAAGCATCTCAGCTTTCTTCATCCTCCAGGCTATATCTGAAGCCTTAGAGAAAAGCTCAGAGCGCAGCTGACCATCTGACTCAACGGCCCCTGCTCCTACCTTCTGGATCATTCCTGGCCCTTCCCCACCATGGCCCAGCCTCAGTGAACCCCTAGGCGTCTCCACAATGCACCAAGCACTTGGCTGCATGTCTGGCATGCAATGCTTGGACCTCTCCTCCCTTCTCATCCCGCCTAACTCGTGTTTGTCCCTTAGACACAGTTCATGCATCAGCTCTGCTGTGACACACCCCTGGCTGGTCCTCACGGAGCACCTGTCCTCCATCAGAGTACATAGGCTGGGGACAGGGCTCGTGGTATGATTACCTGGGTTTGTGTCTCAGCACCACTCACTAGCTATGTGACCTTGGATGACTTACTTAACTTTTCTGAGTCTCAGTTTCCTCGTCTGTAAAATGGGGACAATATGACTTGATGGAACTATGGTAGGGATTAGAGATTTTAATAAATGGAAAGAACCTAGAATAATACTTGAACGATAAAAAGGAGTTCATATTAGTTATCATTTTCATCATAGCCATTATCACCACGTATCGGAGTTTTGCGTTTATGTGGCTGTCTCCCCCACTAAACTGTAAGCTCTTTTAAAAAAATACCTTATTATTTTAATATCCCCAGCATTTAGCAAATAGCCTGGCACATAGAAAATAATTTCTGAGGATGCTGAATGGATATATAAAATTAAAGATATATATCAGTGTTAAATTCCTATTACCCTGTCCCAAAAGATGCTGTGACGTCATCACTGTTTGAGGAAGTACGTTATTTCACCCATCACCCCACCTGCATCCTTTTTTGAGGAATTTTGTAGAGCAAAAATTAACTCTATCCAAACCATATGGCATGAAGTTCTTGTTTTTAAAGATTAAGGCATTCTCCCCAAAAAAATGCTGACTTGTTTCATCCTTATGAGCAGAATATTCATTTTCAGCATTACAAGTCTGTGATGGGAGAATAAAAGAATTAGAAAAATTATAATTTATCTATCAGAGGTAAAGGTTTACAGAACATAGTGATTTTGTCTACTTGTACCATTAGTTTTTAAGAATTGCTGATCTTTTAAATACTGCCCACTTGGTCTCCCCTTTTGATCATAGCCTTGCTCTCTAGGAAAGAGGTTGAAATAACCCCTTCGGGAGCATTTTCTGTCAAGGTGCTAGATGAGGGGCCTAAACCAGTGAGCCTGCACTCTCAGGAAGTCACAACAGCAGAAGGCAGAGAGCATCCCCTCCAGCTTGAGCACAGGGTGAAGCCACTTCCAAGAAGTTCCAAGCAGCCTGACCTCAGATGGCCAGTCTCAGGATCTCAACTTACGTTGGTTTTCACAGCACCATGTTTATTTCTGAATAGGCCCTGGGATAAAAGCATTGCTCCTGCGCCAACTTTTTTATTGAAGGCAAAGTGTTCTCAATTACTTACGCACTTATTAAGTAATATCACGGGTGCTATGGTGACTATTTAGAATAGTTTTAGATAAACTTGAAGCAGCCCAAAGAAGCCCATCATAATAAAAATAATAGTTGAAGCCCATTGGAATAAAAATGTCTTGGTGATGATATCTGGTGCTGTGTGACTGAATTCTGAGTCACCTGCAAACCTTAATATAATCCGTAGCAGTGGTACTCAAAGTGTGGTCCATAGCCCAGTGCCATTTTGTAAAGTGTTGCTTGGCCATGATAACAGAAGGACACAGAGTGAGAAGGGTTTGTAAAATTTTATAGCAAGTTGACATCACTGTGACATCACATGAGTGCTCAGTGGACTTGCTCCTCCAAACAAAGTGTGTAAATGGCATCATTACTCGCATTTTGGGCACTCGCTGGTAGGGCCACATTACAACATGCGACCTTTTAAAGTTGGTTTGTCAAGTATAAACCAAAGTGTGTAAAAATATGAGAAAAAGTAAACATTTCCTTATTTTTGTAACTTCATATTTTTACATCTTTTTTAAGTTTTAATTATACCCTTTTTAAAATTTACAGTTTAACCTTGCTAGCTAAATAAGAGAAATAAAATTTGCATTATGTACTTATAATCCTAATTTTTTTATTGATGGACTCTTTTTGGTCAAGAAAAGGTAACATCTTTTTTGAATGTGACAATCGCAGTAAACCAAATGATGACAATGGGAATGATTTTGAAGAAATGAAAACTAAAAAATGTTGTGTTAGTTTTACTGGAAAGTACGATCCCTTACATATTAAGTTCAGTTTTGTAGCCATAATTGATGATAAAGCGCTAAAAACACCGCATGTCATTTGAAGAGACGTATTGGCAAATGCAACAATGGAACCATCAAAACTTAAGCGGCATTTACACACAGAGCATTTTTAAATGCTCAAAACAAAAAATAATTTGAAAGAAAGAGCATTAATTGAAAAGGTGGCAGAAAAGACATGTTCAGTATCTCATGTATAAAAATTAATGTTTTGACAGCTTCCTGTAAAGCAGGAAAACTAAAACCAAACAAACAAAAACATTGCCAAGACATTAATGCAAAACTATGTTAAAGACATCTACTTGGAAATGTTCAGTGAATCTGTGACCCAAAAAATGGAGGATTAAAGATCAAGTACCACTTTTCAATGATGTCATAAGTCAATGTCTTCAAGATGGGCTGAGAACACAGTGGCAATGACAGGACAACACTGTGAAATAGTCACCCAGCTTAAGGGGTTTACACTGGAACATAACTCAACAAACTACTTCCTTTCTTGAGAAAGTCTTACTACAAGGAAAAAACAAATGTCGGTTGAACAACATGTTCAGTGACATGGTACGTAAAAGCTAATGCATCCGTTCAATATCTTTATCTTCACTATGTGACATTATGGGAGATGAGCATAAATAGCCGTAGAAGATGCCAGCCATGATGGCTGCTGTGGAAAAGAGTCTATGTTCGAAATGTGGAATGAACTCTCAGTGTTTGGGTAAGAAACTAGTCTTTTCCCAACTTTTTAAAGATGTGAGTTAGAAAGCCAGACTTACTTGTCTGATATCCTCAGTATCTGTCGATATCATAATACTCCTATGAAAGGCAGAGATGCAGTATTTTTTGATGTATGACTTTATACAACTATGCATAGAAAAGTCTGGAAATATATAAAACAAAATAGCAATTACAGCTGACTGTATAGGGAGATGACAGAAAGTTTTTTCTTCCTTTTGCTTCTCTGTATTTATACATTTTTTTCTACCCCGGCTTCTGCTCATAGGAAAGGAAGACCACACAGTCATAAAAGGGTTATACAAGTTCCACCATTTACAAAAGTTCTCCAGAGCTTTGCCCATCTGTAATAGTTCATGGTATCTTCCTGCCGTTGCAGCTGCACTCTGAGCCCATTCTTGAAGACACTGAGTTATGACATCATTGAAAAGTAGTACTCGGCCATGGTCCTCCCTTTTTGGGGTCACAGATTCACCTAACATTTCCAGTAGACTTCTTTAATGTAGTTTTACATTAACATCTTGGCAATGTTATGCTTTTTGTTTGTTTATTTGCTTTTTAAAATTTGTTTTTAGTTTTAGCAACCCAAGTGCTGCTTTATAGGGATGGCGTGGGCCATCTGTGACTGACGGGCTCCACTCACTACCCAGAATGACAGACACATCGATAAACATGATGATCTTAGGACTGAGGAATGGGTCCATCTAAAACACAAAACCTCCCTGTGCAATAGCCACCTGAACACCCGCAGCCACGGGGCCAAGAAGAGAGAACCATTACCGTGCTCATTCGGAACATCCAGAACAGAGGAACTGTGAAGCCGGCAGGTCTCCAGTCCGGAACCCGGCAGCTCCCTTCGCCCAGCATCCAGCACGCGGCACCTCCACGCTCCTGCCCCCTTCTCCTCTCGCTGCGCTTCCCCGCCTCTTCCCACCACGTGCTGCAAGCTCCCAAAATAACACTTTTCAATACCGAGAGTTAACCAGGCTAAGTGTGTGGTGGGTAACCAACTGGCTAAACATTCACACAATTTCTCATTAAGAAAATCACTGTTCATGACAGCTGCATTATAACCTCTTACTTCTGTATCAAGAGATAAAGAAAACAGTGAAACATAGCTCAGGGTGACTAGGGTCATCCAAAGTAACCCCTTCCCCCTAAGTCCTTCTAAATAAATTATTATCATCATTATTATTGCTGTTGTTGGTACTATCACTATTACCATCGATGCTAGGAGAGGACAACCTGTTTTAGGTGACATTTATGATTCAGTAGCAGAGTTTCCCATGCTGACCGCACAATTCAGTCACAAATGCCTACTGCAGAGCGAGTACTGAGAAACAACATGCCATCTTTGCACAAGTTGAAAATCACCTTGAGCGCCAATGTTTTTGCAGCCCATGACTGCAGAAGGGGGCGCTTTATGAAACGGCTGTGACCGAGTGAGCACCTTCTTCTCTGCTAAGCTCACCTTGCCACATACGAGGACTCCCGATCCTCACGGAGATGTGCAGTACAAAGAGAGTCGTTCACCACATACCCTGGGGAAGAAGCATGGCTAAACTGAGAAGCACTGCAAAGAAAAAAGAAAGAGAAGGAAAACAAGATGACAATAAAGGGTCACTTTCTTCATGCCTCATCTATTTTGTAGAACCGAAACACTTAGAGTAACTGAATGCATAAAGCTCTTAGAATCCTCGGCTGTGCCAGAGCAGTCCAGAAGCGCCTGCTAGCACATTCCTAACATTGCAGGTGGGTAACAAACATTTGTTTTGTCCAGAAAGGTAACCACACACCCACTTCCACTTCCCTCAGTGCTGAGTGTATCCTGCCCTTGAGAAAAGATTCAGCACCTTTAAAACACACGATTCCCGACACTTCGTTTCCCATTAAGGTTGTCTTCGGTTGAAAGTTCTGCAGGCCAAGCGCACAGTTTCACATAGTCACATAGTTAAGCGAGAGAACAGGAGTTCTTATGAGTCACAGAAAATTTGCTTCAAAAAAAAAAAAAAATGGAACCAGGAAGAATCAGTAACACGAAACGCCCACATGTCTTGACTCTTTAAAGCACAGTGGGGGAAATTTTGCTTTTAGTGGTAACTGAACATTCTGTTGCTGCTATATATGTCATTTTCAGGAGAGATGAAATAACTAACGGCCTGGGAAGACATTTATGGCCTTCCCGTCCTTTAAGGGATGGCGCGGTCCCAACTTCGACCTCCTTTTTACTACTTTCCTTTCCTTTGGACACAATCCACGTAATCCTCAGTAATGCTAGAACAGCTCTGCGTTAGTGCGCACACCTGACACCCGTGCCATTTCCACCCTTCATTTTGGCAGCGATCTGTACATAGACGCAGAAAGTTCCCATACCCCTGTCCTGACCTCCTGGGAGCCGTGGCCCCCATCCCAACCCAGCCCTCCTGGCATCTCCTGTCTCCCACCAGGTCCACAGCTTCAAGTCAGGAAGCATGTCAGACCTGAGGCTGCAAACAAAAGCCTGTAGACAGTTCTAGAGGGTGTGCTTGACTTGGGAAACCCACTTTAAATGGCTTCTGCATGAATCATCACTTTGTTAGCATCACCATTATGGAATGTCATCTCTCAGGTTCTAAATCACTTTACTCCCTTGTTTTTAGCATTTATCATCCATCTCGAAGGAATGGCATTGTTCCACATTGTGACATCGACACTGCTAGGGATGGATATCACACAGTGGTTACCATGAAGGTCTCTGAAGCCACTGATCAGATTAAATTCTGATTCCATCACTAACCACCTATACGAATTGCACAATCTGACTAACATTTCCTTATCCATAAAATGGGGGTAATAAAAATATATCCCCAGACATAAATGGCCTACAAGCATATGGAAAGATGTTCAATATCACTAATCATTAGAGAAATGCAAATCGAAACCGCAAAGAGATGTTACCTCCCACCCGACAGAATGGATACTATTTAAAAAAACCAAAACAGAAAACGAGTGCTGGTGAGAATGTGGAGAAACTGGCACCCTTGTGCACCGTTGGTGGGACTGTAAAACGTTCTACCGCAATGGAAACCAGTACAGAGGTTCTGCAAAAATTAAAAATAGAAGTGCCATATGATCCAGATATCCTGCTTCTGAGTCTATGTATCCAAAATTGACAGAGATACATGCCCATGTTCTTAGCAGCACTATTCACATTATCCAAGAAGCAGCAGCAACCCAGCGCCCATCAATGAATGAATGGATAAACAAAATTTAGTACATACACATAATGGAATATTATTCAGCTTTAAAAAGGAAGGAAACCCTGTCACCTGTTACAACAGGATGAACCTTGAGGACATTATGCTAAGTGAAATAAGCCAGTCACAAAAAGACAAATACTCTATGATTCCACATATAGGAGGCATCTAAAGCAGTCAAGTTCATAGAAACAGAAAGCAGAATGGCGGTTACCACAGGCTAGGGAGAGGGGAATGGGGAGTTGTTTAATGGGTGTAGAGTTTCAGATTTGCAACATGAAAAAGTTCTGAACTGTAACACTACTGAACTGTACACTTAAAAACAGTTAAGATGGTAAGTTGTACATTATGTGGTTTTTTACCACAATAAGAAAAATCATTTAAGAAGTGTCTCCCCATAGAGCTGCTGTGCGTATTAAATCAGTTCACGTGTGTGAAGCACATGACACGGGCTGGCACAGGTGAACGTTTCATAAACACTGTCATCAGCGAATTCACATACCTTGTTCCACACTGCATGAGCATGTGTGAGTCACCTCATGTTTGGTTTGGTGCCTTTTCATTTGTTTGTTTGGAGTTTTGTTTTCTTACTTTTTTGTCTTCTCCATTTTCTGTATCATGTATTGCTCTTTAAGGCCAAATGGTTTTAGAACTTTACCCATCTATTTTAAAATGATTCATTATACAGATAACAATAAAAAGTATAAAATAGATTTTCAAGAAGAACATCATTTGCATCTCCTTCAATTTCGTAAGATATACTTTAAGCTTTGGGTTATTTTGTTTGTTTGGGGGTTTGAAAAGCCCTTCTTTTTGCTGAATAGGAGGAACTTAGCTTGGCAGCAGTTGATATGAAAAAAAAAAAAAGGATCTGATTGTTCTCGAAGGCAGTGTGATGAGGCTTCCCTGAAACTCTTGCCTCAAAAGAACCATTAAGTCCAGATCACAAAATACAAAGGTCCCAGATTTCTTAGGGCCTATTCTGTGCATGATTTTCTAAGAAGAACATTGATAAAAAATAACATGTCCAGAAAAATAAAACCAATATATGATAGCTCTAAAAAACATATTGTAGGAAATAAGGTTAAAAGAACTAGTTGTGTTTTATGTGAAAAGAGAAAATTAAGGAAATACTCTTTTGAAATACATGAAGATTAGTCAAATATTCACTCATTTATTCAGTTTTGAAATTATTCAGTAAATATTTTGTATGAGATTTCTATGAACCAGGTATTGTTCTAGTTGTTAGTCTCAATCATGAGCAAAAATAGCCATACTGCTGTGTAATTCTAGAAGGTAAAAGCAGACACAACAAAGGAGACATGTTTGAGGTTAATATAAGCAAGCGTGTGCTAAGAAACAGAGCTATCCTGTGATGGGAACGGCTATTTTATGAGGAAGTGATTGCCCCATCCCTGGGAATATGTAGGCAGAGGAAATATAAACATTAACAATGCTGAGAAGAAACTTCTACACTAATTTCTAAATATCCAGCATAGACAACAATCCACCTGTCCTCCAACTAATAACTCTGTGAGTCCAGTTTTAAGGCATGCTGAGTAGAGAGAATATCTGTATTCTCAGAGTGACTCTGGGATAGAATGCTTAGTAATTCTTCACTATTGACTTCCCTGTCCTCTGAACAAAGACCTAACATTCCATTGTTCATAACATAGACCCATACTAAATCTGTAACACTTATTATATTAAAAATAATCAGCTCCCTTGCGTGGTTGCATACTGATGATCCATTATTACAATCTCAAAATTGATTACAATAGCACAGCATGTCACCTGGGTGGTATCCTACAGTATCCTTTCCTACAAGTTCCGTTCCAGCTTTCAAAAAATTCATGAAGATAATTGCTAAAACTTGGAAGCAACCAAGGGCCCTTCAATAGGTGGTTGGATAGACAAATTGTGGTACATTCAGACAATGGAATATTATTTAGCAATAAAAAGAAATGAGCTATCGAATCACTAAAAGACATGGAGAATCTTACATGCATATTGCTAAGTGAAGGGTCAGTCTGAAAAGGTCACACACTGTGTTACTCCCACTCTGTGACACTCTGGAAAAGGCAAAACTACAGAGACAGTAAAAAGATCAGTGGTTTCCAGAGCTTAGTGGGGACGGAGAGAGCACAGAGGAGCATCAGGGCAGTGAAACTATTCACTATGGTACTGTAACGATGGGTCCACAGCATGATACATTTGTCAAAACCCAGAGACCGCAGAGCACCAAGACGGAACCCTAATAATATTAACTATGGGCTTTAGATGATAATGATGTGTCAAACGTGGGTTCATCAACTGTGACAAATGTAACAAACTAAAAAACAAAAACAAACCACTTTGAAATACAAAAAAAAGTTCTAGATATAGACATAAACACATACGTAGTGATTAAATAAGTGAAAAAAATCAAGAAGAAACTTCACAGGATACAATAATAATAATAATACAGTAATGTTCCCGTTTCTAAAACCCAAAAGCTGTTCCAAAAGGATTCAATGGGCTATTTTTAAAGCGCAGTTATTGCACTTAAAATACAATGTGGATGACATACACCTCGCGATAACCTCCTCTGTGTTTAGGTAAGGTTGACTGCAGAGTTGAAATCTGGGTAGACGTTTGGGGTCACGGTGGCAGTGACCCCTCAGGCTATGACCACGTATGTTCAAACACGGTTGACCGCAGCGTGGCTGAGGTTAGGATGAAATGCAGGGAGCAGGCACCGGGCGGCGGTCCCGGCTTTACCAGTCTCTAGCTCGGCAAAGACAGGCAACTGACGCTTACCGGGTCTCTGCTTTCTTATACAAGAAATGCAGGGAACAGGTCAGCGAGCAGTCCCCACACCGGTCCCCAAAAGAAGAAGCACAAGAAGGGACAGGCTTCCACCAAGAGTCCCCCCTCTGTGGGGAGCGGGGGTTACGTATTGGGTTCTTATGCACAATTTTATTTGAACAAAGAGTTCCTCAGCTTTTTTTTTTTTTTAAGTGACATCTGGTTTCTTTTCCCTGAAGGTATTTGCTCAAGCCAAGGAATGAAGCACCTGTGGGCAAAAAGCAGATGAAAGCTGGAACTGTAAAAACTTGAGGGAGCCTTTTTCTCATTTCTAAGGAGATTATCGGGGAAGAAAGTACTTTGGCTCCTGGAAACTCATCCAAACTCTCATCTCCCACCCTGGCCACTGCTGCGGCGCTGTGGGATGTTATCCAAAGAGCTTGCTTCTCGCCCCAGCCTTTTGCAGGCTAAAGGAAAAAGGATTCTCTCTGCCTGGGTTCCGGGCCCCCATGCTCTGAGAGATGGCCGGTCACCGTCTGGGCTCTACCCCTACTAAGAAGGAAGCAAATACTTGTTCAAAATTATTTATTAAGCAACAACAAACTGTCAAAAAAAATAAAGAGGCAAATACTGTTATAGTTTATACACATGAATCATGGATTCTTAAGTTATAAGAGACTGAAACGAGGAGGGAAATAAAGCCCTAAAGAGGGGAAAGATGTTGTAAAAATGTCACACAGCGCAAAGCAGCCCTGGGCCCCCGTGCTGCCCAGACAATGACAATCTGCTCTAAATGAAGATCCTTCTGTCCAGTCCCTGGTCTCTCTTCGTTCTGTGTAAAAAGCATCTCAAAATCATTGCCCTCCCACACGTCGCAGTCTCCTGAAACATGTGGGTGTGTGTGCGTGTCCGTGTGTTCATGGCTGTGCCGTTGTGCAGCTCTGCGTGCCTTTCTGGTGAAACTCACCAAAGAAAACCACCTAACTGCACATTGGCAAATGGAACCTGATGGAATAAGGAAATTCTCGATTCAGAGTTTGAGAAACAATCATGGATTTCTTACTGAGATCAGAACTTGGGTGTTCAAAATAGTCTTGCTACTTATTTGGGCTCAATATTTTTGAAAGACGCTGTGGTGTAAAGGAACGAATACACGCGCCGGACATTTAGCAGAGACACCGCACTACTCACTGTGTGTCCTTAGAAAGTTACCCAACGTCGCCGACCTCCAGTGTCTTTAACATAAAATGAGGGTACAGACACCCATCAGGCAAGGTGTTTGTGATGACTGTGCTACTGTGCACAGGATCCCAAAAGAGAGCAAATACAATTATGCTAATATCACTGATAATTTTAATCATTAATAGTATTAATAATGATGATAAAAGATTTCAAAACAATTTCGTTGTTTTTAACTTGCTGTAATACCAACCTACTGTGGATCCTGTTGACTTGTTTTGTGCTCATGTCTCACATGTTTTTTATCTGTCAGTTTTACACTGTGACCCTTTACAGCTTGTATGTGTGTGTGCATGTGTGTGTACACACGTGGACATACACACATGTGTGTGTTCCAACGGAGGTTCTCACTTGCCCATTAGAAGTTTCTTCTGGGGTCTAAATAAGAAAAGCAAGAAATCTGGGACTGCAAGAATGTTACCCGAGTAGATTCAAGACCAGGAGATTTCTCATCACATCCGTACCCATGAACACAACCACCTGGGCACGTCAGGGAAAACAAAGTCCTAAGTAATAAAGGGGACACAGCACATGCAACTTTGGAAGTGCTAAGGGAAGGTCTGGGAAGGGGACCTGGACTGTGAGGCTCTTCAGACTCCGGCTGAGCAGGGCTGGGTGCAATGTCCAGCTCGGCCCCTTCTCCCCAGCGGACCCTGGGCAAGTCACTCCAGGGTTCATGCTCTGTGAGTTGGGGATAGGGGTCCTTCCCACAGTGTAGCTGTGAGGATGCAATGAGATAATCCAGGCAGGGCCCATCCCAACCAGCATTCTATAGATGCTGGCTTTATTCTGCTCATCTTATCGCTTCGCATGGAGCAGGCCCTTCCCACTGAGAGCTGCTGTAGTCCATGTCAAAGGCAGCGCTTGTCCAAGCAGACTCGCAACGCATCTCATCTCTAACACGTAATGGGTCCAGGTGAAAAATGGCAGATTCAACTCATGTACACACCTCCAGAGTAATATCACAAAAAGCAGCAACTCCCAGGAGAAGAAAAAGGAGACAACAACCTGTGGGAGATGGTCACAGAGTTTGAAAGATGGGAAGGAAATGAGTGAGTGGCAGCTGACAAAGGGGCCTCTGTGCTGGGGTCGGGGGAGCCAGTGAAGGGAGAGGCGGTTTGCACACTGGGACCGGAGAGGGCAGGGCCAGGGCTGGAAACACGAGCGTGGATGAGGGTTGGAGTCAGGAGCAATCAAAGTGCCCCCCACATCCCCTTTCTGACCCCCTGCAACCAGATAACCTCCCATCTTGTGCCCCAGCAGGAGGTTTGAGGTTCCTCTCGGGAGAAATCGAGGACACGAGGCTCTGTGGATTGCAGCTGCGGGGTGCTGTGCTGAAAGGGGGACTTAATGAATGGTGGCCCCTGCCCCAGGCCTTCTCTCTACTTGACCCTCAGGACACTGCAGGCTCCCACAGCCCCTGCCCTCAGCCCCCCATCCTCCCACAGTAGGGGACTGCAGGACATTCCCCAGGAGCTTCTGACCAGGGCAAAGGAAAGAGCTACCAAAATTGCCACTCATGGGACCCCGATGACGAGGTCAGGCACCAACACCCGTCACAGCGGACACCACCCGCCAACAAACCCCACCTGGACACACAGTTTCCTGGTGACATATATGAGCAGAGTCCTGGTTCTTAATATGAACGGACCAAAGGTTCACCAGACATTTGAGAAGAGGTTCCAACATGAGAAACAATGACCACAAAGCAACAAACACAAACAAAGAAAAAATCTAAAGCAAAAAGAGGTAAGTCAGAAAGCAGAAAAAAATGTTTTAACTTTTAAAAAGCTATCGTTAAGTTCCTAGCCATAAGAACAAATAATACATCCATTTAAAAATGTTTAAAAGATGTGTTGGGAAAAAAAAATGGAACAACCAGAGAAAATGTCAAAATAAATGAAATAAGAGTTCCAAGAAGAGAGAACATAAAAAAATGGACAGGAACATTATCAAAGAAATAATACAGAAAAATTCCCACACTGAAGGGCAGGAAGGAAAAGGCATAGACAGGAGGGACCACGGGGCATCCAGGACAACCAAAGGAAGATGACCCTCACCAAGGCACATCACTGTGAAATTTCAGGACACTGGAATGAAAGAGAAAAACCTAAACCGTTCAGAGGGAAGAAACAGGAACTAGGGTAGCGTCCCAAGCTTCTCGACAACAAGAGCTGGAAGCCAAGGAAGCATCACTTTCCAAACCGTGAAGGAAATGTTTCTTAATGAGAAGTAAATGCCCAGTCAAACCATCACCATTAGGGGCTACACCCACTAGGAGGCTGATAGGGTAACCTCGAGGCCAGCACAAGGACCAAGAGGACCCCCCAGGATGCCAACAGGCAGGAATGCCAGGACAGCAGCCACCTCTGGAAGCAGCCAGCAGCTCAGTCTAAGAGCAAGAGCTTCTTAGGGCAATATCACCCCATTACACCACCACCAGAAAAAAACAAACAAACAAACAAACAAAAAAAACCAAGAGATTACCAAATTCATTCTATCACACTGGGAAGAGACGCCAGTTCTGCCAAGGAGTTCAGGTGAGTCTTATTGATGAGGACTTGGGCAACAATAAAATCACAGACAGTTATTAAGTCTGGGAAAAATACAATCGCAGCACACTATCTGGCTCAGCTCTAAGCAACATTTACATAGCTATAATAGCGCTATGAGTGCATATTCATTCAACCAGCATTGTTTACCTACATGGGAAGGACGGGGGAACAGGAGATGGGGGAATGGGATATGAGCTAAATTCCCACCTTCCTTAGCAGGAAATCAATAGCATCCAAATGAGAAGCTCCTGAAAGAGCAGCAAGGGGCTGTGATTAGTATACGTGGAGGTAAGTGACAGAAGAAACAGCTAAGAGGACAGGAGTCACCTCTGCAAAACAGTGATCTCCAGGAAAGTGGTAGACAGAGAGCTGTTCTTTCTCATTTTAAGCCCAGAAATACTATTTGACTTTTATAACTGCATCTTACTATAAGAAAAATAACATCTGAAATAGAAAAGTTATAAAACATGTGGACAAATTTCACAGTGAATAAACTGATCAATGGATGGATGTGGAACAGTTTTCCAAGTTCCAAGGTTCGATGAGGAGACTAGAGAAGGCATGGGCCCAGTTCTGCAGAACAGTCCCGTGCTCACTGCAATGGACCACATGTTTCTGTCCTTCCAAAATTCCTATGTTGAAATCCTAACCTCCAAGGTGATGGCATTAGGAGCTTGGGCCTTTGGGAGGGGATTAGGTCTTAGGAGTGGAGCTCTCATGAATGGGATTAGTTCCCTTATAAAAGGGACCCCAGAGCTGCCTCACTCCATCTATGAGGTGAGGACATAGCAAGAAGGTGCCATCTATGAATCAGGAAGTGGGCCCTCAGCAGACAACTAATCTGCCAGCACCTTGATTTTGGACTTCCCAGCCTCCAGAGCTGTGCGAAATAAATGTCTGTTGTTTGTAAGCCCCCAGTGTATGGTATTCAGCTATAGCAGCCTGAACAGACTAAGACATTCATCATCAAAGCTGTTACATCTGCCACCCTCACCATGGTCTCACCAAGGCATCCATGGGGAGAAAGTGGCACCAAACATACTCCCTTCTGTTACCTTAGTAACGTGGTCATGTTACAGTGCAAAATAAACTAAGTAAAGTCAAACAGACCAGCTGATATTATTAGGCATTGTACAGATCTCTTCCCCATAAGACACATGCAAATATTTTCATTGTTTTCATTTTAAAACCTTACAGCTTAAAGTAAAAACTAGTTTAAAAAAAACTTCTGAATGATAATTTCACAATCTATATAAAAAGATTAAAGACATATATCTTTGATCTCATCATTCCACTTTCAAGAATGTATCTCAGTCTGCTATCTCAGTCTAGCATGGTTTGCAACAGTAATTTTCAGCCCTGGAAGCATGTGATAATACTGATCCCTGGGCTCCCTCTCCAAGAGAGCCTCATTTAACTAGTCTGGGATAAGGCCCGGGCATCTGTATTCTGTACTCAAAATTGAGAACTCCTGGTTTATAATATAGAAAACTGGAAACAGCCTAAATACGCAACAGAAGAGGACTAGACAGATAAATCTATCATGATAGGGCCATACACTGGGACACTAGACAGTTTTAAAATAATGGGGCATAAAAAATTTTCATTAAGCATACTTATCAACATGGACAGATACTTATAATGTGCTGGTAAGTGAACAAAACATGTTATAAAAGTATACATATAATATGATCCTCTTTGGGGAAAACGACATATAAAAGAGTAACCACCCTCTGGAATTAAATGCATCACTTGTCAGTAGCCATTATGTCTGAGTGCAGAAAGATTTAATTCAAATATTTTCATTTATCTATATGTTCATAATGAACAAAATATTATTGATACCACCATCTAAAGTTCGAAATGCTTATATATGTCATTTTTAAGTTTTAAACGTTTTAACACTTCATATATATTTCAGCTCTCACCCCACCCTGCCCCAACCAATAAATCCATACAGACAGACCACCCAACTTCTCGCCAGTGGTTTTTCAGAGCACACAACTCCCTGCCAAGTCTCCAAGGTGAAGAACAACTTTCCCCCAGGTTTCAATTCACCTGTGTAGTTAACAAAGTTTGGCCGCCTCAAACCCAGAACATCCTTGTAACTGACCTTTGACATTCCCCTTCACAATGTCCCAGGGATGAGATGGGAGCCACTACTGTCATGATAGCAAGAAACCAGCCACTGGGTTTGTGACTAAGGACAAAGTCACCAGCACGTCTCCCGATCCCCCAAATTGCAGCCCAGGTAAACCATCCAGCATCGTTGGGCAAAGGTGTCAGGCCACTGAAGAGTGGAGGGGTAGAAACAAGGCATTGATGCAAACGCTTTCAACACATGTACGTGCTTTCCCAAGAAGCTGTCACTCTCCAGCTTGGGGAAGGGGCTGAGTTACGGGTCCAGAGTGTGGAAGACCGGCAGGTGCTCACCCTTGTGTCTTCACAGGGGGGAGGACGGCAGAGCTACTACCGTGACGGTCTTTCCCTTCAGCCCCTCCGATGCCTACCCCTTCCCAGTCCCTTCTTCCCTTACTCTTTGCGTCAAAGTTGTCCACTAAAAAGAACCAAGTAAGCTGTAGAGTTCTCCATAGCTACCCTCAGAAGTTTTCAAAACTTAAGATAAAAGCAGTCAGGGAATTAAGACCAAACCCCGAATAGGTAAGAAAAAGGCTTTAACACGTGGCGCAGTATGAACAGTCTGCTTCACGGTCCGGCCTCTCCCCAACTGGTAGCAATCAGGAAGGACACTGGAACAAGCAGGAAATCTAAAATTAGGTTTTACTACCTGTAATGGAAGATTTATGGGATGGTTTAATTGGTAGTCTCAGGACTAAGACCTGAAGGAGGGGAACAAAAACATCTTTCTGGACATACCAGGGAGCCAAGTGCACTCCACGAACCTCACCTACAGGGAGCGGGGCCCAAGGCTGCAGGGGACAGACTGAGGACGCAAATCTTCCTTCTTTTAGCCTTGACGCACACCACAGCCAAGAACACGGCATTCCCCATTCCTTTTATTTAAGATGCAAATTTGTTTCTTGTGGTACAAATGGTCTTCAAGCCAGACACACAAACTTAGGCATTCTGAAAAACAAAAGAACCTGTTCATTCGGTCCTCTCCTAGTATACCCCAAACCATGGGAACGACACTCAAAAGATCCAGAGAGGATGCGACCCAATCATTCGTGTATCGGTCTGCACCAGTTCATTGCCATTTTCAGGGTTAGCAGGGCCACTGGACAATGTTCCCAGTATCATTTTTGGTCCATGTAAAAAGTAATTAAGTTGTGTGTTGCTGTAAACTCCACATGTTCAGAAAGATTTCAAGTCAACATGAGAAAAGAAGAGTAAAGGGCTGGAGTCCTGCGTTGGCTGGTGAGGCAGGGCAGGAGTAACATACCCCTGTCCCCTGCAGGGGCTGACTCACAGCCGAGTGCCCACCAACACCACCTGCTGTCAGAATGGGGGGAGCCAGGGTCCCCAGGGACAGTTCTTCTGCTCTCCTTTCCCTCCTTCCTTTCTCACCCTCTCAACCCTTAGTGGAACTGGCCCTCTTTCCTGGAGGGTCTCCCAGCCACCCCCTTCTCCCCTCTCCAGGGGCATCCCTGGACCCACCCTGGGGAAGACTCACAGGCCTGAATGGAGGGCAAACCAGCGAAAGAGGAGGGAACACTGACAGGAATGACCACTGGCCCCTGGACTCCAGTGGAAAACGTGGTGCCATTCATTAGGGTGACAATCTGTCTGCAAACCACCATGACAACAGTGTCAACTATGTGGAAGTATCCCTTTTACAAGTAGCTTCTATTTATTATAATGTACTATAACAAGATGGGAAGACATTTCTGCTTTCAAAAATCTTATTTTCTTAAAGGGGATTTCAACATTCCAGTGACAAAGGCACTTTTCCTAGGTCCCACATGTCTGGTGAAGGTTTCTATTTGGGTTGTGATTTCTTAGCAAACTGGAGTCCTCCCAAACACTGTCTGCAGGTGCTCTGGTCTGTAGAAACCCCTTATAAAGAGTTCAGTATATACCACGGTCTTTTTCCACTGGAAGAATTAGCAGTAGAGTGAGTCCTCCTTGGACTCACGGAGTCCTCCTTGGACTTCTCTGAACATGGTCCAAAGAAGAGCCAATTTATCCTGAATTCTAGATGGAAGAGACAAGGTTATTACTGTATTTACTAGATCACTCATCATGATCATAACAATTAAAAGATTTTGGGGGGAAAATGCCATGCAAAAATTATATAAAGTAAACTTGAGCTAAGCAGTGAAACAGCTCTGAAATGGCCTAGAAAACTACCCTGTATTTGATATTTACTTTTTCTGAATACAGATGTGCCCTTCATGTCATCACTGACCCTGGTGAGTCAGGATCATCAATGTTGTCCAAATGCCTAGATTATAGCTAAGAGTCCCAATTATTAAGCTCAAAGGGAATTCCCCAGAAAAGACAGGACAAAACAGTGTGAACTGTGGCTATAGAAGATCAAATATACGGCTTGTAGCATACACAGGTTTAGTATAAATAAGGGTTCAGACACACAGTGTGCTCTATCATCTAATCTGACCCTGTTACCAAAAAAAAAAAAATAAATAACAAGGTGATTTTGCTACTATGGCATCCACTGTGAGAAAAGTCATACTCTGAAGAGGTATTTTGAGTGATTTCTAAGCACAAGGATTCATAAACTTCCAAATCTGTGCTCCACGGGGCCAGGACAGAGCACTCGGTCAGTGCTGACGTGTGATCCTCAAAACCCTGGCTGTGGACCACACCTGACACAAACTGCATCTATCTGTAAGAAATTAAAAAGAGACAATTTGGAAAGGAGGGAGGAATGACTGAGGAAGAGAGAGCTTTTACAGCTAAATGTTTCTCGCTTGGATTTAAGCACCTCTTTAAATACAGACAACAAAGACAAAATGGATCAATGAAAGCTTCCCTTTCACATTCCAAACACAGGCACAGAAAGCAAAGGCGACAGGCACCCTTGGGCTCTGCGTCACAGACTGGGAGATGCTCGGCGCCGGGTACCACTTTGATCTCACTCCTCAGAAAGAAGAAAATGTCCTTGTGAGGTTCCAGAGAGAAGCCGACCACCAAAAAATATCCTAACACTTCCCATACCCTGAGTTACAGGCAACCATCTTTAAAAACCTTGTGTTTGTGGCTTCTGCAGTCACACATTATTTATCATTTAATTTTTCCTAGAAGATTGGGGATCTGTCCTACCATTCCTCCCTTTGAGAAGCAGATTGTCAGGATCGTGGGCGATGAGGAGAACCTCAAACACAACGTTAGATTCTTACCGACCTGCTCTGGTTCACAGCACACACGTCTTTCCCTTCATACAAATCTGTTTTTCATATTTTCAGTTATCACAGGGTCACTTCTAGCAACTACGCCGAAGCGGTCCTGCCGGCTATGGGGCATGGGTGGGTTATTCCACTCTGCCGCACGGAACAGCCAGCCTCCGTCTCTGAGTCAGTTGCCTTTTCATGGAAATATTATTCGCTGATCATTTTCATAAAAATTTGTGCTGGCACAGGTTTGTTTCTCTTGACTTTGGCCCAAGTGTTTTTCTCTTCTGATTGAGTTTTGGTTTAAACTCAGCATGTCTTTTTTTTTGTGTTGTTTGCTTTTTAATATATTTCCATTTTTACTGGAGGGGAAATATCAGAGTCAATGTGATCCAGCTGCTGCACATCAGAAACACCACACGACCTGCATTTTTACATCCAAGGCGTGCGGGCAAACGCTGCGTGCAGACGTCGGGCGGTTGCTCCTAGTGGTACCAGGGAGGAAGGGCAGCTCTCCCCGCTGGCCTAGACACCTGCCCACCCGGCCTCCAGGGTGTCTTGCGGACCTGTAGCCAGGCTGCTTATGTTTGCAACTTGGGTGTTTCCACAGATCGTCTGATCTTGCCCACCTTTGACAAGCACTGTGTCACCTTTACACACGAGGAAGGTGCGTGGTCGGCGACTCTGCACGTCTAATGGTGCCGCCTGAGTAACACACAAGGGAACCTGCCCACCTTTGCCTTTTGTTTTCTCACTAGCAGTTTTCAGGCCCCGTCCTAAACAAGGAGGACAACAGAACATCACTCTCTGGCCTGACGTCCTTCCTTCCCTTCCGTCTCCTCACCTCCTTCCGTCCTTTTTAAGGTCACACGCGGCACCGGCCGTCTTTTCTCCTCAACGGAATCTTTCTCAAAGGTAAGCCTGGGCACTGCGTATTCTAGCCCCGCCTGCCCAGGGAGGCTAAAACTGGTTCTTGGGGGATGAAAAAAGTCTTATTCTTTTCATGTATAAAACACAGATACACCTAAATGCAGACATACAGACATATGTATAATGTATTATAAAATACTGAAACAGACATACAGTATATTCGTGGTATTAAGTTTCCATGTGGGGCTGGGGCAATTAGGAAAAAAAATAACAGAAAAGGTATTTTTTAGGAGGTTGATCATGAAAAAAGCTTGAAAAACACTATTTAAACCTAAGGGTAGCACTACTTTTTGATGTTTGGGGCACCAATGCCTCAAGTGATATACACACAGCTAAGTTTATATTTATTGTGATCTGTTTAGGATGTCCCCAAATTTATTTCTGTAAGTTGGGAGTTGAAAGAGTTACGTCACACTCATTTATTCTTTAAAAAGTCATATATACGTGACCTCCTATTTTAGAAGCCAATGGGTGCTGAGAACAAGAAACAAAACCAAGGATAAACTGAATGAATTAAAAAGGAAATGAACAAAAACCTAACACCCTGACACAAATGAAGCAGATCATTACACTTATTTAAAAACAGCAACCTATTTTTTAATGTGTATAAACTGAAGATTTCTCAGGACATTTCTTCATGACATACCAAGTGTCCAATGCAGCAAACAACCTTTGCCCCTGGCAAAGTCTAGTACAAATAGACTTGCTTATTCCAAAAGGGAAGCATGCATTTAACGTCCTCAAATATATAATATGCAATTCTTATTTTTACTTGCTTGGAGCAAAGACGAAAAGCAAGTGTTTAATCTCGCTTCCTTTGCCAGTGCAAACGTAACTAATTCTGATCCTCATTTCCATTTCTTCTTTAATCTTTTTTAATCTGGGTTGGGCGAAAATTTATTCCCAACCTTTTGGAGAGGTAGCCTGTATTTCAAACAGAGCCATGATGCTACCGCATGTTGCCCTGACCTCGCTGAACAGGTCCTTGCTGGAAGTTATGCAGCATTTACTGCAAAGAAACGCAGTCATTTTACTCACAGTCTCAGGGATGACATATACCAGGATCACAGAAGACAGAAATAACTTTGCCACGAACTCAAAGGGTAATTTATGGAGCATGGACAGTAAGCGAAGTATGTTTTCTGTCCCCAAGTTCCCAGACTATGGCAGACTTATAAATAATTTTCAACAATCAGGAAGTCTGTGAAAATCTCCCGTCTTACGAAGACTGCACGGTGCCCACATATCTGCTATGGCCTCTGCCTGCTTCACCTCCTCCGAGGCTCCCCGGTCCTGACTCCTAATGGCAAGAGCCAAAGAACACAGGCACCTGCCCCCAGAAAACCCACTCTGATTCCCCCCTCACTCCCAGACACAAATTTCCATGAAAACCAGACACAGGACAGAAAGCAGGGGCAGGATCCTCCAAAAGCGCTTCAGATCTGCAGCCTGGTTTCATTAGACTCGCCGGCTTATTTCTTTTTAGCCCCCGTGTGTGTTGACTGCAGGTGAAACTTAGCTAACAATGACACTCCAAAACGGTGCGAGTCCGAACTGTTAAGGAAGGGTGCCCAGCGCAGAAGGGACAGCAATGCTGCCGCAGAGAGGGAGGTCTGTAAATTTAGGGATCGCAAGGAAGAGGGAAATGCTTAGCGACGCTTAGATGACTTTACGAGCTGACTCCACTGGGTGTCACTTGTAATGTCGCTGAATCCACCCACACAACCCCATAGCGCATGAAAATTGTTTAGTCCAAAGGAAAAAAAATAAACTCTACAGTTGTCATTATTAATCCAAGTTTAAACACAAGAGTTTCCAAGAGCACCATTTCGGCCATTTCGCACCCGCAAACACCCGACCTGAGAAGCTGGCAGGAAATTCACTGGGCCCTGGGGTAGGTGTCTCCGCGGGTCACTGGCTCCTTCCTTGCTATGTAGCTGAGAGCTGCAACCACGAGCCCACTGCCCTGCATCAAGCAGTTTGTGGCAAACTGTAAAGCCCCAAGCACAGAAGCAACTGGACTTTAACCCTGCCCTACCAGCCACACGGCCGGTCTAAGTTCTGGTTACCAGTGATGACACGCTTTTTCCAAAGAGATTTTGCGCACATGTGGCTTGCATCAACGCAGTCTCGTATTCGCTCTGTGTTTAGACCACTTGCCTCGCACATTCTCATATTTACACATGTTCACTGAACATAACCCCAAGTGAATTATTTAAGAAGTCTTAATGTGCTTCAGACTTCTCAAATATAATTTGGACTTCAAATTAAATTTGTACTCCCATGGGAAACGGGGATGGTCGGAGGCAGCTCGCGGCACCCAGTGGACGTGCAGGAGTCCTGGGGATAGAATTCCAGTTACCTCTGAAGGGCTCACACCTGGTGGCCCATGTTAGACGAAACAAGATTAGACAACAAAATCCTGCGTTTGAAGGCAGCGAAGACTGCCGTATGCAAAATACAGTCTTGCTTTTTCATTCGTCCTTAGATGACCCTACAATAAAGTATCCCAACAAACCAGAGATGGACAATGGCAGACATGAGAACACAGCCACGTTCCTTGGTTTGAGTTTTTTTAATTCCCTCTTTTAAATTTTAATAAACTATAATATTTCTTCAGCTTTAATGTTTGGTTACCAATAATTGTGCTGAATTTGGTATAAAGTGTGATACAGTGATTAGAGTTGAACGAAGCTACCTATATTTTATTTAGCACTTTTTGGCTTGTTTTATTTTTACAGCAGGCACTGCCCACCGGGAAAAATTAAACCAGAATAAGGAGAGTGCGCTCCCCTTACCACGCACTAGTGATAATGGAAACAAGCTTATCTACGGTGAAGCGCGGACAAGGAGTTTGCTAGAGACAAGGTTCCAGAGCTAAAAACAAATGTCTTATTCAGGAAAATGTGATTGAGTAAGAATCTGCTATTACTTTGCATAAATATTAAAACTTAAATCAACTCTAACACAAGCGTAGTTAAAAGGGTAAGTTATTCAACGACATATCACACGTAGTACACTGATCATAACAAAAGGCATATAGCGATGTGGATTGACTTCGTAAGACTCTGCCCTGAGCTTCAGAATTATATAAAATGGAACGGCCCATGTTATGTGCCATCTGTCATTATCAATTCATGGGACTATGTGTCTTAAAAGTTAATTCTATAGCAATACATTTCATTGCTAGTCTTTCTTTCTCCAGGGTGCTGCTAGCACTTTAAGAACTCTGTTCTTCAAAATGATAAATTGTATTCTTCTCAGGAAACATGCAAAATAAGAAATTTGTCATCATGCTAGGATTATCTTTAAATAGAGGATACCCAAATAACATTTTTATACTTGAAGTTGTCACAGCATATGAGTCCAACAAAAGCAGCACTGTTTGTTACCAAGCATATAAAGTTTTGGTCTGAAAGTAGGTATTTTATTTTGCCCTTTAAAAGCATAAAGTGACTCAACAGGAAATGATACATATATTTTCCCTCCAATTTAAAAGCTGCAGCTTTAGTACTGAACATGTCATGCTGGCATTCAATTTTCTATTGCTATCATATCTGGTTCCATGATGATATTGGGGGTGATTTTGCCGATGTAGACATAAGGTCACAAAAATTCTACTCCTGTGACCAAGTTATAATCGACTTCGTGGTTGCTCATTGTGTTAAATCTGAACCCCTAAGCTGGACACTTTAGACCCGCACTGTCCAGTATGGTAGCCACTGGCCACACGCAGCTCCTGACCACGGGAAAGGGGTCAGTCCAGATGAGCTGTAAGTGCAAACTACACACGTGCATTCTGAAGACTGATTACATTTGAAATAATATTTTGGACATACTGTGTTATGTAAATTTATTATTAAAATTACTTTCACCCGTTGTTTTTTAATGTGGCTACCAGAAAATTTAAAACTACACACGAGACTCACATTCTATTTCCTTTCCCAGCGCTGCTAGGCCCCTCTGCCTCCACGCCACCCACCCTCTTCTCGTCACTTCCATAACGGACCCTCTGCTCTGACCAAACTAACTCTGTAGAGCAGAGTCCCACAGATGGATCCCAGAGTCAGACTGCCTGGTTCCAGTTCTGGCCTTTACTACTGTGTAACTCCAGGCAAGTGACTTATCTTTCCTGAGCCTCACTTTGCTATCCTGGAAAATGGGTGCAACGAGAGCACCTCCTGCAGAGCCATGGCAAGGATGATCCCGGCAACACGTCTCCTGTGGCTGGACCATCTGGTGATGTGAATGTCACCTGCCACCTGCAACAACATCATACTTCTCCCTTCCCTTCTGAAAGATTGCTTTCTTCCCTACCTTTTAACTTCACACTCGGGCTACTGAAATAGGAGTCTAGCCTGATCCCTCTAAAGACCCAGACGGCTGGGACAGGTCCCAGCTGTGTGACCCGGCTCCCAGGCAACACTGCCACACTCTGACCACCAGCAGTGCCTGACTCTCCACCCCCCAACCTCGCTGCTGCTCCCACTTTCCCCGCCTGCCCAGATCCAACACTCATCATGGCACGGCTCAAACGCCTCGGCCTTTGGGAAGCATTTTCTGAACTTCCTGCGGCATGATTTAGATCACTTTTTCATTGTATGACTCTATTTTACTTACACTCTACCGTGTTCCCAAAAAGGATTTAAAGTGGTCTAGAAGGACACATGCCATATAACAGGGTTGTTTAAAATTCAGAGGTAGATGCAACATAAATAAAAAAGACGAAGGTAAAGAGACAGGGTGAGAACATAAACTGCGGCTAACGGCGCAGCGGCCGGCCAGGCAGCCCTCGGGGGCTTACGCCCTGGCTAGAACCGGGTCACACCCAGGCCTCCATGTGGTGACATGCAGCCGCACACTCAATTCCCCTTGATGCCAAGGCTCAAAATGAAGTCCCTCCATGAATCCATAAGAAAGAATGCCCTGCATCTTACGTATTCTTTCTTACAATTCGACCTTGCCCAACAGAGGCCCTACAGCAAACGCATCACATGGGCTGTCTGTCACGTACTCAACAGACCATATCCGAGCACAAGACACAGAAGCCTCTAGGTGCCATCCCCTCTGTCCCTGTATAGCCCAGAGCCCCACTCACTGCCATGCTGGCCTGGTTCAAGCAGGTGGCACTGCTGAGGGTGTCACTCTTACTGGTGTGTGCACTCACCCCTTTCCAGATTCCGTGGCATAAGCATCATCCTCTTGCTAGATTTCACCCCCTGAAGGCACTACCCAGGGCCTCCCCAGAGTGCCTCACACGGAGTCCACTACGCAATACACCTTGCACTTTCTAGCCTCTCTTCCCTGCACTTGCCTTTCCTGCCACCCAGAGCACCCGCTCTGCCACCGGAGTCCCGAACCTTCACAACATGAGTCAAATCCGACCGCCCACCTGCCTCTGCTTACTCAGCAGAACGCCTGAATTCTCGGGCATTCCTCTTACCCTGCGTGAATTCCCACCTGTAGATATTCATGCCGAGGACATTGCACTCAGAGTGTCCTTGCGTGAGTGAACTCTCTTCGAGTAAACTTAGCTATGTGAAATGAAAAGGATGTAGCTTTGTTTACATGTTGTCAATACGACTAGTGGAAAACAGAAAAATTCAGGAGTACCACTAACTGCTGGAGTCAGACAGGTGGATAGGAGGACTCTATGCTGTAATGTTCTGGCTTCTCCTGTTAAACGTGCCGTTGTTTTTCTCATCTCTAGATACGTCCAGTGCCTTACTGGTTCCTATACAACTCATGTTTCCATCTCTCATTTAGCAGAGTGCTCTCAGTTAACAGGTGCTGAATAAATTTTAATTGACAAATATATCTCCAGGTTGCTTAAAACTGATAAAAAAAAATTTCACATGAGTCAGTGTTTAATTTTTGCAAGGAAAAAATTTATAACATATTGATGCTAAATGCATGTTACAAATGTGCTTTTAATGTACACACAAATGCAACACTTACTGGGGGTTATACATACGTACTTACAAAATGACTTCACTGACCGACCTTTCGTTTTGCAATTTGGTTACGGAGTACCTAGAAGAAATTGCTCTTGTGCGACATTCTGTTTAATCACCTATATTTACAAGTCCTAGAAAACTGCACAAATAAATTCAATTTCATCAAGTGATATAATTGTACCTTCAGAACTGATATTATTTCAGCTGTAAAATCCTTATACTTTGATACCTCAAGCAGCAGTCAATATCCTCCTTTGTTTTAATGGCAGGGGTTTTAGGTGGGGTTTCAGAATTTGGGGTAAATACTGATAATATGCTGATCTAACATCCGTTCTCCGGAACAGACTCGAAATACTCCCTAGATTTGATCTTTATTGTCATTATTCCTATTTGAAAACCCTGTAGTGAAGTCAATTTTACTGCAGGGTCGAATAGACTAGAAAGTACTTTTCAGTACTGAGGAAGCAAATTCCTCCTCCACTTCTGCTTATTTGGTCCTCTTGCTGCTGTCTCCTGCACGGCGAAAGAACAAACCTTGCACAAGGCGAGTTTCAACCTTGTGCAATTACAGACCCAGTAAATCTGGCAACAGGCTCACATCAGCTTTGCGAGGTTGGATGTAATTTTAATGGGAATCCATTCAACGCATGAAATCTTCTTAGAACGTTCCTCAATTGGCAGTCACTTTCTTTTCAAAATGTTTTTACCTCATTTCCTAATAAAAGAAATCTCAGCTTTCTGATACATTTAATTAAAAAGTTTTATGTTAAGGTTGTAAATGTGAGTGGTTTCTGTTTCAAAACATTTCATTTTACTAGCACATACTTCATTTATTATTTATACGGAGCTTAGATCTATGCATGTCCCTTACAAAAATTCTAAAATGTACCTCCTCCAGTCCTGAGGTTCAAAGTTTTCCCTTCCTAAGTGGTGCCGTGGTCATCCCTCCTTCTCACAAAGGGTCCTCATAATAGCTCCTTTCAGTAGTTTCTCTGACCCCTGAGACCCTCACTCACTGCAGCATCCAGCAGAATTCCAATATCAGTAGCACACAGAGGTGGGTTTGGGGAGGAATCTCATGTCCTGAAATTCCTTCTTTGCCTGTGCCTAGGCTTCCCAATCCCCCAACCCGGCCTCATTTTAAGAGAGCAGCGTTGCACGAGCTTCCAGCATTTCCTCTGTACGCTGTCCCTTTATAATCAGCTTGATTGCCAGGAAAGTCACCTGCCAGCCTCCCTTCTCAGCCTTCGGCCGTGTGTCTAGGATATACTTGTTTCCGTACAAATTAATTGTGTGCAAGGAGTTACACCTGCCTATGAACAACTAACAAAAACCATTTAATCAGGCAAAATTCCCTTCGGCATTATGTAAGTTTGGGTACTGATTTTTTAAATGCCAAGGAGTGCCATCACTATAACGATGAAGCAGTTAAGTGGTCATCATTTTAAGAAGTGTTGTTATCTGAGGGTCAACATTACCAACAGACTATATCTCAACGCCCAATTCTGAAATTAGTGAATAAGAGCTTGGGCCCCACTATTCAACAGAAACACAGCTCTAAGTGAAGGCTGGTACCCAGCCCTGCCCACCCAAATTATTTAATGAACAAGGCGACCTGGGGACGAAACCCAGGTCGTACAGCAGGATCTGCCTGCCTTGGAGAACGGGGTTTCCATTAAATAGTCTTAAGGTCTCAAGATGCCAGGCCTCCCTCCGTGCCCCGCTCTCCACCCCTCCCACCCAGCCCACACGTGATGGGGAACTGCTGCCCCTGTAGAGGCCCCGGCAGCAGGCAAGGGCAGGCCTGTGGGTGAAAGAGGGGGGAGTCCAAAGGGGTTTCTGCTTCCAGCCAGACGGAGGGTCCTGGGAGGGCAGAGATGGGCCACGGAGCCTCAGGCTCTGAAGCTGGCAGCAGCCCCTAAAGAAGTAAAGCTCCAGTGGCAGGACCTGTGAGGGACACAGCAGAGCTGTCCCATGTCGCTGGGCCATCAACTCATCAAGGGCTGCCTGAATTTCAGGAACTGACATCTGCAAACCAAGAAAGAACAGCACTTTCTTATTGCCAATTCCAATCAATGTATTACGGTAAGGCGAGAGGCAGTGAACAGACCCGGGTTGCTCGTGTTATCCAGGAGAGTTCGGAACCTGACATACACCTTAGCTCAGATGGAAAGACGGAAAGCGCCAGCTGATCATTTCCAGGACACAGCGCATGACTGTGCGCAGGCTAACATTTCCTCGGGGGGGTCACACAAACCTCCCTGTCTGGCATGCAGAAAAGCATGCATGTCAGCTCTTTAAAACCTTTAGACATACTGAGGGTTTGTCCCGGATCAGATCTGATGTCTATTTCTCTAGAATCCTAATTTTAAAAAGTGGTTAATTAATTCAAATGGCCTATTTTACACATTTGAGGGATATTTCCATTTTCACACATGGCCTTTTTGAACAGGACAGTCACATAACTAAACTTCCTTCTGAATACACATTGAGTCAAGGTAACTAAACCCCTTACTTTCATTGTTAAATGACTGTTTCTCATACACAATCAGAGTCTCCCAGATTATGACATGCTGCTATAAAAATAGAAGAACTTAAAAGTTAGTTTAAATCTAAAACTTAGACCCAGAGCTCCATTTTTAGACACACCCTTTAATTTCTTGGTGTTGTCTACATTTTACTTACACTTAAATTTAGCAAAGTAATTTTAGCTCACCCTCCTTCACCACCTTCACTGGATTTGCAATGTTACAAACACCAGGCATTGAATCCGCTCTCTCTTTTCAATACTAAAACGTTTGAAATAAAAGGTGAAGTTAAAAGAGGAAAAATCTCCCCCTGACTATTTTGGACAAACTGGTTCGGACAATTGTCCAGCCATTGGAAACTCTCTTTGTTGCTTATTTACAGAATAACTGCCTTGAATCAAAAATGTGAGAAGTCGCACACTGACAATGCATCATGAACAGCTAATTACCCGACCACTATTAAGGATGCTCCCAACACCACAGAGAGTGCTTCACACAAGGACATCAAGGCAGGGGGGTGGCTGGGCAACTCCACGAAGGACTGTTAAAGTCTCCAGAAAGTTCCAATTTGCACTGCTGCCACCAAGTACCATAATTATCTGAAATTGTGCCCAAAATATTTTAATGCCTCTATCATGTCAGCTTATTTTTCTTGCAAGTGCTGCTCCTAAGTTTTGAATAGTTTCAAATTCAAGGTGCAGAACATAAACAAAAGCTGTACTGGGAAGGACTATACTCCCCACGAAAGCCCACGTATCCTTCCACATTGGGAAAGAAAAAAGAACCTTTTGGCATTGTCTTCCTCACTGGAAAACCCTGCCTGGGAAGCAAGAGTTGATGAAGCCAGGAGGTGACAAAAAGAGACCTGCGTTTGGAGAGACCAGTTGTTAACTTAAACTGAGAAACGGCTCTCAGCATCACAGAGCTGGAATTTTGCTCATGACTTAATTCTTGTTTTAGTTACCTTAACCAAATTGTGCTTCCCAGCCTCCGCAAGTCTCATTAGAAACATGTAGGTGTCTCTGTGTCAACACCTCTGGGATGGAGTTCTATGAAATAACAGGCAACACTGACGTTTATTCAATGCGACAATGTCTCCCCACTCTTGCAGATCGTGTGACTGAGGCTGACCTGCTATCGTTTTTCACTGGGGAATAGGAAAAAATTTTAAAAACATTAGCTCCTCTGTTTGGTGAAGAAATAAATCCCCCCTTTTGTTTATTTATTTTTTTTTTTGTATGTAAAGATAACAAGAAAAAAAATCAGAGCTAATATTAATTTTAGAAAAAAGCGTTTAAAGTTTTCTGTTATCTACTTACAGTATGAAATATGTTCAATATATACATAATATATAAGATTTTAGAATTGTATGTAAGTTAAAAATCATTTTTTACGTCTTTCTGAGATGTTTTACTTCCTACTTATATATCTGGCATTCCACTGGGATCTTAGTCCTTACCACAAATAAAATATCTGATTTCGTAAGATTAAAAATTCAACAAGATTTTTCTTTAATATCAAAACGAAACATGAAAATTAGAGGGTGGTGTTTATACACAGGTGTGCATGCAGCCCCATTACACTAGCCAGGCAATAATACATGCTAATTTTCAAAATTTTAGCTAAAGAATTCAAATTAAATACAATAACTCCTTATGAAATAACAGCTGAATGTGAAATAATGTATCGCAATTCTACCCTGAATTTTTAAAAATAAAATAAAGTAATTTTAAAGTGTCATAAAAGAGAAGAAACTAAAATTTTAAGTACCATTGGAATTACATATTCTTTAACAAATATCTCAAAAGATAGATTACCCATTTGCTAGTTTGGTGAATCTCTAAAAGTCATTGACACAAACCAAAGCCAGGATTACCAAACTGTAAACGGCATTTGTGATGTGTGTGGCACTCCTAAAGCATTTCTTGAGCATTATAAAGGTTTACATATTAGCCACAAGTTTGCACCCTGTTTCTGCTAGAATTGTAATTTCAGTGGCGTGATTAGCTCATTGATAATTCGACACACAATGAATTGATTTACCTGGTTAGGTTTTTATACAGCTTCTATCGCCTGATCCTCTATAGCTCAACGCTAAGAGCTCTGGCCTGGCCCAGGCGCCTGAACAAGCTGAAACCGGCAGAGCAAGGGTTAACCCTAGGAATGTGACAGCTCTCCCTTCCGGGGCTCCAAACTCCTGGGAGAGCATGAAAGATACTCAAAACTAGTCCCAATGGTAAATAAACTCTATGCCCCATGTATATCACTCAGGGAAGAATATATTTTTATTCACGTTGAAACTTTTCTGAACTACAGAAGCTATAGAAACATGTACAGTGTAAAATCTGCGGCACATATGATTTTGTTCTTTTGAAGGATAAACGAAATTATCTTTAGATCAACGAAGAGTTATATTTAAGTTCGCATTTGCATGGAAATTGTTTATCCATTTTACTGGGCAGTTTAGTCTGCTATTAACAATAGCATTTAAGTCTTATACTTAAAAAATAATCACTGCCTCGCTGTAATGCCTTTTGTAAAACATCTATGCAATATGTAATAGCGATAAACGGATGGATTTCAGACGGAAACCAAGAGGGCTAGCTGATAAAAACACAGGCTGTTTTTAACATGCCGAGTTTCCCAATTACGGTGGTACACTGGGAGCATAAACCTAACAGCTGCAGGCTGAGGGGTGGAAAGGTGAAAAGACAGCGACAGAGGGGTACAGAGGCGGGCAGAGGAAAGAGACCACTACTGGCGTTGAGCGGTCCCGGAGCCCGTGTTTAGGAGCGTGCGGGAGGGCACCGTCGGAGGGTCATTCCACGCACGGAAGCACCAGCGGGTAGTGACATCCAAGCCCCACTCCTGGTCTCTACTCTTAGCCAAGCGTAGGCTTTAATTCGAGCCTTATTTTTAATCCAGACAAGGTCAAATAACCCCTTGCTCGTGCCCCGATGAGGTTTGCTCTCCTGGCCCTTGCCAACTTCGGGATGCCGGCTCCTCTCCATCCGCACCCCACCGCGCGCCTCCCGGGGACCAGGCACTGGCGAGCGGTCCCTCCCATCGCCGGACACCCCACCTGTCCCGGCGCCGTCGGAACAGCCCGGCGGAGCGCGCCCCGCGGGCCACCCCGCCGCCACCGTCCCCGCCGCCGCCGCCACCAGCGCGGGAGCCGGGCAGGGCGCGCGGGGCGCGGGACTTACCGAGCGGCAAGCTCCGCCGTCGGGGGAGGGCGTGTCCCGCACGTGTGTGTCCGCGCGTGTCCGCGCCCGCGTGTGCCCGCGCGCGGGCCTTGGCCGTGCGCGCCGAGCCGGGTCTCACTGACTCCCTCGGCGCGACGGGCTCAGCCCATGGTGTGGGCGCCGGCCACGGGGAGGCTCCGGCTCCCGCCAATCGCCGAGCAGGGCGGCCGCCCCGACGCGCGACTCGCGGGCCCGGAGCGCGCGCGGGGGCAGGGCGGGGGCGCGGCGGGAGGGGTGCACGCGCGCGTCCAGGTGCGCGTGGCTGAGGGCGCGGGGACCCAGGTGTGCGCGGGGCTGTGGCTGTGCGCGCGGGGGTTCGTGAGCGCGCGTGTCCGTGCGCGCGCCCTCGGGCCCGGGAGCGCGGGCGGCGCGGGCAGGTTTGGACGCTGCGCGCCCCGCTCGGGTTTGGGACGCAGCTGGCGGCTCCGGGGAGGAAGAGGAGGAGGCAGAGGAGGAGGAGGAGCAGAGCCTGGAACCACGGAGGACGGAGCCCGGGCCCCAGTAAGAAAGAAACCCAGGACGCGACTCCAGGAGGGGCGAGGAACAAGAAAAGACGGGGAAGGGAGGAGGGAGCCTCGGAGGTGTTCACCTCGAAACGCGGGGTCGCTTTTGGTGAGAAATAACATTTTTTTCCAGCCTCAGTGAAAACCGTTACAAACGCTAAAAATAATAAAAATTAAAAGTGGTTGCGGCCCTCGAAGTTTAAAATGACCACGGACTGCCTTTGATGCCAAGCAAAATCGGGACCACGTCGCTCTCAGGCCAAGGAGGACGCGCGGGTGCCCCAGGACGTTGAGTAGCTACCTGCGCGAGCACCTGCGAGGAGCCGGTGCGTCGCGGGGATGCCCGGGAGCGCCCCGGCCGGTCGGGCCACGGTGACAGCCCAGCGGTCCCGGAGGACACGACGCCCGCGAGAAACAGCCTCCGAAAGGTGCAGCCCAGAGGCTCGGCTCATCCGCCTCCGGACACCGTGCTCCAGATGTTTTCTGGAGCACCGTGCCGCCCCCTCCAGATGTTTTCGTTTATAAGTGAATTCTGATGTCAAAATCGCGCTTACCTGAGCGCCGCTTCTCTTCCCTCATGTCCCGCGCGGGCCGTCACGACAGTCCTGAAGCGATCCCTAGGAACCCTTCCCAGAGCGTTCCCTCGCACACTCTCCCCATTGCGACCAAGTGAAAACTACCCATGTCCCTCCCTCTCCAAACTTTAACAGCCAAGAATTTCAGCAAACAGCCAGAAAGAAAGCTAAGTCCCCCCCCCCTCCCCAAGGAAGGGAGGGAATAAGCACTTCTTTAATTTGAAAAATAATAATTAAAACTCCCTCAACTTTTAAGGCCGAGCAACATAATCTATTAATTGGTCGCTATTAACATGCAGTTTTATTGACCATAGCACACAGAAGTCTGATTGTGAAGGAGGGGTGTTTTCAATGAAAGTGGAGTTATTTTAGCTGCAGACGTGTTTACATTTCTGTGGTTTAGTCTATAACTTTCACTTTTTCTTGCTTCAGAATTCTGCTCCATGAAGCAAAGCCCTTAGCTCCCAGACATTCCAAAAAGTCTGCCAAAATAATAGAAAAAAAGACAGGGAAGAAAAAACACACAGAGACCCCCAAGTCTGGGTCAGGCTCAGGGTTGTATGTGGGTAGGGTGAGTGTGCCCCCTCCCCGCACACTTTCCAGTTGAAAAAAAAAAAGCCTTCAGGGCTCCATTTCCTGTTTGCTGGAGAAAAAATAAAATGGATCTAAGCAGCTGAGTTTAGAAACCTTTTTCCAGTACCTATAGGTTCTGAGCATCTTTAACCCTACAGATGCCAAAATGGGCTCGTTCACTAGCCAATGAAGACCGATAGCCTTCGGGAAACTACAAATGCATTCCTGAAAAATTTCTTGAACCCAGTGGTAGTTCTGATACAAGCCCACCTCTCCATAGGTGGCCAAGAGAAGATAACAATAAAAACAAATATTGAAAAAACAGATTAAGTTTCTGACAAGCATGCATCCGTTCTGAGTTTACAGTACAGAGAGCAGAATGCATATTAAAAGGTAAGTACTTATTTAGTAATAGGGTCTTGTCAAATTACACAATCTGTGTCAAATAGTCATTTGCAAAACTGATTCCATTTCCTTTAGTACTGAATGTGCTCACTAGTACCACAAAAGTCACAATACTGCAATTCACATGGTCTTAAAACATATTCAACCTGTCTCTGCCCTTAACTATCAAGTGCATATTTTGGTTCCTTGTCTCTCTAATTATTCTCCAAATATTCAAGATAGGACTTATTTCACTGTATTTGGAAGTCTTCCCCTTAGCCACTAATTTTCAGAACTCACCATAGGGAGCCCTTAACATTTAAGGGAGCATTTAAAGTCAACAGATTCTGAACCTGTCCAATGAGTTCAGTAGCCCCTGAGCAATGACTCTGCTTGTTATCACTACTTTACCCTCTCACGGTTTCTCAATCATCGTCAGTAGCACTGAATGTTATAAGACAAAACAGTGCTGAGAATATTTTCTATGTTAATTGAAAAAAGAACATGTGTTGAGAATAAAGAAATACACTTTAATAGCAGAAAGAACATGATTTCAATAACTCAAGTTACTACTGTTGAGAAATAATGAGCTCAGAAAAACCTCAATATCTGAAACACTGTCATTTGTGACTTCTCCTCTGTCCAAAAGATATCAGAGAGAGATGGAGAGATAGAGAGAAAGAGAAAGAGAGAATTTCTTAAAAGACAAGCGACATATTCTGAGCCCATTCATAAAACCTGGGTCATTAACTTTGAAGAATCTTGGAACCCAAAATCCCAGAGTTTTGCATAGGTCTTATTACATCACCTCCTCCAACTGACTGCATTTTATGGTTGTAGGTAGGAAGTTCTTTCTGTTGTCTAATCTAATCCACAGCATTCCCTTCAGTCTGGTCCAGCATCAAGGTCAAATAGGAAGAAAGCAATTTCCATGAATTAAATCAAGTAAGTTAATTTGAGAGGCCCATAGAATGCAAGTAAAAGAGACAGCTTTACTCTCTGTATTGGAGGACAAATGCTATAATTCTAATTAAGTTTAAATGTCATTTAAAAGGAAGGTTTTTATAAAAACACCGCTTGACATTCCATAAGAATTAGTGTTTTTAAGTATTTCATACATGAGATGGTCTTCTTTTATAAAGTTTTGTGGTCAACCTAATTCTTTTTAAAATCCCTTTTATCCCAAAGATGTTTTGGATTAATATAAGTATTTGTTACTGGATAATGTCAAGCTCTTTTTCAATGAAATGTCCTGAGTTGGGTTGTCACACCTGTTAAATATAAGTCTCCTTTTCTTTTGATATTCTGAGAAGGGCCTTAAAAGGTTTTCGTCCTTCAATATGGAGATTTAATTGCTTTACCTATAATAAAAAATAATCCCTATAAAATTCAGATTGTGGATATTTCAAAGCTGAAAGAACTATTGGATAGGGATGTAAAGGTTGCAGTTCAAAAAGTCTTCCACTTTTAATATAACATGCATGGTGTTATGAGTTATAAAATCCTGGTTATCATTTTGAAAGGTCTGGTTTTTGTTGTCCTTGCACGGAGTGTCTTTGAGCTTGCTTTACGGCTTAGCAGTTCTGCGTGTGCATGTGTTAAATATGGAAAGGGTAGCATATCCCCGTGCAGTGAATGCTCGCAAGGGAGGAAGTCTCAGATTCTGTTTTAAACGAGGTACTGGCGTGAGGTTCCTCACCCTGACACGTTCACGTCTTTGGTGAGCTCGAATCTGGCCCTCGGCCATTCAGATGGACGGACATGGTTTGAGGAAGGAGATCACACTCAATGCTTCAGCCATTGGCACTTGCCCGAGCCCTTGCTCGCTGTCTCCGTGCAATCGATTGGGACCCTCTCCTCATCATGGAAATGGATCAGCTAGAGCCAAAGCTTAGCATCACTAGAGGCCCCATCCCATCCCATTCCAAGTTGCACTTTCCCTCATGGCAGTCTTTAGAACACACACAGGCACCCCAAGACGTGGAAAAGATGAGAATAAGCATCAGAACATTACAGGTGGGGGTTCTAAAGGGGGCCTCCCCTGTCCTTCTCATCCCGTTCCCTGATTTCTGCCCTTGACTCTTAGTGAACACGAGAGGACACATGTACACATTCTCTTAAGGGAGACCTCAATCTACTGCACAAGCATTACTATTATCTTTCATTATCAGCTGCTAAGAAGTCAGTTTTAGGTGTTCTTTACCCTTCCAGACAAATGAATTTCATGCAACACTCTCACCCTCTGCAGTGCTTTAATAATCTACGTCAGATGCAGTTTGAGCCTTCGGTACACACAGCAGTTTTTAATAACACGTGGTGACCACAAACTGCTCTGTAAAATTGCATAATGCATAATTCCTATCAACTTGCATAACACACAAAATAAGTTGATACGAAACACATTGTACATCTGTCAATGAGCTGTGGTGACAAAGGTTATACAAAATGAATCAGGAGACTCTATTTGTATTTTTAGAGTGGAATTACACACAGTACACCAGGAGATTTGCTCCAGCTCGTCTGACAATTATACTTAGGCAATTTGGTTTTGAGCTTTATATGCTCTGACACTGAATCTATCAATGAACAATTTCGTCATGTATGTTTTCATAATGTGATTACTCATGAGGGTGAAAATAGTTGCAATTTTAGACAATTAAGACAATTTCTCCTCTGATTTTTTGTATAGATAAAGTCACTGGAATAACAGTACATCAAGGCAAATAAACTCAGTATCTTCATTTCTTTAATTTGTACTCTGGAATAGTAAATTCTTATCTTATGATTACGGATGACCTGATATAATTTCAAGGGGTGAAGAGTCCATTGCAGATGTAATTCACAATTTAGGGAGGAATTGCACGAGAACAGAGATCTAGTGCGTTTCAGCCAGATGACCCTGGGCAAGTCATAGCCCCTTGCTTGAAGCCTCAATTTCCCATGTGTTGTTAACTGAGGCTGTTGAGGTGGATGACCTCAAATATGCTACACACAGGACCTCCCAGGGAAGAACTTGGGTTATTCATCTTCATATCTCTGCTCTGTGGCATAGTGACTAATTGGTCAATTTAGGGGAGCCTATTAGAAATTATACTTCTCTCTGACAAACCCTTATGCACACACTTCTTGCTTCTCTCATACAGCAAGGCAGCAAGAGCAGCACCCTCTGGGGATGGGTTCTGTTACCTTTCGATCCCATATCGACCTGGTATGGGTCTGTGCAGCAGTGGTCTGAACCTCCCTCCACATCCAAACCACTTTAATGATGGGGCTTCAAAAATAATGCCACAGTCTGGGGCCCATCTCAGACCCAGTGAATCAGAATCCCAGGGGACAGGGAATCTATGGCACTGGTAGATACATTCGAAACTCCCCAGGTGGTGGAAATGGCTTCCAGGGCTGTGGGTCACAGCTGTTGAAATCATGGCCATTAGATGAATGTAGAAGAAAGTCCAGAATCTCCACCCAATCAGACATCTCTGGCAAAGCGCATTTTAAAAATGAGCTCCCTACCGCCAAAACAGCTGCCTGGCTGGAGTCCACTCTTTGCATCATCACTGTCACTCTTCACTCACAAAGTGCTGGAACCTTGGAATCCCATCCTCATTTTGTCCCCTTGTCCTGGAATGTCCTTCCCATCTTCGTGGTGGCAGATATCGTTCATTTGGATGTACCATTTACGCAGCACTTACAGGTATATTTATTCCAGGAGTGCCTGTCAGTCACCTTGCGTGGTAGTGACAAGGTGGAGATGCTCCAAGTTCACACAGCTAGCAAGCAAGTCAAGACTCAACCCAGGTCTTGTTCGAAGCCTCCATCTGGGTACCTCCCTGGCAGCCTTGAGCCAAATCAATGCCATCCTTTCTACTCCGGGTCAGCACTCACTTCTCCTAACTTCACCCTTCTGCACAGATTGTAACGGTGTGACCTTGAGCTTCCCTTTGTACATAAGCTCTTTGAGGCAACCTTAGCTCTCCTGGACTTCGTTCACAACAGTTACTCAAAAGGAGTTGGATCTTTGAATCCTCTCACTCACTAGCTAAATAGTCACTGTGGGCCAAACTGACTCTCCACAGCTCCCAGGGACACCCACCCTCTTTTGTCTATTCCCAGGGACCAGCCTCATCAAGGTTTTACAACCTCACATCTGACCTTTGGAGCTGCCTCCCAACTGCCCGCCTGGCTGCTGGTGTCTTCCTGCACTGACTCACCTGTGAACGACAGCAGCACCATCGTGCCACACCTAGGCTTAGAAACCTTCAGGAACACCACCTGCCTGGTGGCTAGGTTACAGGTGCATTTGTTAGGTGTCACAGGGTGAGAATTTGAAAATTACGAATATGCTTCTTCTCTTTTGCCTTGCAGAGGGCAAACACTTGACCCTGGGGCAATCTTTGCTGTCTACCTGTCTGCCTGGTGGGGAAGGGGAGGTTAGGATTTGTTACAGAAGAAATTCAAAGTGCAAAGTAGGATTACGGAGCAGGACAGGAGTTGCATTTCTTTAAAACACTCTGCACTCACTCAGCACTGCCCAGCCTGGGGCATCCATCCCACTCAGGGAGTGCTCCCCCAGTGCAGACAGAGAGTCCTTAAGATGTGGCCGGGGAGTTGGGATTCAGGAGGGCGAGAGAATAATATGTGGGAAAGCCTGCTCTTTCCGAGGCCCCTGGCTTGTTGGGAGAGATGAAGGAAGGAGTTATAAGAAAGTCTGTGTCCCTATTCTCTTCCTTGGCTTCTGCCCAGAGATGCAGGCAGGTGAGGCCAGTGCTCAGGGCAGAGGGGGTTCTCACACCTAATCCCGAATAAGGGCCCTGGAAGCTCTCACACTGCAGAGGCTAGGGTGACAGAGGCGGTTCTGAGTGCTCTCTGTGGTGTAGAGTCTGGGTTGAGATCCCAGGGGCCTGCTGCAGTGAGGTAAGGTCACAGCCAACCTCAGAAATCAACTTCTGAAACTGCAAGCTGAGGCAAAGATGTGGCTGAGCCTGGTGCTGGACAGCCTGCTGGTGCTGGGGTAAGACCAAGTGGCCAGCACGTGCCAAAGCAGGCTGTGGACGGTGAGTTCCACCAACCACAGGCTTCAGCCACCAACGCCAGCAGGGCATGTGGAACCAAGAAGGTGGAGGACCTTCCCTAGAAACCCGAAGACCTTGTGTCTGAGGACCTCGTCTCTTCCAGGAGACAGGTGCTCCTCCAAGTGTGGTCCCTGGATCAGCATCAGTGTGTGAAATTTGCTACTAGTCACAACAAGGTAAGTAAGTCCAGAAATTGAGAGTGTGTGTGCAAAAATGTCTATAGCAATTTGACAGAGTTATTTTATGTCTGTTCAATTTAATAATAAGTTTGAGCTTGGATTTTATGTATTTTTCATTTCATTGGTCCTAATAACTTATTTTTTTATATTTTTTAAAATATCCATTAGCAACATCTTGAAAATTTTAAAACTAGCTAACAAACTAGTTTTTTACCATGGAGCGTTTGAGACAGGCTGCCATAGAGCACACCAGTTCCACGTGCCTGGACACCAGCTTGTGTCGAGAGCCTCTAGGAGAAAGCCCCTGAGCATTTGATCCAAGGAAGACCCAGCCTGCGTAGAGCCTGCTCACTAGATCAGATGTGAAGCTCTAACCAGGTCTGGTAATAAGTTAATATCTTTCTTGCTAACCAGCAAGTGGGGCACAGGAAGAAGCTCAGAGTCATTGAAACGATTGCCCTTTTTCTGCACGTATAAGTTGTGTGGTGTGCATTCAGATTTGTAGCTCCTATATGAGAGTATTTGAGTCTCCCAGGATCTGGGTCCAGGTTTTCTTTCTAATTTAACACCTATCGCTTTCTCACGCAAATCCCCACATGCGCAGGATTCTCTCCGCAATCTGTTCTGACTGCAGAGCCTACCATTTGCACCTTTGTGGCATCTAGCACGGCATCGGCAGGATAATCCATCTTCACAAATTACTGATTTGTTGGCCTTTGGTATCACATCCTAAACCTCAAGTAGCACTATCTGTGACCCAACTCGCCTCCTGGTACCAACATATGACCAACATAATTGACTATCACCTGGGTCCCGTTGGCCCAGCTCCCAGTTCACCCACAGTTGCACAGCTACAGTGGACCATCCTCGCATACCAACAGGGTCCCATCCTGAGCACCTGTGTCTGCGGCTTCTCTGAAGACAGCTGTCTCTGGGGCCATGGAAGCTTGTTCAGCACTTGCACAAGGCAGCCCAGAAGGGCTAAGGATGGGTGGCCCAAAGGTACAACTCTCAGCTCATGAGTAATGGCAGTTGGTGTATCGGTGTCCCGGTGTCTTGTCAGAGGCCGAGCTCGGAGCCTTGCCGGCGCCCCGCAGCGGTGATTAATCCTGCACGTTCTCTTCACTGGTTGCCCTCCCTCTTGGTTCCTCTGCTCCGCTCCATCATTTTTGCTTCCTGGGATCACATTCCAGATAAACTACCTGAACCCAAACCCTTGTCTCAAGTCCGTTTACAATGGAAACCAAAAAAGGCACCATTGCAATGGGCTGTGTGTTATCCACGTTTGCCCAGACCTCACCCTGCCAGCATCGGTGCTGAACCAACGCGGCCTCCACGCAGAAGGCGCCTGTGGACCTGATCCGGGAGTGGACCAAGGGCCGAGTGATGTGGCCAGCACGAGGCTTTAGAACCCAGCAAGAGCTAGAGACCCCCCTCTGCAGAGAATTGGGCCTTGAGAGATTGGGAGGTCTTGCCCTCTTGCCACCTGACCAATGAAGCAGCTGGTGTCAAAGAAGCTCTGTCACTTGTTACCCAGAGCCCTTGTTATCCAAGAGGCCCTCACCGTTCACACCACCACCACCAAGGTGAAGAGGTGACTGCCCCTCCCTTACGCACCATCTGACTTGTTTTTCCTCCTCTGCACTCCGCGATAATCACTTTCAACAAGGAGTGCGGGGAAAAAATGCAGGAAAGTCAGGGTGAAATACAAATGGTGCAGCCCTGTGTCACCCATGATGACCGTAACTCCACACTGACAGTGTTGGGGAAGGCCAGCCCCGCCCAGCACTGGGCACAACTGAGCAGGGACGTGGACCCTCTGAGTACCGGGAATGCAAGTATGCCTCAGTCTGCCTGCGACGGTCAGGGAGAAAGTGAAAGGAAGCATTGCAAATGGTGGTATTGGGGATGGCGTTTCTCATGCAGTGTCTTGCACAGGCCGGGTGCACTCTGTTCCACGCGCTCTTCCCTTATGGAACTCAGCACATGACACTGATTATGTTGGTCTCTGTCTCCTGCCAGCCTGTGTGTTTCTCGACGGTTGGTTGTGTCTTATTTATCTTCATACTCTCAGAGCCTGGCACATGGGAGATATTGAATAAATGTTTTTTAAATTAGATTGAAATGAATTACATTGAGTCTACTTTGGCTTGGATTAAAATAAACTGGAGATCAAAACAAAACATAATTCAGTTTGTATGAGTTCTTTCTCTCTCTCCACACATATGTATATGCATTTATATTTATTTGTTTATAAATATACATATATATACACACACAAGTTCTCTTCTAAATTGGTCTGAGTTGAGGCAAACCAATTTGCGCTCATTTCATTAATCAATCAGGTCTAGAGTTCTGTTCTTTTACAACCATATCCAATAAATGATCCCAAATCATCATCATGGAAAGACAGGCCCAGAACTCAGGGCCTGGCAGCCCATTTCCAATGAAAAGATCATGTGAGCTTTTTCTCCAAAGTGTTAAATGGTAAGGAGTGGTTTTCCTTGTGTGTATCACTTCTGGGCCCACAATTGAGTGCCAAATTGCTAATGAATAGGTAGACTTAGCTGTCCATTTACCCTGGGCAATTAAGATTAAAGTTACATGCTTTTTATGATATCCTCCCCCCAGAATAAGCCATTACAGCTGCACCTTTCCCCCTGAAACATCCCCTTCACTTCCCACCCCTCTGTGGCTTTCCCTGGGACTGAGCGCCTTTTCATGAGCTCCAGCAGGTCCGCGGCAGCCCCCGAGCCCACCGCGGGGCACATCATCCCAGACCAGACCGCTTCTGTTGAGTTGGCTGTCTGTTTCCATGGGGTCTATCACCAAAGTAGTTACATTCTTTCACTACCAAAGTCATTGGGATTTTCTTTTTTTAACGATCCTCGGACATGATCCCAGCTTTAAAAAGAATGAAACTCAACAGTCAGCCAAATACAACTTTTGAATAATTTAAATGAGAGCTACTAAGTCTTTTGAAAACAACTTCAACCCTGTGTTCTCCAAAGTGAACAGAAAAAAAAAATTATGCACCAATGTGCAGAATTTGAGCCCACGCAGATGGCATGTTTTGCACCGTAGACTGCTGTTACTGTTTTGGCAGAAGCATTCGTACGACTGGCTCTGCAGAGGATTTCCACGGCCACACGTTTGGCAGATGGGGCATCGGGTTTTGCTTATGGATAGATCTCTATACTGCAGTTAAATCCATCATCAGATTTTCCTGGGTTTTTGTTTCTTCTCTTTTTAAATGGACGCGTCAGAGACTGAGCAGGCAGCCAGGTTCCTCAGCCTCTGTTTGGCCAAAATGTCGCCTCACTTCCCAAAGAATCTGGGAATGTCATTGGACATGTAAAGAAAGAATAGAGCATTTAGATATTTCCCGAAGGAAAATAAAGCTCAATCAAACCACGACAGAGACATCTCCTTTCGCCTGGGACACGAGCACAGCACTGCGTAAGGACGTACCAGACGGCTTGCTTTCCCCTGCACTAGTGACACTCCAGCTGGACTGAATGGGGAGACTCGAGAGATTATTCCTGAGCACCCATGAGACACGATGTGCTGTGCCCGGTGCGATGAGGGGTACAGTGATGTATAACCAAACGACGTGTTTTCTGGGAGCTTGCTTCCTTGTAAGAAACTTAGGGCACCTGTGGAAGAATCTACAAAAAAATTATGTAAGAGAAGGGAAAGCAGATGTAGAAGTAGAGCAAAGTACTATGAAAGAGTTTAGCTGCAGGCAAAATCTTTTCTGACGTTGGGGAACCAAGGTGGGCTTCCTGTAAGTGGTTCAAACTGGGGTTTACTGACACTGTGTTCTCTTCATTCCACTGCAAGTGGATCAGGGACCAGCTAGAGAAGCACACATTCCTTTATGCATTCAGCACACATGCATGGCACACCTAGGGTATGCGTCATGCCGGGCACTAAGGACCTCTGCCCCTCAGAACCCCATGGTCGGCTGGAGGAGACAGGTACGCAGATGCATCCTCCCAGAGCACTGTGAGAAGTGTAATGAGAGAATCGGTCAATTCATGAGCCTCACTTCATACCCAGATGCAATACAGACGGAGATAAGATTTAGTACATTAAGCAGAATCATTTAATTTTAAGCAGACTCGAACTACCTTATGTCTAGGAAGCTATACAGCATTTAGATGTCCAAGCACAATCCGGGTGGGGCAGATGATGCTCATTGATGCAAACATAAATAAACAAGGTTACCATGTGAATGAGCAGGATTAAATCACGCAGGTTAGAGTTGAGCCCCACCTTCTAGAAATGCTATTATCCTAATCACAGAAAATCCAAACACACAAATGTAAGTCAGAATAAAACAACAAAACATATTTGAAACAGTGTATTTAGCCCATATTGGATCTTTGTTGTGTTTACTGATTTGAGAATTGAGAACTCAGCTGTAGCTCTATAATGTAAGAATGACTTGGCGTATCTGTCATAAAAGGCTAGCAACACCTCCGAAAGAGTTCGCAATGTTTTTAGGAATGTAAATTATGTTGTGAGTCCTTCCCGGACTATCTTGTCCCACAGAAGTCTCTTATTTCCTTGAGATTATTTCAAGGCAGCGGAAATCATCGTCTTCTTGCATTGCCTGGCCGACTCTGCCGTGGAAGCCAGCATTTCATTATCTCTTGACATGAATCATCCCTCAGCTAAGTACTTCTTGTCTTTTCACTTAGACTAAGGACTTTCCAAAATCACGAGTCAGTTTCCCCTCTTCTTTTTTTGTTACTCAAATTCTTTGGAACAGCATTTTTTTTTTCATCCCCCACCCCACAGTTTCCCCTGTTATTATCTTTTTTTATTATCATTATTTCAGCATATTACGGGGGTACAGATGTTTAGGTTATGTATGTTGCCCTCGCCCTCCCCCCAAGTCAGAGCTTCAAGCGTGTCCATCCCCCAGATGGTGCGCATCGCACTCACGATGTATGTATATATCCCTCCCCTCTGCCCCCTCCCATCTGCCCGACGCACGATAAATGTTGTTCCTATATGTGCACTTAAGTGTTGATCAGTGAAACCAATTTGCTGGTGAGTACATGTGGTGCTTGTTTTTTCATTCTTGGGATACAATTACTGTTGAACCATTTGTTTCAGCTCTGTTGTTGCTAAACCACCTTGAATTTAGCAATTAAGATACACTCCATTTTTTTAAGTTTATATAGTACCGGTGTATAAAGCAGATACGCAAAAAAAGGTGTGGATCGGTTAACCAATTCTGAAGAATTGAGAAATCTACCCAAATTATATAACATAAGGATGATGGTGCATATTTTTAGTAAAAAGCTCGTAGTAGCCCCTAAAGAGTGTATAACGCAAACTACACCTAGGTTCTCAGGTTTTTAATTTCTGATCAACAAGCCCACAGGTACTACTTTGTGGGGCATATTTTATTTATTTATTTTTATTTCAGAATATTATGGGGGTACAAATAACTTGGTTACATATAATGCCTTTGCCTCCCCCAAGCCAGGGGGCCAGTGAGCCCTTCCCCCGTACAGTGAGCTCCGCATCCATTTAAAACAGAATAGACAGAGGGAAAGAAAAATACGCACAGGAGCATTAAGAGTTCTATTATCATTTCCTAATTTGAAGCTTATTTTGTGTTGCATGTTTACTGCTTTCATTTTGCTTTGTTTTCCTGGAAACTGAAACCCATCTTCGACTTTCTGAGAAAACACTGTTTTATTTTTGATGTTCAGTCAACAGCAATCCCTTATTCACGCTTTTCTGTAAAAATTACTTTTCTATATGACTGTGTCTGTTTGTTAATCTCATATGGAGTCAGCTTGTTAAACAGAAGAAAACAAGCTTCAGCTCCATAGAAACTGTAGACGTTTTGGATGAGATTAAACGAGACGCTTCAGACGAAAACATGAATCCGGCCCGGCCCTCATTGGTCAAATCACGTGGACCTTCGGCTGCCTGTTTCATCTTTCTAGAATCTCATCTTACTATGAAAGTTAAATACATTCAGTTGTCTTAATGTTTTTTTTTAAGTCTGAATTGGAGAAACAATGGAGACTTTACTCCCCAACAATGGGATGTATATATACACATACACAAATGTTAAAAAATTTAAAAAGGGCATTTGTGCCACAAGAATTTCTCTATTTTCTTCTATAAAGGTGACTACATTTTACTTGAATATTTTAACATACTCAAAAAGACATGCCCCTGGTAGGAGAGCGACATATTTTTTCACTCCTCAAAAGCCATTTTATAAGGCAATGCACATTTCAACATCGGCATAAATAACGGCCTTGTTTGAGGACTCATGAGGCAGCTTTAATTCTCTCCCCGCCTCCTTTCCTCCCCCGCCTCTGAACTGAACCACACCTCTCTAGAAATACTCGCTTTCTTAATGAAAACCATATTTAAAAAAAAAAAGGTTTGCATGACCCGCTGAAACGCCTGGACAATCTTGAATGTCAGCTTCAGACGACACGTGTCTTATGAAAGTCTGCGGCCCTGCTCGTCTGGCAGAGCGAGCCCTGTCCCACATCTTTATGAGAAAGAGGGACAAAACTTCTGTTTTTGGCATTTTATGTTGGAGTCTGTTTCAAGCAAGGAGGAAAAAAATAGCAACGTAGAGTCTAGACAGAAGAGATGGGGGTGAAATCTGGAAGCCATTCACCCCGGCAAGGGCAGCGGCAGCCCGGCGGCGGCGGGGATCGCCTTACGCCGCCTAATTACACATGAAAAATGTACACATCGTTTCTCTCAACTGCTTGGAAAAATAGATGCTCAGATGGCGCTTTCGGACTGTGGCAACTGAACCAGTTGTATATGCAGGATGTGGGAGATCGTACTCCATGCGTTTTGCAATCTGCTTTTTTTTTTTCCCGGAGAAGTAGGTATTCCTTTCATCCTCTCCCCACCAAAACTTTTTAGCATATTTTAAATTTGGCAAATGGTCACATTCTGTGAAGAGCATTTAGATGTTAAAGTGGGTTATGTGTGAGATGAAATTAGATACATTTCTATGGTAAAGACTTCGCCCAATGGGAAGATCAAGACTGTGAGGTCCTCGAACTTATTTTAGGATCTAATTTATGATTTGAGCCGATTTGTTGCTACCATGATAACTTCTGAATCATTGGCTTGGCCTGCTCGTGCAATCACAGCCCTCTTGCTGGGCACGGTTCTACATTCTATGTAGGATAATGATTTTTTAAGAATCCTTTAATATAGCATCTTTTTCCCAGGAGTTAAAAGCATTTTTCACAGATATTAGCATTCAGTCACGTAACATTCCTGGAATCTAAGGAAGGGATGAGTTTGTAGCCAGGAAAGGGCTCTGCAGAGGAGGCGTACGTACAGACTTTGATGCTCTAGTGTTTCTTCACAGGGAGAAATGAAAGGAGAGAAGAAATTTAGAACCTATCCTTATCTAACATTAGAGAGCAGAGCTGTGTGTGTGTGTGTGTATGTGTGTGTGAGAGAGAGAGAGAGAGAGAGAGAGAGAGATGCGGGGAAGAGAGAGAGAGAGAGACATGGGGTGGAGGGCTCAGGGAAAACCTTGGATAAAGTAACTGTCAAACAGAAGCTGGAAGGAAGGGAGGAAGGATGCCAGAGAGCTATCCGGGCCCCTGGGGAGGGGCCGCACATGGAGCATTTGGGAACATTGGAGAACCAGCAAGGCTGGACCTCGTGGGTGGGGAGGTCTGTGGGACCAGGTCCTGTGAGGCAGGAGCCACAGCTGCAGGCAGAGGCGTGACATGGCCTGGCTAAACCTGAGGAGGGCTGGGGTTCCCTAGTGACTAAGGAAAGCAGAGGTTGCAGAGACCCCAAGGCGAGATGCTGGGAGATACTGTTGCAATAGTGCTAACAAGAGACAGGGATGGCCTGGACCAGAAAGAGGAAGAATCTAGAAACTAGGGCTAATTCAGGGCTGAATCTATCATCCGGCCAAGACCCCAGGGAGTATCGTGGTGGGCAGGCAAAACACCGACGACAAGGACCTCCTTCTAACATTAAACATCCATGTGTTGCTGAGCACAATCGGGCAACCCACACCAAAGACCACTAAGAAGCCACTAAAAATGATACCACAGAGTGGTAATGGTACTGCTTTATACATTGGTCAAAATATAACAAATCTTGCATGCACTTAATATCTGACCATTTTATTCTATAGAAAACATGCTTCATTAACAAATAGCACATTAGTTACTTCACAGTCTTAAGTCTAGGGTAAGCCTGGCACATGCCTGTGAATTTCCCTGGCCTTCTGCTTGTGATTCAAACAATAATGACAATAGCCAACGTTTCCATCCTGCTTACAATGTGACCGGCATTCTCCTAGAAATTTTGCGTAGATTAATTCAGCTGACAGTCCCAACAATGCTATCAGTTAGACACTATTATTATCTCCATTTTGCTGGTGAAGAAACAAAGACACAGAAAGTTCAGGAGCTTTGACCAATGTCTGGTATGTGGCAGCCTCGTGGTCATCTGAGGCCTCTCTCCTTCCCTCCTACAGTAATTTCAAGAACCAAATGCGAGGCAGATTCCAAAGGGCTCCGAGAAGTGCAGAGGGCCTGGTCCAACATGTGGTCACTGCATCTGACCAAGGTGCCTCCTACAGAAAGATGCCCATGGAGATGAGGAACAGCTGGTCCCTTGAAGATGCTAATGATAATAGCCATTCCCCAGTTTCCCTCCAGGAAGCAAATAATTACCTTTACCTTTTCCAGAGCCCTGTTTTTCCATCTTCATAATCATTACTTTTATTCTTTTCTGAATTCTATCCAATTTTCCTACACTCATCTAAAAATTTTTGAACACTATTGACCTTCAAAGAAAGTTCGAAATAATTTGCAACAAAAGACACTTGTGATAAGACCTGCAGTATGCAGATCAGGTTATCAGAAGGTGTTGATATCCGGGAATTACAAAGCCCTGGCTTCAGTCTCAAACTTAGGTCCCAAGTGTTTAAGTCACCAAGGAGGAAATGTTTTTGTACCAGGCCAGAGGTCCAGCAGTCTGGGGAGGTAGGCCTGTAAGTTGGTATCAAGGTTGCAATCCACAATTGTTGTCAGAGATTGTTGTCCCTTGAAGACTCCAGGAGGGCCCAGGGCCTCCCAGACTCCTACGCTGGCCAAGAGCCCTCTTTCTAAGTGACACCTGGCAGGCTTGGTTCTGGCCAGGCAGCTGCCTCAGGACTACGCGGTGTCATTTCCCAAGTCCAGTGCTTCCTCCACCAGACACAGGGAGACCCCAAAAAGAATCCTGCCTCCATCATGCAGCTGTGTACCTTTAGACCAATCCCTTAAGCTCCCTGGGCCTTACTATCCCTATCTGTAAAATGGAGCTAGTAATACCTTCCTCCTAGGGTTTCTGAAAATCAGAGGTGGTAGGAGGTAAAAAGCATGGTATGATAGCAGCTTTCTTGAGGCTGGGGGAAATTTGACACCCCAAGTGCCATCCCGCTGTGTGCTGTCCAAGGGGCAGAACTTGGGCTCCCACGGTTGTCACAGGTAGGCACCACGAGAGTGAGCCAACATTCCAAGCAGATTGCATATCCAAGACAGAGTCAGAGATGGGCTGGCTCAGGCTGCGGAAGAGGAGAGGAAAGGCCACCGTGGCAGCTGTAGGGGTTGAAGGCGAACTTGGCTGAGCTGACGTTTCCCCTGGGAGAACCGGCCTTTGTAGTGTCTTGAGAAAGAGCCTCTGGGGTAGCAGTTTTTGAGCATTTGCTGAAGAGCTCAAGATGGCCAGGGGAAAGCTGGTGGTCTTAGCCAGAAACAGACCCCTGGCCCTCTCTCTAGACCCTCAAACGTCCCTCAGGAAATCTTAACAGTGCTCAAGTCTTAGGGACCAATCCCTTTTGTTCCTGTGCTGTGTTTTACTCTACTACATATACGCATGAATTTAAAAAAGAGGGGAATGAAATAGATGCTAAGCACTAATACGGCAATGTATCCACTATTTGCCACAAGAAGGCAATTTAAAAATTAAGGAGTTGCACACAAAATATATTACCTACATTTAAATACGATGTGTTTAATGTGTTTATGCATATTTTGTAAAGTACGGAAGAACAAATGATACGTCCCGAATGTTGCACCGTGGCTTATCCCCCTGGAATGGGATTAAAGATGATACTTTCTTCTGTCCTCAATACACTTTGAATTGTTGATATTCTTTACATGTCTAATTTTGTAATTAAAGAAAGAGTTTTAATTATTGCTGTTGAGGATTCTGGCCTTCATGTTTAATCACAGAACCACAGGTCGCTGGAGTTGGAGGAGACCAGGGAGATTGTAGCACATTTGCCTTTGTTATTGTTTCCCCTTTCCTTCCCTGCTAAACGGTGGCTTACCGCGCTGTGCGGGACAACCTCTCTCTCCACGGGAGCACTGTGCCACCCAGTTCGAACTGACCTCCCCATGCCGTGATGGCTCCTCTACCTACGAGCAAGTGCAGAACAGCAGCGCTCTCCGCCCAGGAAAACACTCAGACACGAGCCCTGGCGGTGTGAGATGTCACCTCTGGGGGTCACATGCCCCACGTGAAGAACCTCTGGCCTGCTGCGTTGGGACACGTGCTGACCAGGACGCCCTGGCCCTTCTCGCTTTGCCGACTCACCTGTGGGTCTCGTGCTGGTTCCGCCCGCAGTCCTGCCTGCAGGTTCTCGCCCTTTCCTCTTCCTCCACGGCCCACCTCTCCACCCCATCTCTTCCTTTGTTCTTTTTGTCTCCTTCCCCAAACTCTTCGCTAACCAGAACGTGGAATGAAAACCTTGGGTTTTGTATGTTAAATAAAAAATAACCCTTTGACTTTAATTTTTTTAACTTCAAAAATTATTTTTCCAAAATATCTTAAGTAATTCTTTAGAACATGTCCTAACTGCCCTCGATGGATTTTTCTGTTGCAACTGTTGCGGTTTGACTGCTTGTCTGATTTGTTCCTTTATTTTTCATCCACCTTGTTCCAAAATCTTCATTAGGCGATTTTTGAAAATCTATACTTAACATCTTTAAAAAAATGATTTCTCACTGGAGGCTTAAAGATTCACTAGAACAAGAACGTGTGACACCCTTTACTAAGAATAAGAGTAAGAAAGAAAAATAAGGAGGAGAACTAGAGGCTTCCAAGAGCCCAGATCAGTCACACGGTAATCGCTGCTCTGCTCTGAAGCCCTGGGTAAAATCCTTTCCCCATTTCCCGGGCTGGAGTGAGGGGCCCCGGGAAGGCTCACAGTCGGCCTGTGGGACCTTTGAACTCTGTTCCACTTCCCAGGTATAAAATTGAGTGAAGGGCTCCAAAGACCCTCCAGAATTGGTGCGCATTAATGAGACTACATTGGAGGAAACACATTCAGTAAAACACCAGCTACAGCTCAAGACAGCTGTAATTATTCTAGTCTATTCCATTACCTGACCGAAGGAAGCACAGTCTACGGCTGAAACCAGGTAAACAGTTTGCACCACTAGGAAGGGTTATTGACCTTGGACTAAAGCAGATCAAGCCCACCAATGGGCACCCACGCCACCACCAGCAGCCTCATTATCTCCCCAAAACAAGAGGGGGAAGTGTCTCTATTGTAGGTAGAGTCCGTTTTTAACAACTATGCCTTATAAATGTTAGAGAGAAGAATTGTGTTCACAGAGTGAACATTAGGTATGATTCCAGAATCCAAAGAAGTATGGCGTTGGTGGCAAGCAGAGCTGCATCTTAGTTTGGGTTAGTCGCTGGCAAAAATAGGAGTCAGGAGATGGTGCCAAACTCGCGATGCGTAACCATGAGCCAGGCACTTTGCCCCAGGGGATTGTGACTCCGCCCTGCCCAGCATGGCTGTCAGATGACCCAAATGACCAGGGCTGGTCTAGCAATGACCTACCAGACTCCCAAGTATAACTTCTTCAGTTACTTCTATTTCTCAGTGGTCAGTAGGTGTAAGAGAAGCTGGCCAGAGGAAGTGAATCACTTCCTGTGGTCATTCCTCTGCCCACGCTTGAGCTATTTTTAACAGTTTGCACAAAACTCATAAATCCAACTCTGGGCGTGTATTTTATTTAACAAGTGCCCGATAAGTTAAGTGGGGGTGGAGACAAAAATGGGAAGAATTGAACCAGCAAGAGGGAAATGGTTCAGAAAACTCCCCCAGACGAAGACAATACTTTTTGTAACCTCTTTTGGAAAACTTGTCACAAAGAACAGGACCAACCTCTTTAGAATTACTTCTACAGTAATTTCCCACTCCCTGTGGAAAAAACTAATGTTTGACAAAAGAGAGTTGTCCCAAATTCACAGTATCTATAACAAATTACTCAAAATATTCCAGGGACCAGCCAGGATAACTTGAAAATCTTTCTGTCCTTATCAGTGCTATTTCTTTCACTTCAAATATGGCATTATCATTTGTACAAAATCTGTGAATAATTAGACAAGAGATGTGAAATCACTTACTAAGGAATGTTTGGACGTTAAGCACAAGTTCACCCCAACACTGGATGAGGAAAGGTAACAGTTAGCTTGGGCGGCCGTGACGCAGGACCACAGACCAGGCGCCTTCAAACAACAGAGACTGATTTTCCGACAGCTCTGGAGGCTGGAAGTCCAAGATCAAGGTGGGGGCGGGTTTAGTTTCTTCTGAGAACTGTGAGGATAGAATCTACTCCAGGCCTCTCTCCTTGGCTGGAAGACGGCCGTTTTCCTCCCGCACTTCTTCACAGGCATCTATCTCTGTGTGTGCCTCTGTGTCCAAATGTCCTCTTCTTATCAGGACCCCAGTCATGTTGCACTGTGCCCACCCTAATGCCCTCATTTTAACTCAGTTACCCTTTCAGAGACCTTATCTCCAAATAAAGCCAGATTCTGAGGCACTGGGGCATAGGACTCCAGCGTAGGAATTTGAAGGTGGTGGGGGGACACAATTTAGCCTGTGACAGGTAGAAAGAGCTGTCCGTGCTTGGATTGTCACATCATCACAGATCAGGCTCTCTTAGTATTAAATACCCACCCAACACCTCTCGGATGCCTTCCTTTCACACCCCGCGCGCAGATGTAGCCCACCCAGAGAAAGAAAACCCAACATGAATTCTGAGCAGGGTGCTGCTCCCTGGTCCTGCCCGCGTGGGCACGATTCTTTAGAGACCTGCTGGTCTACGCGCCCTTCCTGACATCACCTCGGCGCTCCTATCCCCGGGCTGCAGTAAGCCCGCAGTCCACGCTCTGAGGGCTGTTTATTCCTTCATTCACACAGCATTCAAAACCGTGCTGTGGATTGAGACCGTCTGCGGCTCTCTTCTGCGATGGTCATGACCAGGGCCCAGCTTCCATCGCAAAGAGTGATTTGAGGCTTTGTGGTACGTTCAGCCTCTTCAAAACTTCTCAGTTCTGCCGTCGTAGCGTGAAAGCAGCCACCGGCAACATGTGCTTAAATGAGCATGGCCGTGTGCCAGCAGACTTTATTCATGGACACTGAAATTTGACTTTTACATATATTTTTTATGTGTCATGAGATATGCTTTATCTGACTCTTTTCCAACCATTCAGAAGTGTAAAACCATTCTTAGCTCACAAGCTGTTGAAAAACCCGGTGGGTCGGGTTTGGCCACGGCCTCGGTTTGCAGAAGCCTGGCCCTTTCTGTGCCGGGTGAGCCACAGCCGTCTGACTGTCTCTGCCTTTAAGACCCTGACTTGTCCCTCCTTGTTGGTGCTACTCAGATGTCCAACACAGCCCTGAGGCCTTTTCTACTCACGTCCGCAAAAGGCCTTGATGCGAATCTGCCGAGCGAGCCACAGCTGCGGTGCCAGGCGGGGAGGCTCCGCCAAGTCTTGCCACGAGGAGCTTTCCAAGTCTTTGCCACCCTCCATCAGTATCTCTTTTAGGATCGGGACTTTTTTTCTCTAGCTCCAGCCAGGGGGTGGTGGCGAGAGTCGAAACGTCTGGTGGAAGGCAGGGTCATTTTTTATGTGGAGAGGAGCTGAGAACAGCTCTCCTGTTGAGCAAAAACACGAACACCATGACACTTCCTATGAAACATTCTCCGTCCCCTCTCCCTCCTCCCCTAGCTTCCTCAGCCATTTCATGCTCAATATCACCCCGCTTGCTTGCCAGCTTAGTAGAGCACTGGGCAGAACTCAGCCAGCCCTCCCTAAACACCACGGAGTGAGTGTTGAAAACCACCAGGACGGCAATCTCTCTGTATTGCACAACTGTGTCTTGGACATCAGGTTCCCCGTGACTCTGTGCTTAAGGAAAAGCCAGGCCTTCCCATGGAAGGAAACAATTATGAAAACATTTTAGGCATGAAATGGTGATACAGATTTGCATGCTAGGAGCTCTGTGACTAGTGATGTTATTTTTCATCCAAATAATTAAAATCAACAAGTGGGGTTATGCACCCCTGGTAAGCATATGTCAGGGCATGCTCATCTTTCAGAGGAGGTACAAGATACCATGAAACCCATTTTTCAGAGAATTGTAACTTTCACATGTATCGTGACAAGAAATTTTCAAATGGCATTAGAAAAATGGCCAGGCTTGGTGGCTCACGCCTGTAATCCCAGCACTTTGGGAGGCCAAGGCAGGAGACTCTCTTGAGGCCAGAAGTTTGGGACCAGCCTGGGCAACATAACAAGACCCCATCTCTACAAACAACAAAAAATATTTAGCTGGGCGTGGTGATGCATACCTGTAGTCCCAGCTACTCGGGAGGTCGGGGCAGAAGGATCACTTGAGCCCAGGAGCTCAAGGTTGCAGTGAGCTATGATCACGTCACTGCACTCCAAGCCTGCGTGACAGAGCAAGACCCTGTCTCTAAAACAAAAAAACAACAGACGAAGAAGAAGAAAATTTAAGTTGGATGCTAAAATTTGCATTGTTCCACTCATCTCAAGTCATGGCATTAGTTATGTTTTCATCATAGTCCTGTGCTGCCCACATTTGAAAAATGCAGACACCTACACAGGAGGTTTTTCGCCTGTACCGAGACCTGCTGCAAGGAGGCTGAGCAAAGATGCGCTGCCCGAGTTCAGACCCGGCATGCACAAGATCGCCGCTCCATCTCCACCTTGGACTGTAAAATCTTTGAGAGCAAAGGCCATTGGCTGAAGAACTTGCTCAGCGGTGCCCAGATCAGCCCTTGGTGAGGCAGATGGCAGCTCTCCTTGGGCCTGATTAAAGGTCAGTGACTGTCCTGGGCAGCAGTGTTCAGAAGGGATCAGGCCCTCCCAGCTTCGGGACCCCTCAGGGCAGCGAGCCCCTGGCAAACCTTGGTTGCCAGCCGGCAGCCTCACCCCTCCACTGTGCACTCACTCCAGCACCCTGGATGACTTCACAACTGGATGGCAACTTCCTTCACCAGGTCACAGGTTCAAGACTAGCCCAGACCCTCTGGATGTGGCCACGAGATGCTACTTTGTATTCTCCTGAGTGCTGTCCATGTGCCACCCACAGGGGTTGCCTGTCCTCCCCATGGCCCCTTACCCAAGCTGGGAGCTGAGCCGAACGTAGGGCTGGCTTGGATGCTCTGACCTTCAGCTGACCTCCCCACCAAGACACTGCAGAGAGCCAGGCTGCAGGGACAGGAGCAGATCCAAGGCAGGAAGCTGATGTGACCTTCGGGAATCCAACAGCACCCTGGCCTTCCAGGCAGTGCAGGTCATTCCTCCCAATGGCACCCCCCAGATGAGATGGGCCCTGGCAGGCCAGCATGGGTCACAGAGCCACTCCACTGCAGGACACCAAGAGGGACTTTTTAAAAATATATGCATGTATCGACTGGGAAAATAAACATGAACTAGCCACGATAGAAGACATTTCCATTCCAAGGCCACAGTCCTCGATCACCTTGGCTCTAGCATGCAGCTCCACCCTTGTCCCTGACTTCCTTACACTAGTGAAAAAGATTAATAATGCCCAGTGTTGCTAATACTGGGATGTTAAACTACCCAGGACATGAACTTGGGCTGTGGCCTCCCAAGGGAACTGAGTGGAATGGTACTGCTCCAATCCAAAGGCCCAAAAGGGCATTTTCGTTTCCATAAATTACCTCCTGGTTTTCTGCCACAAAACCATCCTGAGTGCCCCTGTCCTAAGTTTGATCTCATTACGGGGCAAGCTTGGTGCTCTGTCTCTAGTATCACCACCCTCCCCACCCACAGATCAGCCCTGCTGCTGAGAGGGTTTCTCATGGTTTGCAGATAGAATGGACTGAGTCCTCACCGTGGGCCCAGCAGACCCAGCAGACAACCAACAGGGGCGAGAGAACCGACTCTGGAGCCCACGTTCCACTGAGAACCAGGGTATGTCTTAGTCTGCTGGGGCTGCCCTAGCAAAATACCGCAGACTGGGTGGCCTAAACAACAGAAACTTATTTTCTCACAGCTCTGGAGGCTGGAAGTCCAGGATCAAGGTTCTGGCAGGGTTTGGTTCCTTGCGAGGGCTCACCCTGGCTTGCAGATGGTGCCTTCTTGCTGTGTTTTCACTTGGCGGAGAGAAAGAGACTGATTGAGAGAGCTCTGGTATCTCTTCTTAGAAGGCCTGTAATCCTATTTGATCAAGGCCCTACCCCGTCCACTCACCTGACCATAATTACATCCTCAGAGGACCTGTCTCCAAACAACCACCCTGGGAGTTAGGGCTTCAGCGTATGAATTCTGGGGGGTGTGAACATTCAGTCCACAACGGGTGTGTGACTACAGCACTCTCCTGGACCACTTTCACCATTCACTCATTCATGCATGCGATTGTTCATTTATTTAACACCTGTTCGCTGGAGTTAGCATGCATCAGGTGTTTGCCCGCAGGCTGGGATGACAGTGGCGAGTGAAAAGCTGCCCCCAGGAGCTGCCATGCGGGGGGAGGGGTCGGACAAGTAGAATGGAAAGAAATGAGAAAATACAACGTGGAGCATCCCACGATGGAAATAAGTTGCTTTTCTTTTGTGCTCAACTTCACATTGGTTTTCAAATAATCCGGCCTGTGGTTCCTGATAGGAAACCTCTCCATATCCCTTCTTTAAACTTTGCCAAACAGATGAGTATTTTTCGATTTTCAGAAAAGTGATGTTCTCAGACTTTTTAGACGATCCATCCCTTAGCTCCAGAATTGAAACAATGCCTCTTGCTGCTGTGTGCTGTTCTTGGCCCGTCCTAACAGCCCTGGGTACCTGAGCTGGATTTGAACACAAGGGCGAGGATGGTTTTGAAATGAAAGAGAATCAAGATATTTATTCTCTGGATGAGTGTAAACGATCACAAAGAAGCCATTGTTTCTTTCTTCTCTAATCTGACTTTAGTATGCGGATCTCTACTTTTTCCTTCCCGATTTTTTTTTTTTTTTTTTTTTTTTTGCTCTGGAAAAATAAAAGAGGCAGAGGAGGAAAAGACACTGGTGGGTACAGTCATTACAAATTTGACATTTCTAAACTGCGCTTGACAGTGGAACTTGAAAATATTTATCTATCAGAAAATAGTTTCAGCCGTGGGCAATTTGGTGAAAAGGTTTAGTTGGTGGAAAAACCATAACTCAGTGTGACTGGCTTTCATGTAAGATGTTCTTGAAGGCCACAGAATCACCAGTGCTTCCAACAACCTGGAAAATTTAGACCAGCTTGGAAAAATAACAGGGGGCTGGGGGAGGTAGCCAAAGCACTGCACAGGATTAGATAAATTTATGTGCTTTAGCGACTCAGATTTTAATATTAAATTATAAACGAAAGCAGTGCTCAGGCTAAGTGTTTAAGCAGGTCTCTCTGCCTATACGCTGTTCTCCTCTCCACCCCCCAATCCCCGCAAAAAGAGATCAAGATAATTTCCAAAAATGAGGTGTTCTCCTGCATCTGTATGTAGTTGTCTCCCATTTGCATTTCTGGAAAAAAGTGTATGTTCCTACAGCTTCTTTATATAGTTAGGAAGGACACTGCCTTGGGTGCTGGCTTGCGTCTTGGTATTTTTGTGTAGCGTCCAAGCCCAAGGCAATGGCCTGCCCTGTTTGCCATGCTGAGAGTACCTGTGGTCTGCCGTGCCCTCCACAGCTTCTCTGAGAGCCCGCACTGCCCATCCAGGGTCCTCCCTCCTGCCGGCCCTTGTCCAGCCCGTTGTTTCAGCCTCTGCACGGGCAACTGGCTGGGCCATTTGAAGCTCTGAGACCATTTCTTCTGCCTTTTCCGCCTGCAACTGTCTTAGAACAACTCTGTGCTTGAACTGTCTCCTGAACATGATCAGAATTTCTCCGTGTTTTTTTCTGCTTTTATACCAAAATTGGAGAAAGCAACCCCCAAAGAACAACCGTCTGCAGAACAAAAGAAGAGTAGACCCAGCCTTCGCCACAGTGGTCCTCCTGGCACAACTCTTGCCCCTTCTTTCATGCCTCGGGCTATACAGGAGTGGCTCTGGTGCCCCACGGTGGGCTGCCACGCACTATTTGTGCACACTCCTGGCAATTGCCTGTTTGTGCAGCTGCTCCCTGTTAGACTCCTGGCGGGCAAAGGCTGGGTCTTTTCCCTGTTGTGTCCTCACAGACCAGCACTGCATCGGGCGCACGGTAAGTGATGGACAAATATTGGATAATATTTGGACACGTACAACTGCAAGAACCAATGTTTAGGTTAAGCCACAGAAAATGGCTGATATCTGACCATTTTTGACCTGCAAGAATGGCAATCCTGTGATCCCATCTAATAAACAAATTGTCTTAGGAACACTGTCCCCCCAGCACTAAGCAGTGTTATATGTTGCCTCCGAAGGCTGCAGGGGTATGAGGCCCCCAGAAGAGAGGCTTCAGGTAACACAGAGGAGGACAAAGATGGATGTGAAAGGGGATTTTGTAAAAAGGACTGAACAGGCATTTCCAATCGATTATATGCAATCGATTATATCCTGCGGTCTCGAATATTGTCCCTCAGCCTTCCAAACCATCTGGAAACGTCTTTCTCCTAGATGAAGTGTGATCATGCCAAATGTGACCTCTGCCCCTCTAACAGTCACAGGGAAGCCTGTCAAATCACGGGGCACTATCGAAGAAAAATTTCTAAATCAGAAAATGATTTAATCTCATTTCATCTTCAGAGAACTCAGTAACAATGGGATTAAAATGCCAAATGTATAGCACTTCGTGGGTTTATAAATACTAACGTTCAGAAAAACTAGATTTTAGAAGGAAAATGAAGCTCAGAATAAGAAATGAGGAAAAAGTGAGACAGTCTAATTTGGGTGGAAGTTGAGAACATGCCACTCTTGTCATGAGTAATTGGGAGTTTGATGGTCAAAAAGAAAAATAACCTGACAGTCTTCTCTGGCCCCATAAGAAGGACTGTCAAGGGCACAAATCCTCACTCAAAGCTGGTCCCTCCAGCTGGGACAGAGGAGAAGCTGTCCTACTGGGGTGGGCTGAGACTGTCCAAGCAACAGCCACAGTTCTCGTGGTGGTAAGGCCTCAAGTTAATCGAATGAGACAATTTTGGAAAACACAAATAGAAAACCAACCCCAAAACTGTGGCTGCTTTGTTTGATGATGTGCGTGCAGGCCACACAGATTCCATTTCAGAGAGACGCTTCCAAGAGGCGGGATATGTTCAACAGGGTGTTCTCTACAACACAGACAGCCAGCCAGTATCATTCAAAAATCAACCAGGAAAATCCACAACAGTCATTTATCAAGCATCCATCAAAAACGTGGCTCTGGGGTCCAGGGACACACAGACGAAGGGGCAATATCTCTGGACACCGGGAGTTTGCCCTCTTGTGCAGGGGCTGAGCTGGCAGGAGTCTCTGAAGCCAGGTGGAAGGTACAAGCGCAGAGCAAGGATGTGAGCAGACAGGCGTGGGGGGCTGCCAGGTGTGAAGAGCGTGTCCAGCAGGCTGAGTCGAGGAAAGGGTGGCGACTAATGAGGACCGGGAAGTTCTGTGAGGACATCATGCAGGATAAAAAGCTGATCAGCGTTCAAAGGCTATGACCAATGTGGAACCATTTCCGATACTCCTCTTACAGACGCTTCCTCCCGTCCGAGGGAAAGGGAGTGGGACGGATGCTCTGTGCTTTGGTCTTAAACCAAACTACGGTAGACTGTGCAATCCAGTTCCTCCAAGAAATAATTCAGTCTGTGTGTGTGTGTGTGTGTGTGTGTGTGTGTGTGTGTGTGTGTCTGTGTGTGTCTGTGTCTCCTCCTAAATCAGGGAGGAGGATTTAATTAGGGTTGTGAAATTTCATACCCTTTGGGTTGATATGAAGACACTGAAATATACGTCTTTGTCTGACAAACAGACAGGATTTTTTTTAGAATGTTTTCCTTTCATGGATAAATTTATCTTATTTACTGATGTTTTATTTCCTTTTATGCTTTCTGGGTTTTTTTACCTTTTAATTGAAGCATAACATATGTACAGAAAAATGAATAAATAGAAAATACATGATTGGAAGAATTTTCATAGAGTTGATGCCCCTGAGGAACCAGCATGCAGATCAAGAAATGGAACATCTAAGAATCCCCCTCGAGACCCTTCCTGTCACTAACACTCCCCAAGAGTGACCACTGGCCTGACTTCTAGTGCCATAAATTCATTTTGCCTGTTTTTGAACTTTATATAAACGGAATGATACAGTATGTATTTTTTGTGTCTGGTTTCTTTTGCCCAATATCATGCTTAAGACATTCGACCGTATTGTTGCATATAGCTATAGTTTATTCATTCTTATTGCTGAATAGTATTCTATTGTGTGGATATACTTGAACCAATTTATCCATTCCACTGTTGTTTGACATTTGGATAGTTTCCCATTTGGGACTATTAGAAATAGTGCTACTATAAACATTCTTGCACTTGTCTTTTTCTGAACATATGTATGCATTCATGTTTGGCACACACCTAGAAATGGAATTGCTAGGTTATCACAGGGTTTGTGGATTGTCAGGTTTAGTAGGTTCTGCCAAGTAGCTTTTCAAAGCATTTGCACAAGTTTCTGTTTCCTCCGGCAATCAGAAAGTCAACATGATTTAAGTTAACAAAAAACTCTATGCCCCCTCTGACAATAAATATATATTGAAGAAACTCCTTCCATACCAAGTCTATACCAAACTCTATGCCCCCTCTGACAATAAATATATATTGAAGAAACCTCTTCTATACTAAGCATGGCCTGAAAGCTTACATTCTGAACATTTTTTTTTTTTTTTTGCTTTCTTATGACAAAAATACAAACTACAAAGTTTTTAAAAAGTAGGAGACTAGGAAGAAGTGGGTTCTGATAACTGTTAAAGACTCCTTTCCGAGATGAATGAATAATGCAAAATGAATAAAGGTTTATAAAATGGCACAAAATACCAGTTAAGAGTTACCAAGATCATGCCAGAGGGTAGTTAGAACCAAATGTTTCCAGGAAATTATGGTCCTTGTTTTGAACTCAGCTGGCCAAAATCTGTGTAAAATTGCACATGTCAAACTCCCACGGCTATCTGACAACAACGTTTATCCCATTTTGCAAAGAAGAATTTCCCGGTATACATTAGGAAGAAGGCACAGACTGATAAGAATTTAGAAACTTATGGGATATAGTTTTAATAATTTTCCAATTCTTCTCATTTATGCATCATATTCTAACACCATTAGCTTTAAAAATGTTGAAAGAAATTGACAGTGAGCATCCCAACTGGCTGGAAACTTAGAAAGGTGAAACCTCTTCTAAGCTGCGGAAAGTACAATGGAGCCACAGTCAGGGAGGCACACCCTGGTAATGATTTCCCACAGACGCAAAGGGTGTACAGTGTAGGCACACAAGTCTACAGGCGAGGACATATAGTATTTCCAGAAAGAGACAGAAATCTTGCCACTTTTATGCTCTCTTTAAAATTCTTCAGTTGTTTCTTCCCATTGCCTAAAATCCCAGCTTTTTCGCAGTGCATTCAAAGCTGTTTATGAGTTAGCCTTTGCCTCTCTCTGCCTCCATCCCATAATCACCTGCCTTCCAGCCCTTCCCTCTTGCACGCTTCATTCCGGCAAAGTCAAACTACCCCTAGTTACTCACAACGCCTGGTCTGTGGACCCCACTCTACCCTGGCTTTGGTTGCCATTGCTCCACTCCGGTTGTTCCCGTCTAGGCCACCAGTGACCTCGGTCACCACCTTTTCCCAGCCAAGTGTCCTTCCGTTTTCAGTCCTGATCTTACCCGGCCCACCCTTACCCTAGAGACACGCGCTCCGCTGTGTTCCGGGCGCCTCTCTGTCCAGGTTTTCTTCCCACCTCTCGGGCCGCTCCCCACCGGCTCCCCTGTTGGTTCTCCTTCCTCTTCCAAACCCGCAGATGGCCGGGTGCCCACCGCCTCGCCGTCAGGCTCCGTAGTAACTCCCGATTTGGTCTCAGCCAGTTTCTCGGCTGTAAACACCGCAACCGCATATCCCCAACCCCCACTCCTTGTCTCAGCTCCCACCGCCGGCTGCACGTCTCCGCGTGGCCGCCACGGGGCGCTGTCACAGACCCCGGCAGCGCGCCCTCCCGCGGGGCTGCGACGGTGGCCGACACCTCGCCCAGAAATGAGGGGGGAGCAGGCGTCCTACCCAATGGGGGGCTGATCCAGGGAGGGCCCGGCCTCTACGCATGAAGGGGGGCGACTCCAGGTGTGAGCAGGCTGAGGGGAGACTTCAGTCTCAACCACGTCTTTGCCCATCCTAGTCCCTGGCCCTGTCCCGCGTCCCTCATCACCGTCTCCTGAGCGCCCACCCTCAGAAAATCGCTCGCACAAGGGTCCCCGTCTCAGGCCCTGCTTCTAGGAAGCCGACGTAAGAGCATTTCCCACTCGACAACCAGAGCAGTGCTCCTGACGGACCCTCCCGTAAGTCTGTCCTCTGGTCCCCATAAACGGCACCACCTGCCCAGCTGCTCAGCGCCCAAGCCTGGGAGTTGCCCTCAATTCTTCTCTATGGCTCATGCTCCCTATTTGTGTACAACTATACATATTGGTTTCATGTGCTTTATAAAGCACATTATTACTTTTTAATTCATTTTTGATAAATACTTATCCTTTAAAAATTCAAAGCTAAAGAACATTTGAGAAAAAAAAAACAAAATAGTACATAGCCTATCTAAACAATATCGATTAACAAATGCAACATGCTTTAAGGAAAAACAGAGTGGCAATGCGCAACGGGTAAGAATGAAAAAGTGGACGCTCAAAATGGTATTAACCTCAACATGCATTGTTAATACTCATCGTCCATCTGAAAAGGGGGTGGGAAGAGTAAAAAGTGTTTTTCCTGTGTTGTTCTCTTTTCCCCACTAGGGAAAACATCAACCACCCACTTTGAAAAGGTTTTCAGTCATGAATCCCCTCTCAAAAAAGCTGGGTGAGGTATTTCTGCAGCAAACAACCGTGTCCCCTGAGATACTGCCGTGTCTCTGCCTCCTCCTAGACCCAACTCAAAAGTCACCTCCTCTGGAAAGCCTTCCCAGCTTTCAAAAGTGCCCATCCTGCTGCCTATGTTACCATTTGATTTTGCCTTGTTCATCTTCTTTTCCGTAACAAGCAGCCCAGGCCATGCTCACAGATGGTGTCAAATAAGTGTTGGGTGAATGAAAGTATTAATGATCCAGAAAAGTCACCATGGAAGGGGCTGCACAACCTCAAACATTTTCTGACTTCCTCTGGAGAAGAGGAGAGTTTCTAAAATCACGGGCAAGTTAGAGTTTGTTCAAATGAAATCCTCGCCAATGGGCATGAAAGGATGCATCTTTCTGTGCTCAGTGTGGTTTTTAACATAGCAACTGCCATGTGAGTTGTATTTAACTCATGAGAGTTTTGAGCCCGGAGCCTCGTGAAGCATGTGTAACTCACAATGTCTCTTCACCTTGGGAGCCGTGAGAACTATTTTTCAAGTTCCATATAACTCATGCACAGAAAACAATAAAAAATAACAAATTTTTCATTAAATTAGAAAGGATTGTTTTGTTTTCAAAGTTTTTATTTTTTCATATTTTATTTTATTATTTTCATAATAATTTTATTATGTTCATAATAAAACACCACGGCCCCAAGGAAAAATTTTTTTTCTAGTGTGGCATCAATGTGTTATTAATAAAAATATATCTAATTCAACACTTTGCTGATAAAACAGCATCTAAGTTAAAAAAAAAAAAAAGTTTTGACATCTGATGGAACATGTTATTTCCTGCTTCTGTTTGGAGCACCCAGTGTCTGCCACAGGTGTTTCTCAGGAGTCAGTGAGTGACCTGGTCTACTCAAATACTCCCCTGGGCTGGCACTCAGGGGTGGCTCACATTCAAAATCTGCTCCTTGGTGTGAACAGCATCCACCCATCCACTCGCCAGGTTTCTGTGCCTAGACAAAAAGGAAAAAAATAAAGAATTCTTTCTACAGTTCTGGAAATAAATTCTGGGTGTGCAAGGGATTTGGCGAAGTTAGGCAATAAATGTTTGCAAAGCCAAGTTTTGGGAAAGGCAGATTGCAATTCCATACACTCCTGATAATTTCAAACCAGAGAGTACAGTGAACAATACAAATTAGACAAAACATTGTAGTTTTTTTAAAGAGGAAAATGTTCTTGTGACCAGAAAAGGAAAAAAACACTGTAGGTTATACCCAGCTGTGATTGGCCCATTTCTTGCTCTGACCTCATAAAGAGCCATTGTTATGGAATTCCTGACACCTGTATGAGACCCTGGCTGCGCCTAGGATTTTGGTCATTATTGGCCAGGAAGCTGCTTTTGGTGACCTGTGGTTGACCGTAGAGCTAGTGTTTTTCCTTGTTATCCCGCTTTGTCAGTGTAGTTAGTATAGTTGTCATTGTTTCTTAGTTGTGTTAGTGTAAGATAGATAGCAGTTCGTTAGTTTTGTTACTGTATTATAGTTTGTATCGTTTGTTAGTGGCATTTGAGTAGCGTAGTTAATATTGTTTTTCATTAGGGATAGTATACTTAGTATTGTTCTTTTGTTGTGTTGATATAATTACTATTGTTACCCTACTTTGCATTTTTATTAATATTATTACTGTAGTTCCTATAGTTAGTATTCTCAGATTAGTGTAGTTAGGACCCTTA